>JAAFCE010007744.1:17077149-17089463 GCA_013389805.1 Trigoniulus corallinus
TGGACTACAGCACCCTCTTCTTCAACACCTTGTGCTTGTTCTATGCCATGTGGTCTTTGCTGCTCTGGTTCCTGCTTTTCAGGATGCATTCCTTGGACTACAGCACCTTCTTCTTCAACACCTTGTGCTTTTTCTATGCCATGTGGTCTTTGCTGCTCTGGTTCCCGCTTCTCATCATTTATTCCTTCAACAATGACTCATGGGCACTAAAGTAATCAAAAGACATCTCTAAAGTGATCAAACGATTACATTTCCTTATAACAGTTCTTTGTGAGGAGAATTCAGAAGTCACACTACCCTCTCTATGCATCTTGCTTTTGAAAAGTGTGTCACATCTCATCATCATCATCTCACCATTCTCCTGCCTGAGGCAGGGTCGGGTCTGTGGGTTCTAATCCTCCACCAAGTCCTTCTCCACCCCGCATTCCACAATGTCCCTCTCCACCACCTGCTCCCACATCCGTTTTGGTCTTCCTCTACCTCTCGTGCCGCCAACTACCTGCAGTCCCACAATGGACCTGATAAGCTTCTCCTCTCCCATCCACATCACATGCCCGTACCACCTCAAATGCTTCTCCCTCATCTTTTCTGCAATCTCTCCCACCCACAAGCTACCTCTAATGTACTCGTTTCTGATTCTGTCCGATTTTGCTACCCCACACATGTTGCGCAGCATTCACATCTTGGCTACTTGCATTTGTCTTTCATGGTTCTTCCTAACAGGCCAACACTCCGAGCCATACAGCATAGCAGGCCTAACGGCAGTTTTGTACTTTGCCCTTCAACTTTATTGGGACCCGGCGGTCACACAGGACCCCACTTGTCTGTCTCCACTTCAGCCATCCTGCATTTATCCTACGGGTCACATCAGAATCTATTTCTCCAGTATTCCGGAAAACTGATCCTAGATAACGAAACTCTCGCACCCCTGGAACTCCCTCTCCCCCACACCTAATCTCCGTCCTTGCCCCTGGCCACTGAAATTGAAAGCTAGGTACTCAGTCTTCTTCATTTTCACCTTAAGGCCCCCTCCTTCCATTGCCCTTTTAATATCCTGTAGGCCTTTTTGTGCATCCTCTTTGGACTCCTCAAGCCTTCCCACATCATCAGCAAATACCAGGCACTGAGTGGCCCATTCTCCTACTCCTGTCAGTAGCTCATCCATCACCAGAGTGAATAGGTATGGGCTAAGTGCTGACTCTTGATACACACCGATCTGCACATTGAAACCTGCAGTGTTTCCCCATGCCGTCCTCACCTTAGTGTTGGAACCATTGTACATATCCTGCACTATCCTAATGTGGCCTTCATCGACCCCTTTCTTTCTTAAAACATCCCATACTACCTGTCTAGGGACATTATCATAGGCCTTCTCAAGGTCAACGAATTTTCTATCATCTGCTGTAAGATAAAGATGAGTTCCATGGTGGACCTACCTGGCATAAATCCAAATTGATTCCCCCGGACACTAGTTTCATTTCTGAGGCGACATTCAATGACTCGCTCCCACAGTTTCATAGGATGGCTGATCAGCTTAATTCCCCTATAGGGGAACTTTTGCCCTTGTCACCTTTGCCCTTGAACAGTGGAACTATCCAACTCTCTCGCCATGCTACTAGCTTATTGAAAAGCTTCCCTAGCCATGTAATTTCAGTGGCCCCCAAGGTGTGTCAAACATCCACTGGGATCTTATCTGGGCCTACTGCTTTTTGACTTTTCATCATTGCAGAGCATGGACTATTAACTCCTCACTCACCCTGCCCACAGCCTGAGGGGTGCCCACTGCATACTGCCCCTCTGTGCTCACTGCACATGTGGCAGCATTTAACATGCTGTGGTAGTATTCCTCCCACCTTTCGATTACCTCTGCTGGTTGGAAGAGGACCCTATCATTGGGATCCTTAACTGTAAGGGCCTTGGTAACATACATCCTTTCTAGTTCTATCCCTGCTCTTGGCCAGTCTAAAAATTGCTTTTTCTCCTTCCCTTGTCCCCAACTCTTCATATAGAGCCTCATACGTCTGGTACTTGGCCAGGGCAATTGTCTTCCTGGCGTTTTTCCTAGCCTGTACATATTCTGTCATTGAAACTGGATTCCCTATTTCCATCCACCTATGGAAGGCTGCCTTCTTTAGTTTAATGGCAGTTTCCACCTCCTCATTCCACCACCATGTCTGCCTACCCTGAGAGGTGCCTCCCACTCTACCCATGCCAAACATTTTCTCCACCGCTTCAAAGTTTCCTAGCCACCCTGTCCCACATGGCATTGGCTGACCCATCCCAATCCTAGTCCACCTGGCTAACAGCTTCTTGCCTGAATTCATCTGCCTTGGTGTGCTACTTCCACCACCTAATCACTAATTCTCCTTTCCATGTATGTTTCCTAACTACCCCCTTCATTACGACTTCTATCATGAGCAGCTTATGGCCACTCTCCTTTTGAAAATTCTCACTGGGAAGTACCCAGCAATCTTGGATCTCTGCCCTATGCTGTTCCCTAACCATGAAAAAGTCAATCTGGGACCTCCCTTGTGGTGACTGGAAGGTGATTAGGTGCTTTTCCCTCTTCTTGAACCATGTATTTGCTAATGCAAGGCAATGTGCTCTTGGTGTCTCAAGGACCTTCTGCCCCTTGGGGTTGATCATCCCATACCCACATCCTCCATGTACTTCCTCATATCCCAAACCATCCATCCCCATATGGGCATTGAAGTTGCCCCCAATAATTAGGTGCTTATTTCCCTTGCCCTGTCTAATTGTGCTGTTTACTGCCTGTACTACCTCATCAAAGTCACTCCAGAAATCTGCTTTTGCAGTGTCCCCAAGGCCCAATTGAGGGGCATAGGCACTTATGAGGTGAAGTCCTATACCCTGCCAAATCACTGTGACTAACATTATCCTACTGCTTAATCTTCTGACTGAAGTGACCCCCCCCTGCTGCAATTCACTACTCAGCCAATACCCACCCCATTTTGTCCCTCTTTACTACCTGTATATATAAGTTTATACCCTTCTCCCATCATCAGTGATCTATTTCCCTTCCATCTGGTCTCCTGGAGGAATGCTATGCTAATGCATCTGTGCTTGAGGGTGTCCACTAATTCCCCAGTTTTACCTGTAAGGGTCCCAACATTCCATATCCCTAACCTGACCCTGACTCCCTTACTTTGTGTGATGGCTCTGACTGAGGGCACCCCAGTCAGACGTCCAGAACCTGTAGCAATAGTAGCAGGGCTACCTGTGGGGGTGCTGTCCTACCCTACAGGAGACACTTATTAAGGGTCTTATCATTGCCAAGTGAGTGGAGGTCTCACAGTCACCTGGCAGTACCCCCAGAACAACAAAACAGAAAACAATACAAGTAACAAACTAGCACACTAGTGCACTAATTGTTATAATAGGATAGTGATAATATTAGGGATAGCAATGTCAATGGCAATCAATAACGACAAACGATACCATCAATAAAACAGTAATATTAATAGTTTGGCTGCAAGATTTGGTTACCCAGTGCAGCACAGCGTCTGTCCATACAGACGACACATATGCCACCCTGGCGGACGATGGGAGAAGCTGAAACGACATGAGGTTAGGCATATTAACCAGCCAACCACATGCCAAGTCCCACACGCCACTCAAAACCCCACAATCTGCAGACTAAAACGTAGCAATGTTGTGCACCACAAGTAGCGATTTGATGTATTTGTAGCCCAAACAAAAAATGAATCACTTTGCCACTATGCACTTTTCCTGATCAAATTTTCTTTTTCTTGTGCTAGGTTAGGTTAATGTTTTATGGTTGGGTCTGGTTAGTTGGGTTAGCTTTGCAATGCGAATTTGTTTGTTTGTTTTTTGGTGTTTAAGGTCCCATCAACTAACAGGTCATTAGAGACCCGTCCACTGCATAGTTCTAATGCATAGACTGCACAAACACTACACTAATGCTACGATTATTGGATATCAGCAGTACCCAGTTTTCCCGAGGGACCACCCATGTCAGTACTAGCTGGGCTTGCGTTGCTTAACTTCAGTGATCAAACAAGAACTGGTGTGTCCAACGTAATTCGCCACTCCCCCTTGAAATGTGAAGGACAGGAAAATAATGATGAGGTACTCTCTGAGGGGCGAACTGGTGACAAAGGTGCAAAGGGTGAAATCCTTAAGATCAGTGTTTTGGGGCAATGGGGAGATTGATTCGGATGTGACCCATACAATCAATGAGGGGGTTGAAGTGGAGTCAGGCAAGCAGAGTCCTGTCCAATGTGTAGCTCTAATGCAGATACTGCCGACACTACACAAGACCACCTAGATAACAAGGCCTGTGCACTGTGACGTCACTCAAAGAAGTCTTGCAAAACGAATGCTGCAAACACGTGTTGCTAACGTTTTTATGAAATATTCAGTGATATTCAATTAATTTAAGTGAAAATTAATATTTATTTGATAATGCCAAATAAATGTTGCAAAGTGCATATATTCAGTTTTCCCAAAAATGAAAATTTAAGAAATCAGTGGATTAAAGCTATCCCACAGAAGGATTTTATTCCAACATGCAATACAAAGGTAAGAGAAGCATTGTTATACAGTATACTGATTGTGTATTTAGGCCCTATATTATTTATTTCATATATATAAAATAGCAATATATTTAAGTAAAAGCATTTTAGCCTTTCACTGTGGTCCCTAAAGCTTTACTAATAGCTTGGTATAGTTACTATTTTGGAGGTAGATAACTAGTAGTATGTGTATGTTTATGAGTTGGAGCTTACACTACAACTTCTAATACATTTATCTTACAATTATCCCAAAGCTATTTTAAGGTTTAACCACTTCTAAACTTATACATTTCTTGTAGGTTTGTGAATTACATTTTAATGCCCAAGACATAATTTGGACTACCAGTGCATATGATGACAAAACAGGAAAGCAAGTTATTGCTCCTTTTAAATATCCAAGGCTAAAGTATTCAGCAGTCCCTACACAGTTCCCAAACTGTCCAAGTTACCTTAGCAAAATAAATTTAATGAGAAGAAACAGCCCAGATGAGAGAAGAAAAAAATAGAATATCAACATCTTTAAGCTGCAATTGAAGCTAGTATCAATGATGAGGAACACAGGGAAAAACAAGATAAGTTTTCTACATTTACTGAACTAAAGTCACTACTAAAATATGTGAGCCTATCAGAAAAATGGTCCACACTCACTAACCAAAATTATATATGCTTTATTTATTTGGATGACTGTGCTGCACCAACAATTAAGTTTTCAGTTAAAATAACTGAAGATTTAGAAATGAGTGCTTATATATATGATAAAGCATTACAATATCTTGGAAATGGTCTACAATTACCTCACAAAATAAATAATATTAGTTGTATAAATAATGCAATAATTTATTTTGATTCAATTGAAAGTTGCAAATGGGATACAGATAATGATAAGGTGTTTAAGCTCATACTTTCCTTGTTGAGGCCAATGGGTGATACAAGGGATGATGTTAAAGAATCTTATAGCTATCAAATAACTGAATTTATTTCTGAACAGTTTAGTTTATTGATAAAAAGCAAGGAAAGATTTAACTATTCAGCCTCAATGATTATAGTTTCTTCATTACTGTATTGCATTTCTCCTACTGCCTATAAATTTTTGAGATTTTTTGGCAATATTATTCTTCCTCATCCAGCCACAGTTTGTAGAGTTTGCTCCTCATATAACATGAATACAGTTATAGATCAAAAGGACATAATTTTTTAATATATGCTAAGCAAAAATTTGAAAGTCTTTCATATGGTGAACAATTTGTCATTCTAATGATGGATGAGATTCACATAAAACCATATTTTGATTATAAAGGAGGTAACATTGTGGGAATGTCATATGATGGCACAAACTCAGCAACAAGTATGTTTGGTTTTTATGATAAGTAGTATTTTAAACAATTTTAAAGATGTTGTTCATATATTTCCTGTCAGAAGAATTTCTTATGAAAATTTACATGAAATGATAAATAATATAGTGCTTGGTCTTGAAAACATAGGCTATAAAGTGATATGTACATGATATGCGTTATTAGTGATAACAACAGTATTAACAGAAAATCAATGTCAAAATTTTTACCAGAGCAAAAGTTGAGCATTGTGTATCCTCATCCTGCAGATAATTCCAGGTCATTATTTTATGTTATTGATACAGTTCACATATTGAAATGTATCAGAAATAATTGGCTAAAAGCATGTGAAAACCAGCAGTATATGTCATTCCCTCAATTTAATTCCAATTCTTCTGAGCTAAAAGTTTTCAAAGCCTCATTTAACACATTAAAAGAAATTCACAAAATAGAATGCTGTAAAATACTAAAAATTGGATTTGGTTTATCATTAAAATCATTGTACCCAAAAAATCTGGAAAAACAAAATGTTAAGCTTGTGCTCCAAATATTTAATAATTATGTGATACAAAGTTTAAAAGAATTAGGGCGAAAGTATAATTTATCACATTTTGAAGACACTGCAGAATTTTTGACTATAATCTTAACTTGGTGGCACATTGTTAATGTAAAAACGCCTTTGAAAGGCCAGAGATTAAAAGATATATATCAGCAACCAATAACTGAAAAAAGTGAAGACAAAATACTATTTTTAAATAATTTTCTGGAATGGTTAAAAAAGTGGGAGAATTTGAATGATCATGGTGGTAAGCTGTCCAAAGAAACACACACAGCACTTTACCATAGCACCTATGCATTGCTTGAACTTTCAAATTACTGTCAAATTACTGTCAACTTTCAAATTACTGGTGGTAAGCTGTCAAAAGAAACACACACAGCACTTTACCATAGCACCTATGCATTGCTTGAACTTTCAAATTACTGTTTAACAGAATTAAAAATGAATTATGTTTTATTAGGGAAGTTCCAAACTGATTCTTTAGAAGGTAGATTTGGTCAATATAGACAGATGGCAGGGGGACAATACCATATCTCTATGAGGCAGGTCTATGAATGTGAAAAGAAACTAAGAGTGCAATCTATGTTACAACTAAGATTGCATTCTAAACAATTTGATTGCATAACTATTTCTGAAATGCAGCATTCTAATGATGAAATTAATGAAGATTTCAATATGCAGGATATACATATTCCATCCATCACAATCACAGAGAGAGATATATCAGGTGTAGAAAGTGATTTACCTGTTTTAACTTATGTTGCTGGATATTGTGTTTATGCAATTTCAAAAAAAGTACAATGTGAGTATTGTAAAAATGCTATGATAATAGAATCTCCAGCAGAAAACACTTCATTCATAACAGGCTTGAATAGAAGGGGGTTAATATATCCTCATCCATCTATAGTTAGTATTGTAAGAAATACTTTTATTGTAGTAAAAAAAACTCTGCTCCGAATATGAAATTCAATTTCTAAACGTGAAAAATCAAAGAGGTTTAGCTTATGAAATGACGTTTAATTTAATTTTAAATGAAGAGTTATTTTGGGTTCCTGACGTTTGTGTAAATGGCCATTTAGTTCAGGATATATGTAGAAAATTAATTTTTATATCAACAAATACCTTTCTGAATGATTATTGCAAATTGAGAAATGATTCAATTTGTCATAATAAACAAAAACGGAAATTTCAGACATTTGAAAAATAAAACATCATATATTTACTGTATATCTTAAATAGTTTCATAGTTTGCATACATCTTCACTTTTAAATCAATTGAAGTGTGTTTGATATAGGAAAAGCACTTTGCAAGGTCAGCCTTCTTTTGATGACGTCACATGTGAGCGCATAGGCCTTGTTATCTAGGTGGTCTTGCACTACACCAGTGCTCTTCAAACTGTGTTCTGCAGAACCCCTGGGTTCCACGTGTCACAATAAAAATTCGAAAAAAATTATGAAGCACTCACACTAGTTGACTAGTGTTTGTAAACTAAAAAAATATAAATAAGCCTTTAGTTATATTTGAAAATTTATCAAAGCTTCATGTGTGGGCTGCCAATTCGTTCACAGTGGCAATATATAGCCTACTTTTCTAAAGGTGGGATGGAGTTGAATGGGCCCCTCCGCGTGTGGTATTTGCTGACGATGTAAGAAGGCTTGAGAAGTCTCAAGAGCAGGGTTGTCAAAGTGGCGGCCCTAGAAGCCTAGAGTTGCGGCCCTAACAACCGATATCATGTAGTATACATATGCAGTTGGCTACTCAGAGGCATAACGAGAGGGTGATAGTTGCCCCTGGCATAGTTGGAATGGGGTGCGATGTGCCATATTTTGATTAAAACTACTATTGTTAAGTAATTACTATTTCAACAATTATCTTGGTAACTTGAAAAACAAATTTCCAAAATACCGTATTTATTAGAGGGCTCCGTTTATATTTAATTACAAACCCGCTGTGGTGGCCTAGTGGTTAGCACGCTCGGCAACTGCGCCAGTAGTTCTAGGTTCGATACTGAACTGAGGTGGGTCGGCTTCTTTCGAGCGAGACAGAGGCCACAAGTGTGCCTTCTTCCGTATGAGAAGTAAAATCGAGGTCCCGTGTGGGTATACGATGGCACTTGCACGTCAAAGAACCCTACTATCCAACGGTAGATGAGGCAAAATTTCCAGGTGTAGGAGCTCGCCCCCTGCCTCGGTAGCATTTTCCAACGAAGACTAGACCGATGATAAAAAAGCGTAGAGGTGCAGCTTTGGCCGGCAACCGGCTGCAGAAAAAACTGACCAATATATCGCCCTATGTCCCTTCAGGGGACAAGATGGGTACCCGACCCTGACATAGACGGGAAAAGGGTATGATGATGATGAAGAATTCATTACCTTTAACCATAACAGTGCGCCGGTTATTAGAGGGCGTTGCCCTCATTACAACGCACATGTTACGATGTGGCCCTTGGGGTGCCACGAGTTTGACATGCCTGTTCAAGAGGATACACAGCAGGGCTTACAGGACATTCCTACAGCTATGGCAAAAGTGGGGGGGGGGGGCTGACGGTGAACATGAAGAAAACAGAGTACTTAGCTTTCAGGTGGAGCGGTCAGGACCAAGGGTGTGTGGCACGTTGTGGGAGTGAGGTGATAACAGCGGTGCAGGAGTTTCGGTACCTAGGATAGGTGTTTCAAAACAATGGGGAAATCGACTCCGACGTTTCCATAAAATCATTGCCGGATCACTAAACTGGAGAGAAGCAAGCGGAGTGCTCTGTGACCGCCGGGTCCCAATTAAATTGAAAGGAAAAGTTTACAAAACTGTGGTTAAACCCGCTATGCTATATGGCTCAGAGCGGTGGGGTGTGAGGAAGAACCTCGAGAGGAGAATGCAAGTGACCGAGATGCGAATGCTGTGTTACATGAGTAGGATGTCGCGTGCAGACAGAGTCCGCAGCGATTAAGTTAGGGAAGAAGATGGGGAGGATGAGCTGATCCGGTACATTATGGCTGACACCAGGATTCGGGGAGATCAAAGTGCACGTGGGAGCGGGTTGTACAGATAGACATGGTTGCGTATGGGATGGATGGGGTCGTGGTGGAGGTTAGGCGGGAGTGGAGGATTTGAACTCGAAGACCGGAACCTGACATAGGCGGGATAAGGGTGTGATGCTAATGATGATGAGCATTTTAAAGATTTATAGTTGGTAGACAATTAAAAGTAGCCCAAATAGCAGCTTGTCGCCGAACTTCAATTTTTTGTAGCAAAAGCACTTAACAATTTGCGCAAATAGCCACTTGTAGCCCAATCTGGCAACACTGCTTTTGAATTGGATCAATCTCTGTACCAGTCACATTCTGAGTGAGTCTCACTATTCCAAGGGGTAGGTTGATGTCTTGTGCTTCATCTACTAGAAGCCTGGAGGAGCCAATTTAGGGGCACGATTCTCGTGCATCTTGAATTGCAAGTTGGGACGAAGAGGCGAATTGCGTTGGACACACCTGTTCTCGTCTGATCGCTGAAGTTAAGCAGCGCAACCTCAGCTAGTACTGACATGGGTGGCCGCTTGGGAAAAATGGGTACTGCTAATACCCAAAAATCGTCGCATTAGTGTAGTGTTTTGTGCACTCTCTGCATCAGAACTATGCTGTGGACCGGACTCTAATAACCTTGTAGTTGAAGGGCCCTAAATCACTAACAAACAACAACAACAAGTTGGTGTTCATGTGTTCACCACTGGGGCATCTCTTGCCTCTGGAAACTACCAAACTAGCTACTGGTATATTTTCGTGCAGTGAGGAAGGGTTGTCTAAATCCGATGATATTAAACACACCGAATGGAATCCCAGTTCTACTTTCCTCTGGTGAATGGTGTGATGGGGAGTGTTTTGGCAATGATAGAATACTGCCGTGCTAGACTCATATAACTACCCCTGACAATGAGAAATGAACCTGTCATGGACAGATTGAAACCCGATCCCCTGAATTGGAAAAGAACAACATGTTTGTACTTAACCACTAGTTTTATACAAAAACGCGATTTTCCGGTTTTAGAGTCTTCGTTAACAAATGGGTGTTAAAACCCGGTTTCCAAACCGACAAACCCTATTAACCACCCTGTCATAGGCATTAAAGCAGTTGCTAGAAAGAAAGTAAAGTGCGGAGTGTTTAAAAAACTTAAATTGTTCTTAATGAGTATTTGATGCAGATGATGGCGAAAACCAGCAGGCATACGGTAGAAGTCTTCATGGTGATTCTTCACCCTGTGTTTTCAGGATCTCTGTGAGCTTCCCGTGGAGCATGAGTATATATACTGTAAGGGCCTTTGTGAATTGGATGTCTCGGGTGGCGTGAATTCATATTGTGTTTTTAGTTACATCTTTCATATTTTGTGTAAGTTTACAAATTTGTTAACTGGCATCACAATGGGAAACATTTTTTGTTCCAGTCAATTGTTCCATTGTCTTACTTAACAGCTGGGGCATGTTTTTTGGCACTGAAGTTATTTATCCCCTCTTTGTTTTCCATTATGTCGTTATTGTATTATTGGATTAATGGTTCAGTTGGTCACGGGATGGGAACTTACGTTGTTCCATAGTCTCATGCACGCCATGCAGGGGCGGATCCAGCGGGAGGGGAGCAATGCAGCAATTGCTCCTCCTTCAATGTCTCACTAGGGCGCATATTTCAACTGATGCATGATTCAACTTTGCAACTGATTCAACTGCAGTTGGCTAAACCACTGAAGATGGGACATTCTCTAAGCCTGCAATGGGCAGTAGAGGACCTATTGTAATTGTCAGGGATTCTAAATAATTAAAAATATGTGGAGCGTACGTTTTGAAGTGGTCCTCCCTGATCCGCCTCTGGCACCATGTGAAAAAATAAGCTGATAAAACCTTTTCTCCCATCAGTGGTACGCTCAGTGTGAAGTTTTGTCACACTGGGACGAAAGCAATAATTCAATTTAAAATTTTTCATAGTTGGTTACGAATATTACTGTAGGTTTTGATATTTTTTCCGCAGGGTTGCTGCTTTTGTGAAAGACCTCTAGACGTATTTAGAAAGGTTTGTCCCGAATTTAGTCTGGTGATTGAAATGCATGTGAATCTTTAGCGGGGGTTACACGCTCAGTCTGGCATCAGTTCAGTCCACGATCTTGATCAAGAATAGACTGATGCTAAACTGATGGATTGATGGATGACATTACACAATCAGTCAGACTAACCATCAGTCTCCTCAAAAACCCTGATTGCGCAAAAGAAACGATGGATTGCAATAAGGAAAAAGCTTGTATTGCAATTATAATTGGTTTAGCAACAAGTGGTAAAAGGCAACGCTGGACCAGGGGCGGATCCATATGGGGAGCAATGCAGCAATTACTCCACCCTCAATGCCCCAACTGGCGTGAAGCCATTTTTGACAAAGCAAGATACATGCATGAAGAAGATACCTTGCTAATGAGATTTTTCATGCTAGCCCCATAAGCCTAGATCTCCACCTGCACCCAGGCAACACCTTTGCCTTTTTCACCCATTCCAGCCGCTCCACCCCAACACCCACCACCCCTGAACCTCTTCCAATGTGATGGTTCCACAACCCTCCCCTGCAGTGATCCAGCACTGGACATGCCAGTATCACATGCCTCACGCCCTCCACTTGATCCCCGCAGCCCTCCTCTCCACCTGTGATCTTTGCCATCCGCTGTTTCTTCTCCAGTTACCCAGCTTCTGCCAAAAACAGGAGGGAGCCCTCCCACATATTGTTTCACATGTATTGTACTCGTGTAAGTCTTTCTCTGGTTCCAACAGTTGTACAGGCATTGTTGCAGGCAGTTCCAGATTTAGATATTGAGAGACCCTAGGCTATTTCAATTTTCAGGCCTT
>JAAFCE010007744.1:17089863-17155622 GCA_013389805.1 Trigoniulus corallinus
TTCAAGCCCGTTTCTTAAGTTTTGAAGCCCACTAAGTGTTGAGACCATAGGCTTCAGCCTGCTGAGCATAGTGGTAAATCCAGCACTTAGTCCCAGAGACTGGGGAGGGGTTAAAACACATGTGTCTCCATTGCTGTCCAAGCAGTGACTGACACCAGAGTGATGAAAGGCGCTCACAAGATCAATCTGACGTCAGTCACGCACAGACTGACGAAAATTATCAAAATATTTAAAAATCCGTCAATCCATTCCATCAGTCATCATGTTATACAGTCAGTCTGGCGTCATTCTGACCACAGTCATGGACTGAACTGATGCCAGACTGAGCGTGTAACCCCCGCTATAGGCACCAAATTCTGCTTCATCACACACTGAAAGTGGTTCCATGAGCTCCCATGCATTAATTACGATTTTATTGTATTTTAACTTAGTTGTTTCCTTATTCCCTTATCTTAATTACCAGTTCAAGGAGGTAAGTACTAGTTCTTTATTTTCAGAAATCCGTATTACTTTAATCGTTATTATCATTCGTGTATAAAATAATATATCATCGCATGACACTTTTAAGTACTGACATGGGTTACTGCTTGAGAACACTGGGTACTGCTGATACCCCTTTATTAAGCGTGCTAACCATTACGGTCAATGAATATTTCATGAAGGTCCTTTGCTGCTCTATTGTTCTCCATCAACTGCCTGAGAATAGATATCATCAAGGTGTGCATCAAGGATCAGCACTTAGCCCACATTTATTCACTTTAGTAATGGATGATACCTTTGGATATTACCAATGGCAGGGGCGGATCTACATAGGGACTAATAGGGCTTAAGCCCTGGGCCCCGAAGTGTCAAGGATCCCCACAGAAATTGAATTATCATAAACTTTTAATACTTTTGGATTAACAATGAGCACTTATCATATAGTAAAAATAGTTAACATTAATAGTATAATAATAATGATTATTTATACTATTATTCATTGAATTTTAATCAATGTGACATTATTGAACTTTAATAAGCCCTAGGTCCCGAGCAAACTAGATCTGCCCCTGACCAATGGATGATACCACATTTTCAGAAACTTGAAAATATTTCTGCCGAATTTTTTTGAAGTATGGCAGTTCCCGATATTTCCTGAACACCATCTAATGCGATGTCAAATGTGAGTGATATTTTCCTAAAGCGAATGTAATGAGATGTAAGGACCTATTGAAAATGGAAGAATATGTGGGAAAACGTCACGGTTTGCATTTTCTATATTTCAGCAGTTTAAAGCATCAAAGTTTATTGCCATTTATCGATACATTTGAGATGTGGGGTAGGACGGCATACCCCCCCACAGGTAGCTCTATCACTGTTGCTGCAGGTACTAGGCATCTGGCTGCGGAGCCCCCAGCCAGAGCTGTCCCTCTAAGTAAGGGGGCTAGGCTAAGGTTAGGGACATGGAATGTGGGGACCCTGACAGGAAAAACAAGGGAATTAGTAAACACCCTGAAGCATAGAAGGGTTAGCATCGCCTTCCTCCAGGAAACGCGTTGGAAGGGGAACCAATCACAGGCACCTGGGGGCTCCCCTAGAAACCCAGGGATTAAGCGTTCGACTACATTTTTGCAGGCAGTATGAGTAACAAAATTTTATGGTTGACACCAGGGGAATGGCACGGACACCTGCCAATTTTGATAAACGACACACACTTCTAATTACAGTGGAATCAGGACTAGAGTTTTCCCTACATTAAAGTTCATTTTTTAGACTATGTGAATTTTATTTCACCAAAAGCATAATTTAATGTCTCAATTTTCTAAATTAATGCGTTTTTGAAGACTCCTGTGTGGGTCTGGGATAGAATAGGCACACGGTATCTTCCCCTCTGGGCATGTCGTAAAAGGTGACTAAACGGGGCAGACCCACGGAAGGCCAACCTGGAACATCATACCTGGTCCTGGTCGATGTAGGCTCCTCTGACAGAGTGAATGAGAGTCAAAAAACTTTACTTTGATGTGCTCCAAAACGGCCGTATGCCTCCTTTAATTTTTAAAACAAAGCCATTTTGGTTGTAATTACCCCACTAGCAATCTTAGTAGAATACGTCATAGGACCGTTGAATGAACTGCGGGGGCTTTGATCCAGCACACAATTCAACTGGTCATAAACTTTAATTTTTTTCATAATTAACGTTGATCAATTTTTTTGATCTAATCTCCACTTTGAACTAGTGCTGAAATGAGACAATTTACTTTCCAGACAACCATTTACTTGTGCCATGTTTGTTATCAGCCTTTGGGGCAATTTGCTTTACATTAGGCATTGTTGGATGCGTGTTTTGCATAAGAAAACGCACTAAGAATGGTAAGGTTCTTTTATCTGTTTTGTTGGTGTGTTAGGACCCCTCAACTATAAGGTAATTAGAGCCCCGTCCACTGCATAGTTCTAGTGCAGAGATTGCACAGACACTATACTAATGCGACTATTATTGGGTATTAGCAGTACCCAGTTTTCCCAAGCAGCCATCCATGCCAGTACTGGCTGGGGCTGCGTTGCTTAACTTCAGTGACCAGACGAGAACTGGTGTGTCCAACGCCATAAGCCACCCCCTGAACCACTAACGCCTATGCAAAATGTTATTATGAAGTGGCTCAGCTTGTTCCTCACCAATTAATAATGCAGTACGACCTTTCTAATGGTACACTCCTTATATCAGTACCAATTCTTCAGGCACCCATTTTGCCACCCAGCTTTATGTTATTACTACCCCCTCTAATGGGTACACTTAAGCACCTCTATAATGGGTACACTTAATAATGGGTCCCACAGGTGTACCAATTAGAGAGGTTTCACTGTAGCCTACTAGCATTCCTCTGTTGGTTTGCATGTCTCATTCAAACAGATATGAGTGAAAATCTTAATGATGATGTCTGCTTTGATAGCAATGGGTAGGTTTTTCGTTTCATTGGCGTTTCAGGGTCCTTCAACTACAAAGAGGCCCATCCACTGTATAATTCTAGTGCAGAGACTGCACAGACACTACACTAATGCGAAGGTCATTACCCAATTAGTAGTACCCAGTGTACCCAAGTGGTCACCCATGCTAGTATAGCTGGGCTTGCGTTGCTTAACTTCAGTGATCAAACGAGAACCGGTGTGTCCAACGCAATACAGCCACACCCACACATAAGTAGTGCAATGCATTGAAATAATGAGAATCACCCTAATTTTAAATGGTGAGGACTTAGATGGTGATGATAGTGACCAAGTCCTAAAATATCACTTTTTAAGTACGTTTCTTTTTCAGAAACTTCACATAGGACATTCGATTTATTTTCACCCAATTGTTTCCCAATAATCGTTTGCATTTTTCCGTGCTCACCGAAATTACCGAATTTTTCTTCACTTTCACAGACAAGGTATAGGACCAATGACATCTTAAACAGATTTATTACCTATAGTGGCATGATTATAAATTTTACTCTGTTATGATTGTGATATAATATTGATACTATTGAACATACAGACAAGAAGACAGTGATGAATTGGAAGAGGGAAATTGCAAAACAATGGAAAAGACCTTGGACAGGAAAGTGCCAGCTTGATAAACAACGTTATTCCAAGTTGCAGTATATCTAAGTGATGGAAAAACTGCCAGCTGCCATTCATATGTTGAAATCTAATAACTTTTGTAACTTTCGCCCCTGGAGGTCAAATGGCCGTTTTTTTGTTGTTGTTATTCTGTATTTATTTAGAAAAACTGTAAAGTTTTCACAATTTTGAAATCACACAAATAATATCTGAAACTCCTGACAATGAACGCAATAATCAATATGCAGCAATTTCAGCAAGAATTCTACTCATTGTTGAGGACATCAACAAAAAGAAAAGTAATGGACGTTCTGAAAGGCATAGCATACAATTTTTATTTTTTTTTACGTTTGTGTTTTCTATGTGACAGTCTTACTTTATGTTTGTGATTTTTTATTTTATTGAAATTATTATTATATTAAACAAAATAAAAGAAAGAAATGTCCATTTCCCCTCCCAGGGGCGAAACATCCAAGGACGAAATGTGTGGGTGCTAAAGCTCTGGGGACAAAAAGTACTCAGGGGCGAACCTTCCATAAACCATGGGGATAACGTTTTGCCTCTCTCCATACATTACATAGTGTATGTATTAAATGCCTTCAAGTCCGAGCAGCCCCATTGAGACTTTAGTATAGGGAGTAGAATAGGCCTACACAGAATAAAAGCTATTGAAAATTACTCATATGGTTCTAAATAACTATGCTGAAACATTGTTTATGATATGAACAGGCCTGGTCCTTGGCATGAACCTGCCTCCTGTTGCACCGTAGTTATTGTGCAAAAGATCAGACATCATGCAATATTATAACCAACAAAGCATTAATTTATCTGCCAAAAATTTCTATTGTTATTGTGTAATGTGATGTTGGATCAGTGGGGTAGGCCGGCATCCCCCCACAGAAAATTCAGCCAATATTTCCTGTGGGCTCCAGATGCCAGCCTGGGATGCCCCCAGTCTGAGCATGTTTATTGGACCCACAGACCCGACCCTGCCACAGGCGGGATAAGGGTATGATGATGATGATGAACAGGCCCAGTCCTATAGGTTCGGCCACCTGCATGCAATTATGTCGAGGCCGTACCCCTCGTAATATTTTCACTTTTTTTCTTATATGTACAGGTTAGCATCGAGTTGTGGTGTTTGAGCAAAGAAAGCGTTATTTTGTTTTGAATTCTTGTTTGCCAGCGCATGGGAAGAATTAAATTTCTTTCTTGAAGATAAAGCAAAACAACTCATAACCCTTTTCCCACCTATGGCAGGATCGGGTACACATCTTGTCCTTCTGAATGGACACAAGGGCGATATATTGGAAAGTGCTTTTCCACAGCCGGTTGCCAACAAAGTTGCACCCCCGAGCTCTACAAGCTTAAAAACCTTCCTCTCCCCTTCTGTCTTCCCAAACTGCTCATAGGGCCTATAACTTCTGATTTTTTACCACGGCAATAACCTTCATGGTTCCCTTCTTTGCCACAGTAGGCTTAATAGAATATATTGCTTCTAAATACAAATGGGGAGTGGCGAATTGCATTTGACTCACCAGTTCTCGTCTGATCACTGAAGTTAAGCAACGCAAGCCCAGTTAGTGCTGACATGGGAGGTCACTTGGGAAAGCTGGGTGCTGCTAATACACAATAATCGTCGCATTAGAGTAGTGTCTGTGCAGTCTATGCATTAGAACTATGCAGTGGACGGGTCTCTAATGACCTTGTAGTTGACGGGACCTTAAACACCAACAAACAACAACAACACAGATATCAAGGGACCCAGTGTACTCTAGGTTTCCAGCAAACTCTCTATTAAGAAGTATGATCTAAAAATGCTTTTCTGCCACTTACTACTTGATGCGAACCATTATGACAAATGGTTATTAGACACCATGAGAATCACTGAAATCTGTACGACTTCCGCGCTTGCAGATACTGTATATGACTACTGTGTTAGATGTTATTTTACATCCACTAAACAGGCGTGCCCATCTGAAATAGATGGCAAGGGGGTGGTTTATTGGTGAGAAAGGGCAACTATGCATAAAGGGAGGGTCAGGGTGCAGGCTGTTTCTGGAAATCAATTAAAAATACAGCACAAAATTGTAGATTAAAATCCAGCACATAAATAATCATAAACACAACAAATTGCCCATAAAACTGATGTTAACATCAAGGGGCTGATCACTCCTTGGTGGTGGTAGAAAAAAAGGCCTCAATAAATAAAATAGGCCGACGATAAATAAGAAAAGGGATAGCAAGCTAGCAGCATTAGGTTAGTAGCCGGCTGCATAAAACTGCCATCCACTCTAATGCTGAAACTACACAGACACTGTGCCGTTCGGTTCGCCCCCCCTCGACATTTCGCCCCTGAGTACTTTTTGCCATCAGAGCTTTCACCATTTGGACGTTTCGCCCCCCACACCCCCAACAATTAGCCCCTGGGAGGAAAAACGGACATTTATTTCTTTTTTCTGTTTAATATAATAATAAATTTAATCAATAAAAAAACGCAAACTTAAAGCAAGACTGTCACATAAAAAACGCAAACATAAACTAATGTTGTTGTTTGTTGGTGTTTTAGGGCCCTTCAACTACAAGGTCATTGGAGCCCCGTCTACAGCATAGTCCTTATGCAGAGGCTGCAATTATTGGGTATTAGCAGTACCCAGTTTTCCCAAGCGGCCACCCATGTCAGTCAGTGCCGGATTTAGATATTGAGAAGCCCTAGGCTATTTCAATTTTGAGGCCCTTTTCAAGCCCTTTTAAACCTCTTTTCTTAAGTTTTGTAGCCCGCTAAATGTTGAGGCCCTAGGCTTCAGCTTAATTAGCCTAAAAGTAAATCCGGCACTGATGTCAGTACTAACTGGAGTTGCGCTGCTTAACTTCAGTGATCAGACGAGAACTGGTGTGCCCAACGCAATTCGCCGCTCCCTAACATAAACTAAAATTCAACATTGTATGCCATGTCTTTCAGTCCATTAATTTTCTATTGTTGATGTCCTGGACAATGTGTAGAATCCTTGCCAAAATTGCCGCATATTTATTTTTCGTGCATTGTCGGGGTTTCCAGCTATTTTTTGTGTGATTCAAAATTGTGAAAACTTTACTGTTTTTCTAAAAAATAAAAACAGAATATCAACAAAAAAGGGCCATGTATATTAGGCCCGAAACATCCGAGGGGCGAAAGCTCCGGGGGCAAAAACACTCATGGGCGACCGTTCTGGATCCCACAGACATTCCAGCCAATATTCTTGCAGTTTCCAGACGCCTCGCTGGGCTGCCCCAGTCAGGAGCATGTTCAGCGGCCCCGCAGACCTGACCCTGCCACAAGCTGGATAAGGTTCTGATGATAATGGTGATTACTGACTTCAGAGTTCACTTGGAGTGCAATTGACGATTTAACCTGGCCATGGAAGTTGGTCCAATTAATAATGGATGTTGTTTTAGGCCACCAGGAGTCCCATGGTATTTTTATTTTGCTCGGTACCCTGTTATCTCTCATGTTTTTCAATCTTCATTTGTCTTATCCCATATCGGATGAAATACAGCAGTTTGACAATGCAAAGTAGTTTCATTTCTCACCATCAACGAATCAACTTTATTTGGAAATCATTTCAGTTATTTCGTTGAAGGTAAGAATTACAATTTTAAACATTTTGCAAATAAATTACTGTATGTTTGATAGTAAAGTTTAGAAAGAATACTATTCAGACCGTTGAAATTCATTTCAAGATGGCCAAAAGGGAACCCAAAATTTTGAAAATGAGAATGAGATTAGGAATGCTCACAAGAGCTTACATCCTAGGGGGTGTTTCGCTGGTCTTTTAGGGCCCTTAAACTACAAGGTCGTTAGAGCTCCATCCACTGCATAGTTCTAGTGAAGAGACTGCAGAGACACCACACTGATGCGACGATTATTGGGTATTAGCAGTACCCAGTTTTCCCAAGTGGCTGCCCATGTCAGTACTAGCTGGGGTTGTGTTGCTTAACTTCAGTGATCGGCTGAGAGCTGGTTTGTTTGTTTGTATTTTAGGGCCCATCGACTACTATGGTCATTAGGGCCCAGAGAGACAATCATCATGGTGGGGGTGTAAATCGCCTTCCCACCATGATGGCAATAAATAACAGCAAAAGCCCACTAAAACTAATAAAAAATAAAAAAGGCAAGAGCCAAATAACTATGGAATATAAATACAGGCAAAAGCCAAAACAGACATTAAAAATAACAACGGCAAAAGCCAAAACAGACATTAAAAATAACAACAGCAAAAGCCAAAACAGACATTAAAAATAACAATGCCAAAAGCCAAAAAAAGACATAACAATAAAAGCGGCAAAAGCCAAACCATACATAACAATAAATGCAGCAAAAGCCAAAACATACAGAGTAAAAGTGGCAAAAGCCAAAACATACACAACAATAAAAGCGGCAAAAGCCAAAACGGACAGACAATAATTGTGGCAAAAGCCAAAAACAGACATTATAATAAATACGGCAAAAGACAACACAGACACATAAATAAAAGGCAAAAGACAACACAGATACATAAATAAAAGGCAAAAGCCAAAATAATAAAAGAATAAATACAAAAGCTGTGTAAAAAACCGAGTATAAATCAAATTTTGTGAAAGAGGCCAGCCTCTTTCACAAATACAAGCGAGTTCTCCACCCCTTGAGGGTTATCCCCAAGTGAGGTGGAGAGCTCATGACTGACTCCCAGACGGTATCTCATTTCACAGTATCTCTCACAGTGACTAAAGATATGCACCACTGTGAGAGGCTCCCAACAGAAGTCACACCATGGTTGTTCCCCATCCCGTAAAATGTAGGAGTGGGTGAGGGACGTGTGACCGATTCGAAGCCAAGCAAGCACAACCTCCTCCCTCCGCGACTGGCGTCACGAGGACCCCCAGTGCTCTGGGGTGTCCTTCAGTGTGTGGAGATTGTTGGTGGTTTCCGCAAACCACTGGGAACACCATTGTTCATGGATGGCCTGCCGCACCATTGGGAGAGCATTGGAGGAGGGGACAGCAGTGTTTGGAATATCTGGCAAGTGGGCCACCTGACGGGCATGGGCATCCGCCCTCTCATTGCCCATGATGCTAACATGCCCCAGGACCCACATGAACAACACTGTCTTGCCCTGCTTACGAATCATCAGCAGCAATCTGTGCATACCCTGGACGATGGCATGTCTGCCATATAGGGTGTGCAACAGCTGAAGGGAACATAAGGAGTCAGTCGCAACAACAAAGTGTCTGTCATTCAACACTTGGATGAGCTCCTGTCCCCTGTGCAGAGCTGTGAGTTCTGCAGTTAAGACACTGGCAACGCCTGGAAGGTGGCCCCCCATGAGATGACCAGTTGTAAAGACTGACCAACCCACCGAGGAGCCATCCTTCCACCCATCCGTGTAAATAAAAACATGGCCTCGATAGGTCGAAGAGAGGCGTCCAAACTCTTGTTGGTACACTGACCTATCGGTATTGGTTTTGGGTAAGGCTGCAAGCAACAAATCTAAACTTGGCTCTGGCAATGTCCAGGGTGGCACAGAGGCCGGCAGTACAGGCTGCACCCTAGGCAGAGTCACACCCAGGCCGGTATGACCGTCCATCCACTGCACACCGAATGGAGGGGGAACCCCCGGGGGTGGCGGTTGAATGGCCGTCTCATAGTGTTACCAAAGATGGCCAGGTGTGTAGGGTGCTGTGGCTGACCTTTCAGCCACAAAATATATGCAGCTGCCAGGTACTGCCGCCGCACAGTCAGTGGTGGTTCGCCAGCCTCAGCATAAAGGCTGAGTACTGGACTTGTGCGGAACGCCCCAATGGTCACCCGGATGCCAGCGTGATGAACACTGTCCAGCATCTGGAGAGCAGATGGAGCGGCCAGGCCATATACGCTGCAGCCATAATCGAGACGTGATCAAATGAGTGATCTGTAGAGTCGAAGCATCACCGTTCGATCTGCCCCAAAACCAGTTCCCTGCAGGCACCGCAGAATATTCAGGGACCGAAGGCACTTAGCCTTCAGCTCCTTCAAGTGCGGGACCCATGTCAGACGGCTGTCAAACCGGAGACCAAGAAACCGAGCCGCCTCTACAACTGGGAGGAGGCGGCGATTCAAGGTAAGCTGAGGCTCAGGGTGGAGCCCTCACTTACGACAGAAGTGCATGACCATTGTTTTGTCAGGGGAGAACTTATAGCCACGTGAAGTGGCAAACTCGTTGGCACTATTGAGTGCCAGTTGCAGCTGACGCTCAATGCTGTGCATCGTGGCAGCCCGGTACCTGATAGAAAAGTCGTCCACAAAGAGGGACGACTTGACCGGGGGTTGAATGGAGGATGGTAGGCCATTCACTGCACTCAAGACACTCCCCTGTGGGACACCATTCTCCTGCAGGAGGCCGAGGAGTAGGTGTTACCCACACACACTCGGAAGGTCCGTTTGGACAAAAAGCTATGGAGGAAGAGGGGAAGATTACCCCTGAGCCCCCACTGGTGCAAGGTCTCCAGTATACCATGTGGCATCATATGCCTTCTCCACATCAAAGAAGACAGCCACTAAGTGCTGTCTGTGGAGAAAGGCCTCACATACTGCAGTCTCCAGTGAGATCAGATGATCCACCGAAGACCTGCCAACACGGAAGCCACATTGGGCATCGGCAAGAAGGTGGTGCCGTTCCAGATACCACACCATTCGTTCCATGGTTTTGCAAAGACAGCTCGTCAATGAGATGGGTCTATAATTTGTTGGAAGGCTACTATCCTTCCCAGGTTTTTGCAGTGGGATTATAGTAGCCTCTCGCCAACCTGCAGGGATTTCATGCTGCTGCCAGATATAACTTAATACCTCAAGGAGGTATCTAACGCCTTTCTCTGGTAGGTGTCATAGCATTTGATAGTGGATGCTATCTGGTCCAGGGGCAGTATCCCTGGCTCTTGCTAGAGCTGCCTGGAGCTCCCAAGGGGTAAAGGGATTGTTATACCCCTCGGCGACACCATCAGTGAAGTTCAGTGGATGGCGTTCTGCAGCCTGCTTTCGGTTTAGGAATGTTGCTGTGTAGTGCTGGGAACTGGAGATGGCTGCAAACGTCCTTCCCAGTTCCTCAGCCACCTCACACGGCAGAAGGCAATGTCTTCATTGTACAAGGAGACCTGAGCCACATGATGGTAAATATCTGCCTTGGATCTTCCTCAGCGTTTCCCACACTTTCTTGGAGGGCGTGTGATAGGTGAGTGAGGAGACGTACTGCCTCCCTGATCACCCGTCGTGCATATGCCCGGGCTCGGAGAAAGTCGATACAGTTGGCATCGGTAGGACGAGATTGGAAGCAGCGAAGGGCTCGTCGGCGAGCTGGAATCGCACTCCGACAATTCTCCATCCACCATGGCACCCGTGCTCGTGGTGGGTTACACGAGCTCTGGGGGATGGATGCCAATGCCGCCCCGACCACCACTTCTGTGAAGTGACTCACTAGGTCGTTTACCCCATCAAAATCACACAGTGGGTGAAAGTAGATATGGCGGGTGAACTCCTCCCCGTCTGCCCGAAGCAGACACCACCGTGGTGGGTGCTGGGGCAATGCCCCATCTCCACTGCTAATCTTGATGGGGAAGTGATCACTTCCACAGGGGTCTGACAAGACCTCCCACTGCAAACCTGGTGCCAACCCAGGAGAGCAGATGGAAATGTCTATGCATGACAGGCCACCAGTAGCAGTCATCATATGTGTGGGGGCACGTGTGTTGAGAACAATGAGGCCATTGTGTGACACCCATTGTTCCACAAGGTGCCCTCGGGTGTTGTGACTGTCCGAGCCCCATTGGGGATTATGGGCATTAAAATCACCCATAATCAAGAAGGGTCTTGGAAGCTGGGCGCTGAGGGAGTCGAGGTCTGCCCATGGGATAGCAATCCCAGGTGGCATGTAGAGGGAACATTACAATGCAATGAGACCGCCACTGCTTGCAGAGGCGTCTGCAGAGCCACTGGCACATGCATGCACCCATTCTGGATAAGGATAGCCACCCCTCCCACAGGGTGGCTTCCTTGCTGCCGGGTATCTGAATATACAGTGTACCCCCGTAACGACATGGGGGTATCACTTCGACACAGGATCTCCTGGAGGGAGATGCAGTTGGGGTTGTGCCTCGAGATCATCATTTTGATGTCGTCTCTCTTGTGGGAAAACCCTCGACAGTTCCATTGTAGGAAATTTACCATCAAGTGGACTCAGGCGGCTTGTTTCTATTCCTCCCTTTTCTCCGTTCCACTGCAGAAAAGGGAGGGACGCCTTCAATTGGTTCGTCCTCCTCCATCTCGAAGGAGGAATCCCCATTATGCCCCACTTTGGGAATGAAACCACCCCGTGCTCTCTGCCATTGGCCAGAGAGCTTGGGTGGACGAACCAAGGACACACGGCCCACGGCAGTAGTGGGGGGTGTCCCTACTATCTTTCCTCCTGTCACCCCCACCGCCCCCTCCATGGAGGAGATTGGCTGGGCTGGGACAGGGAGGGAGGCCTTTAAGGGAGATGCCTCTCTTTGATGAGTGGCATCAGGGGCCTCCAAAGAAGCTGGCACCGCCATTATTGGGGGGCCCACGCATGGGCCAGAGGCGGTGGTGGAGCCAGAAGAAGCCATGGAATTGGGGTCGGGGTCCGTCTGGCAGCCAATGCTTGTACAGACCGGCACCCCATGGTCCCCGTGGGCCCGAGAGGGCGTTAAACGGATGAGAGGGGGGAGCTGAGGTAGGGAGTCCGTCTGGGTACAGACAGAGGACACAGCAGCTGCCTTCGCAGCACCTGCATAGGACACTCCACAACCGGAGGTCCCTGGCAAGGCTAGCAGCCGCCGTGCATCCGGAAAACTGATACCCTTCTGGACATGAAGCTCCTGAATCGCACGTTCCTGCAGCCAAGTAGGGCAATACCGAGAAGAGGCAGGGTGGTTGCCCTTACAGTTTTAGCAGACAGGTGCAGTCTTACAAGGCTCGGGGGAGTGGTCACCCTGTCCACAAGTGCCACACATGGCCTTGGCAGAACACGAATTCTGACCATTGCCATATCGCTGGCACTTGAAGCATCGAAGCGGCCACGGGATGAAGGCACGTAAGGCAAGCGGAGGTAGCCAGCCATGATGTACTCCGGCACCTTGGGCCTACCAAAGGTCAGCACGAAGGTGTCAGATGGGCGGGATTCTCCATCCCGTCGGTCCGAGGTGCAGCAAACAGCCACCACACCCTGGTCCCTGAGCTCCTCCGCTATCTGCTCCTCTGATTCCCCACGTAGGTCAGGGCACCGCACCAAACCTCTACTAGTGTTTAAGGTGCGATGGGGTTCGACCACAACGGGGATATCACCGAGCTTCCGCAGTCTCAGTAGTGCCTCTATCTGGTGAGGGGCGGATGCCTCCACCAACAAGGTGCCATTGCGCAGTTTCTTGACCGAAGTCACGTCGCCGGCTTTTTCACGTCATGGCTTTGGCGATAAGGAAGGGCGACGCCTTCCTCAAGGCTCCCACGAGTCCCACCCAAATTCTGTGATCATCCCTGAGACACTCAATCTATGAGAGAAGCGATGCAGCGCAATTCTTGCCACCCTCCTTTGAATCATTTCAATTTCCCAAAATATACCGTGCCGAAAGGGCAACCAACTTGGCCTGTCAGAACTCCACAATTGGCCTTACCAGTGAAAAATAGGCTATTTCTTTTACTTCCTTTGTGCTGTCCCCCAGCACTCTTCTAACCAAATGAAGGGCACGCCCAGCCTTCACAACCAATTTGTCAGTGTGTTCCCTCCATGTGCCCTCAGTGTTTAGAATAATTCCAAGGTGCTTATGGGTCTCAACCATATTAACCCTAACACCACCTATGCAATAAGTTAAATCAACCTGCTTTGTAGACCTGCTTATCTTAATTTGTGCAGGTTTAACGGCAACTCCCACTATCTTGCTTAGGTCCTGTTGCAATTCTATACAGGAAAATAACCTCTCATACACTACCCTTGCAATGCATGTGTCACTTGCAAATAGCTCAGGGAAGGATTGTATGTCAAGCCCTATATCTCCCCCAGCCCGGAGTGCTTGCGACCACCTGCATTCTTATAATGGACCTAACGAGCTCTCCCTCCCGTCTTCTCATTACATGTCCATACCACCTCAGTCTAGTATCCTTCATTTTTTCGGCGATGTCCCACACCCTCACACCCACACACTCATTCCTAATTCTTCCAGCTGTAGACATTCCACTCAAACCAATCGATTGGTGGAATTTCCATATCCTGTAAAATACCGGAAGTAAGGGGACACTACTTTATAATCCTATAGCAAACTATCTGACACGCTAGTAGGCCTACTCACGGATGGACATCCGAATGAAAAGTGATGGCAATGACCTTTTATGTACCCTATGTAAGAAGCAATTTTGCAGCACTCCCAGATATCAGAATGACTTGTTTGGAAAATTTAGAGAACGGCGAATTGCGCTGAACACACCAGTTCTTTTCTGATCACTGAAGTTAAGCAGCGCAATCCCAGCTTGTACTGACATAGGTGGCCGCTTGGGAAAACTGGTTACTGCTAATACCCAAAAATCGTCACATTAGTGTAGTGTCTGTGCAGTCTCTGCATAAGAACTATGCTGTGGACGGGGTTCTAATGACCTTTGTAGTTGAAGGGCCCTAAAACACAAACCAACAACATTTGGAAAACTTATCATTGCCTGCAGACTCTTGCAAATTGGTGTCCGAACTGTAAGTTTTAGGCCTTTTTAGGTCAACTATCTGTGTTTGCCCGGGGTAGAATAGGCACACTGCATACCTGCATGTCGTAAGAGGCGACTAAAAGGGGTAACTTTTTCTTGCCCCTGATTGGACACCACCACTATCGTCTTTGCCAATGACTTGTGTTTGGGACAGGACGATACCATCATCATGGTTGTCAGTGTCCTTCTTTTGTCTTTAACGTTAGTCTAGTGTTCGTTGGGGAATGCTACCGACGCCAGGGGTGAGCTCCTACACCTGCAAATTTTGCCTCTTCTACCCGTTGCATAGTAGAGAGGGTTCTTTTACATGCAAGCATTATCGTACACCCACACGGGACCTCGGTGTTACTTCTCATCCGAAAGAAGGCACACATATCTTGCCTTCATACATATCTTGGACTATTTTGACCAACCCTCTTCTATCCCCTTTTCTGCAATACCTCCCAAACTACCTGTTGTGGGACACTGTCATAGGCCTTCTCCAGAATAATAAAGATGGCATGGATATCTTTCTTTGCTGCTCTATACTTCTCTATCATCTGCCTCATAATGAAAATTGGCTCCATTGTTGACCTACCTGGCATAAACCCAAACTGATTTCCATGGACAATGTTCTATCCCTGAGGCGACATTCCATTACTCATTCCCAGAGTTTCGTGGAGTAGCTTACACAGTAGTTACAGTAGTACAGTAGTTACCACATTCATGGACATTTGCTTTGCCCTTGAAGAGAGGTACTATCCAACTTTCATGCCATTCCAATGGCATTCTATCTCCCCTAGTTATCCTGCTGAAGTTTCCCTAGCCACTTAGTTCCTGTCTCTCCTACGCTATGCCACTCTGTGATGGGGATTCCATCTGGGCCTACAGGTTTTTGACCTTTGATCTTCCTAAGTGCCAAAGCCACTTTCTCCTCTGTTACACAGTCCACTGCCCCAGTTGCTGCAGGATATGTGGTGTAGTCCATATCCTCCTTGGCTGCATTCAAAAGGGTTTGGAAGTGTTCATCCCACCTTCTCTTTACCTCTGATGGGTACAGCAGGACCCTACCATTGCTATCCTTAACTGTTATGGCTCAGGGTATATCTTTAGCTGCCTTCTCTCTCCCCTTCCCTTGTCCCTAACTGCTCATAGAGGTCCTCATACTTCTGGTGCTTGGCCAGGGCAATAATCCTCCTTGCAGCAGACTTGGACCATCTGTAATGAGTCTTAGACTCCTGGTCCCCTACTTCCTGCCACCTCTGGAAAGCTACCTTCTGGCCAAGTTCATTTGCTGTGTCCAGGATGTGCTGCCCTTCTATGCTAACTGTTCCATATCCCCATCCCCCATGGATCTCCCCATAACCCTGGTTATCCTTGCCGACATGGCCATTAAAGTCTCCCATTGTGATGCCCGACCACAGCCTCTAGTGAGTGTACCAGGTCCTCAAAATCTGTCTGGAAACCCACCTTTGTGGGTTCATCCAGACCTGCCTGGGGGAGCATATGCTCTGATGAGGTGGAGCACTATGCCTCACCAAATCACTGTAACTAACATTAGCCTGCTATTGATGTGCTTCAACGGGGTAATTCCCTGTTGTAGCTCCCTATCTAATACTATTCCCACCCCATTTAGTCCCCCTTCACTGGCTGTATATATAAGTTTGTATCCCTCACAAAGGGCCCTTGACGTGTTTCCCTTCCATCAGGTTTCTTGTAAAAAAAACTACCTGGATCCTCCTTTGCTTGAAGATATTTACTAACTCCCCCATTTAGCTGGTAAGGGTCCCCACATTCCATGTGCCCAATCGCAGCTTCACTGTTTTTGTACATGCTCTGACTGGGGCCACCCCAGCTAGTCATCTGCAACCTGCAGGAACATTGGCACAGCTTGCCTTGGGGGGATGCCGGCCTACCTCACAGAGAACACTCGACGCGCTATGTGCCCCAGGGACCAGCACTGTGATAAACCAACTTATAAAAATTAAAGTATTAAAATATTTCAATGTGTAATTTTTCGAAGTACCTGTGAAAGAAGAGGTGGACCCGTTTCATTAATTGGCACAGAGCCCCAAAATATATAACGCCAGCCCTGATCGTTTTAGAATGTTCTATATTCTATTTTTATTTAACTACATCATATGTCAACCTGTAGCGCTAAGGTAATTTGAAACAAATAAGGTATTATACGAAGCTATATGCTCCATACGTAGAAGTAGTGTTGACTCCCACTTTTCAACGTTACCTTCTTCTGATGCTATGGCACTTGTTGTTTCAATGCCATTATCCCCCACGTAACAGTGGTGGTTGCATTCTCTTATGGTTTCTACTTTAAGCTACAAAACGATGGCCATTCGACTGAATTTCAAGCATTGATGCCAACAATTGTTCCCGCTTTTCAGGATGCATTCCATGCACTACAGCACTTTCTTCTTCAACACCTTGTTCTTGTTCTATGTCATGTGGTCTTTGCTGCTCTGGTTCCCGCTTTTCAGGATGCATTCAGGGGTTGAAGAGGAAAGGGCCGATGAGAAGCGGGAACCACACCATCCACCACCGAAAAGTGTGGAAAAATCACAAGGGGTTGAAGAAAGCGCTGTAGTCCATGGAATGCAACCCGAAAAGCGGGAATAATTATTGGCATCGATGCTTGAAATTCAGTCGAATGGCCGTCGTTTTGTAGCTTAAAGTAGAAACCGTAAGAGGATGCAATCACCACTGTTACGTGGGGAATAACGGCATTGAAACAACAAGTGCCATAGCATCAGAAGGAGGTAACGTTGAAAAGTGGGAGTCAACACTACTTCTACATATGGAGCATATAGCTTCCTGTGCTACCTTATTTCTTTCAAATTACCTTAGTGCTACAGGTTGTCATATGATGTCGCTACAGCACTTTCTTCTTCAACCCCATTTTCCTTGCTTTTCGGTGTTGGCGGAGGTATTAGTTGCCGCTTTTTCAGGATGTATTCCATGGACTACAGCACCTTCTTCTTCCACACCTTGTGCTTGTCCTATGCCATGTGGTCTTTGCTACTCTGGTTCCCACTCCTCATCATTTATTCCTTCAGCAATCACTCGTGGGCGCTAAAGTAATGAAAAGAAATCTCTAAAGTAATCAAACGATTGCATTTCCTTATAACAGTTCTTTGTGAAATCAATAAGATCAGTGTTTCGCAGCAATGGGGAGATTGATTCGGATGTGACCCATAGAATCAATGAGGGGGTTGAAGTGGAGTCAAGCAAGCGGAGTCCCGTCCATTGCGTAGCTCTAATGCAGATACTGCCGACACTACACCAGCGGTCTTCAAACTGTGTTCTGCGGAACGCCAGGGTTCCGCGTGTCACAATTAAAATTCGAAAAAAATTATGAAGCACTCACACTAGTTGACTAGTGTTTGTTAACTAAAAAATTTTAAAAACGCCTTTAGTTATATTTAAAAATTTATCAATGCTTCATTTGTGGGCTGCCAATTCGTTTGCAGCGGCAAGATATAGCCTATTTTTCTAAAGCTGGGATGGGGATGAATGGGCCCCTCCGCGCATGTTATTTGCAGATGATGTAGGAAGGCTTGCGAAGTCTCAAGAGCAGGGGTGTCAAAGCGGCGGCCCTAGAAACCTAGAGTTGCGGCCCTCACAACCGATATCATGTAGTATACATCTGCAGTTGGCTACTCAGAGGCGTAACGAGAGGGTGATAGTTGCCCCCGGCATAGTTGGAATGGGGTGCAATGTGCCATATTTCGATTAAAACTACTACTGTTAATTAATTACTATTTCAACAATTACCTTGGTACTTTTAAAAACAAATTTCCAAAATACCGTATTTATTAGAGGGCGCTGTTTATATTTAATTACAAACTCGCCGTGGTGGCCAAGTGGTTAGCACGCTCGGCAACTGCGCCAGTAGTTCTAGGTTCGGTACTGAACTGAGGTGGGTCGGCTTCCGAGCGATACAGAGGCCAGGAGTGTGCCTTCTTTCGTATGAGAAATAAAATCGAGGTCCGGTGTTGGTATACGATGGCACTTGCACGTCAAAGAACCGTACTATTATCCAACGGGTAGATGAGGCGAAATTTCAAGGTGTAGGAGCTCGCCCCTTGCCGGAGTCGGTAGCATTTTCCAACGAAGACTAGACTGACGATAAATAAGCGTAGAGGTGCAGCTTTGGCCGACAACCGGCTGCAGAAAAAACTGTCCAATATATCGCCCTATGTCCATTCAGGGGACAACATGGGTACCCGGCCCTGCCATAGACGAGAAAAGGGTTAGGAGTTGCTGTTTACATTTAAGTTGGCAATACCCCCATAGACAACCCAGCCAATATTCCTGTGGGTTCCAGACGCTTGGCTGGGGTGCCCCCAGTCAGAGCATGTTCAGTGGACCTATAGACCCGACCCTGGCACAGTCGGGATAAGAGTATGATGATGAAGAATTCATTACCTTCAATAAACAGTGCGCCGGCTATTAGAGGGCGTTGCCCTCCTTACAACGCACATGTTACGATGTGGCCCTCGGGGTGCCACGAGTTTGACATGCCTGCTCAAGAGGATACACAGCAGGGCTTACAGGACATTCCTAAATCTATGGCAAAGGGGGGGGAGCTGAAGGTGAACATGAAGAAAACAGAGTACTTAGCTTTCAGTTGGAGCGTTCAGGACCAAGGGTGTGTGGTATGTTGTGGGAGTGAGGTGATAACAACGGTACAGGAGTTTCGGTACCTAGGATAGGTGTTTCAAAACAATGGGGAAATCGACTCCGACGTTTCCATAGAATCATTGCAGGATGACTAAACTGGAGAGAAGCAAGCGGAGCGGGTCCCAATTAAATTGAAAGGAAAAGTTTACAAAACTGTGGTTAGGCCCGCTATGCTATATGGATCAGAGCGGTGGGGAGTGAGGAAGAACCTCGAGAGGAGAATGCAAGTGACCGAGATGCGAATGCTGTGTTACATGAGTGGGATGTCGCGTGCTGACAGAGTCCGCAGATAATAAGTTATGGGAGAAGATGTGAAGAAAATAGGTTGAGGTTGTATGGGCATGTGATGCGAAGTGGGGAGGATGAGCTGATCCGGTACATTATGGGACAGCAGGTGGTCGCCGACGCCAGGATTCGGGGGAGATTAAGGTGGACGTGGGAGCGGGTTGTACAGATAGACATGGTTGCGTAAGGGATGGATGACAGCTTGGTGGAGGATAGGCAGGAGTGGAGGATTTGAACTCGAAGACCGGACCCTGACATAGGCGGGATAAGGGTGTGATGCTATGATGATGAACATTTTAAACATTTATAGTTGGCAGTCAATTGAAAAGTAGTCCAAATAGCAGCGTGTCGCCAAACTTCAATTTTTTGTAGCAAAAGCACTTAACAATTTGCCCAATTAGCCACTTGTAGCCCAATCTGGCAACACTGCTTTTGAATTGGATCAATCTCTGTACCAATTGCTTCATCTACTAGAAGCCTGGAGGAGCCAATTTAGGGGCACAATTCTCGTGCATCTTGAATTACAAGTTGGGACGGAGAGGCGAATTGCGTTGGACACACCAGTTCTCGTCTTATCACTGAAGTTAAGAAGCGCAACCTCAGCTAGTACTGACATGGGTGGCCGCTTGGAAAATCTGGGTACTGCTAATACCCAATAATCGTCGCATTTGTGTAGTGTCTGTGCAATCTCTGCATCAGAACTATGCTGTGGACGGGACTCTAATAACCGTGCAGTTGAAAGGCCCTAAATCACTAACAAACAAACAACAAGTTGGTGTTCGTGCGTTCACCACTGGGGTATCTCTTGCCTCTGGAAACTACCAAACTAGCTACTGGTATATTTTCGTGCAGTGAGGAAGGGTTGTCTAAATCCAATTATATTAAACACACCGAATGGAATCCCAGCTTAACTTTCTTCTGGTGAATGGTGTGATGGGGAATGTTTTGGCAATGATAGAATACTGCCTTGCTAGACTCATGTAACTACCCCTGACAATGAGAAATGAACCTGTCATGGACAGATTGAAACCCGATCCCCTGAATTGGAGAAGAACAACATGTTTGTACTTAACCACCCTGTCATAGGCATTAAAGCAGTTGCTAGAAAGAAAGTAAAGTGCAGAGTGTTTAAAAAACTTAAATTGTTCTTACTGAGTATTTGATGCATATGATTGCGAAAACCAGCAGACATACGGTATAAGTCTTCATAATGATTCTTCACCCTGTTTTTTCAGGATCTCTGTGAGCTTCCCGTGGAGCATGAGTATATATACTGCAAGGGCCTTTGTGAATTGGATGTCTCAGGTGGCGTGAATCCACGTTGTGTTTTTAGTCACATCTTTCATATTTTGTGTTAGTTTACAAATTTGTTAACTGGCATCACAATGGGAAACATTTTTTGTTCAAGTCAATTGTTCCATTGTCTTATTTAACAGCTGGGGCATGTTTTTTGGCACTGAAGTTATTTATCCCCTCTTTGTTTTCCATTATGTCGTTATTGTATTATTGGATTAATGGTTCAGTTAGTCACGGGATGGGAACCTACGTTGTTCCATAGTCTGATGCACGCCATGCAGGGGCGGATCCAGCGGGAGGGGAGCAATGCAGCAATTGCTCCTCCTTCAATGTCTCACTAGGGCGCATATTTCAACTGATGCATGATTCAACTTTGCAACTGATGAGGCATTTTTGCATTTGCTATTCCCATTTCTATACTGCCAGTCCAATCTGCAGTTGGCTAAACCACTGAAGATAGGATATTGTCTAAGCCTCCAATGGGCAGTAGAGGACCTATTGTAATTGTCAGGGATTCTAAATATTTAAAAATATCTGGAGCGTACGTTTTGAAGTGGTCCTCCCTGATCCGCCTCTGGCACCATGTGAAAAATAGGCTGATAGAACCTTTTCTCCCATCAGTGGTACGCCCAGTGCGAAGTTTCGTCACACTGGGACAAAAGCAATAATTCAATTTAAAATTTTTCATAGCTGGTTACGAATATTACTGTAGGTTTTGATATTTTCTTTCCGAGGGGTTGTTGCTTCTCCTTTTTAGTTTCTCGAATGAGTTCAGTGTGAAAGACCTTTAGACGTATTCAGAAAGGTTTGTCCCAAATTTAGTGTGGTGATTGAAATGCATGTGAATCTTTGGCACCAAATTGTTCTTCATCACACACTGAAAGTGGTTCCATGAGCTCCCATGCTTTAATTACGATTTTATTGTATTTCAACTTAGTTATTTCCTTATTCCTTTATCTTCATTACCAGTGCAAGGAGGTAAGTACTAGTTCTTTATTTTCAGAAATCCGTATTGCTTTAATCGTTATTATCATTCGTGTATATAATAATATATCATCAGATGACACTTTTAAGTACTGACATGGGTAACTGCTTGAGAACACTGGGTACTGCTGATACCCCTTTATTAAGCTTGCTAACCATTACGGTCAATGAATATTTCATGAAGGTCCTTTGCTGCTCTATTGTTCTCCATCATCTGTCTGAGAACAGATATCATCAAGGTGTGCATCAAGGATAAGCACTTAATCCACATTTATTCACTTTAGTAATGGATGATACAATTGGATATTACCAATGACAGGGGCGGATCTACATAGGGACTAATAGGGCTTAAGCCCTGGGCCCCCAAGTGTTAAGGGGCCCCACAGAAATTGAATTATCATAGACTTTTAATACTTTTTGATTAACAGCGCCTGAAGTTCCTGAGGCTCACCAAATAAAGGATACCAGTGGCCGGGAAATGTTGGTTTGAAAGTGGATAAATCAAATGGTGGACGCACTTATACATGCAGGTCTCCAGCTTACGGCCCGCAGGCAGGATGCGACCCGCCAGTGGATTTTATGTGGCCTGCGGAAGGGTTCCATAAAACAGTGTTGAGCTGTTGAGCAAGAACAAGTGCCAGTCACATCAGTCAGATGTCATTGTTAGTCTGTGTGGAGAATCATAGGCCTTCGAAAAATTCCTAATCTGGCCGGGCAGTCAAAAATGTTGGACACCTATGCAGCAGACAATCGACAGGGACTTTGTGCTGCTTAAAATGACACGAAATAATGAAATTCTCAAATGTGGCATATTTATTTCTAGGAGATCCATTTCGTTGCCTCCTAAGAGTGTTGAATTAAATATGAGTGTGCCATAATGCCAGCGGCGTGCCGAGGGGGTGCGGACCGCATCGGGTGACACTATTGCAAATTCCCAGTCCCGGGATTTTCCTACAACTATATTTTATTTTGAATGACAATGTTGTATTTAGAATTTGTTGTTGTTTGTTGGTGTTTTACGGCCCTTCAACTACAAAGGCCATTAGAGCCCCATCCACAGCATAGTTCTAAAGGCAGAGATTGCACAGACACTACACTAATGCGACGATTTTTGGGTATTAGCAGTACCCAGTTTTCCCAAGCGGCCACCCATGTCAGTACTCAGTGATCAGATCACTTCAGACCACTTCAGTGATCAGACGAGAATTAGTGTGTCCAACGCAATTCGCCACTCCCCATTTGTATTTAGAAACAATATATTCTATTAGGCCTACTGTGGCAAAGAAGGGAACCATGAAGGTTATTGCTGTGGCCAAAAATCAGAAGTTTTAGGCCCTATGAGCAGTTTGGGACGACAGAAGGGGAGAGGAAGGTTTTTAAGCTTGTAGAGGCTAGACATAGGGCATCTGAGGATATAGTACGACCAGTAGCACTCAAGGATGACAAAGGGAAAAGGAGGGGGGTCATGATGTGGCAATCGTCAGTTGGGAGGACTATTACCACAATCCCTGAATGCAAAAGGTGTTGTGGGTGTCATGGATACCCGTCCTGGCTCTTATGTAGTGGTGGACATGATATAAGTCATAGAAATTGTCAAGGCATTCAATGAGATGATAAAGCGAAAAGCGGAGGACCGGATAGGATCTCTATCGACGCGTATCATTGAATACGGGACCAACGGAGTAGAGTGGCTGGGGAAGCTCTTTAATAGGTTAGGTCAGCGTTTCCCAACCTTTTTTGGCTCGCGTACCACTTAGTAGTACATCACGCTAAATTGTACCACTTCATAAAAATGATTGTATTTCGTGAAATGTTGTTATTGTGTGTTATTTTCTAATTCTAATTGAATACACTGCAAGCATCCCTGATAGGCCAAATTGGCAGTTGAGAGAATGACTCTCATTTCTAATTTATAACCAATTGACCCCCCATGGAACCTGAGGCATAACATTTATTCAGCCAAATATTGCATACCTGCTATATTGGCACCTTCTTGAAGAAACTTACTCACTGAGAGAATTTATTTGTTGAATGACCCTTGGAAGAAAAGACCAGTAATAATAAGTCTGTTCGTGCCCCAACCTCCTTCAGTTTGAAGGGATGATCCTTTCTCCCCATCGTCTACCAGGGATAAGCTGCCCCCTGGGGTACCCTCATATCCTAATTTCAGCAGTCTGAGAAAAAGTTTAATGCTGTCAGATACCAGCCTCTGATGTACTGAGTCCCACCCTAATTCCGTGATCATGTCTGAGACACTCAACCTATGAGTGAAGCCATTCAGCACAATTGTTGCAGCCCTCCGTTGTATCATTTCAATTTCCCAAAATAACCCCTGCCTAAAGGGAAACCAAATTGGACTACAGTACTCCACTATTGGCCGTCATCATCATCATCATCATCGCCATACCCTCCTCCCGCCTGTGGCAGGGTCGGGTCTGCGGGTTCTTATCCTCCACTCTGACCTATCCCCCACCAAGTACCTCCCCACCCCACATTTCTCCATGTCCCTCAGTACAACCTGCTCCCGCGTCCGTTTTGGTCTTCCCTTACCCCTGGTGCCCCCAATCACCTGCATACCCATAATGGACCTAATAAGCTCCTCCTCTCTCCTCATCGCATGCCCATACCACCTCAACCGCTGCCCCCTCATCTTTTCCACGATGTCTCCCACCCCAAGCTACCTCTAATGTAATCATTATGGACTCTGTCAGCTTGTGACACTCCAGTCATGTAGCGCAGCATTCTACCAAACTGTGCAAAACTCTGAGCCATAAAGCAAAGCGGCCTAACGACCGTTCTGTAAACTTTGCCTTTTAACTTTATTGGGACTCCACATGCCTGCCTCCACTTCAGCCATCCGGCATTAATCCTATGGGTGACGTCAGAATCTATCTCCCGATTGCTCTGGAAGTCTGATCCTAAATAGGAAAACTCTTGCACCATTAGTATACCCTCACCGCCACAACGGATCTTACCCCTTGCCCCTGGCCGCTAAAATTTAAAGCTAGGTACTCCATCTTCTTCGTGTTTACTTTAAGACCCCCTCTTTCCATAGCTGTCTTAATGTCTTGTAATCCCTTTTGTGCATCCTCTTTGGACCCCTCAAGCTTTCCCACATTATCAGCGAATACCAAGCACTGAGGGACCCATTCCCCTATTCCCGTCAGCAGCTCATCCATTACTAGAGTGAATGGTCTTGTGCTTTGGAGAGGCAAGATGGAATCTACATGCTGCAGTTAGGTTGTATCAAGACAGATACCCTTATGAATACCATCCGTCTCATCATTCAATGCTAGGGTGACCATCTGTCCTTGATTTTCTGGGACAGTCCCGGATTTCAGCTCTGGGTCCCGCATGGATACACGTCCTGGAAAATGTCCCAGAATTAACAATCGGACCAGTGATTTGTTGAAATAAATTTCGTGCAAATGGCTAAAGTAGAGAGAGGCAAGGGGAGTCCTGTGCATCAAATGGGTCCTAATAAATTGAAAGGCAAAGTTTACAGAACTGTGGTTAGGCCAGCTATGCTGTATGGCTCAGAGTGTTGGGCAGTCATAAAGAACCATGAAAGGAAAATGCAAGTGGCTGTGATGCAAATGCTGTGCTACATCAGTGGGGCTTCACAAGCAGACAGCATCCAAAACGACTACATTAATGGTAGCTGGGGGGGGGGGGGGGCGGGGGCATCATAGAAAAAAGGTTGAGGGGGTATAGGCATGTGGTGAGGAGGAGGTTATTCTCTCCATTATGGGACTGCAGATGATTGGTGGTACCAGGAGTAGGGGAAGGGGGGATATACAGGAGTGGAGGATAAAAACTTGCAGACCTGACCCTACCACAGGCGGGATATGGCTTTGGGCATTGTATGTATAATGATATACCATTTGAAACATAGTTTTACGTGTGGGGAGTCACAAATCGACACAATACAACTAATCATCTGTGCAAATTATTATTGTTGTTTTGGCAGCATTTGCTGCAAATCCCTACATAACCAGCAGAGCAATAGCTGCAGATGTTGAATGCCATCACACAATGGTACTCAACATCCTACACACACATCATTTCCATCCATACCACATTCATTGCCACAAGGAGTTAGTGCCAGCAGATTACATTGCTAGGTCTGCCTTTTGCAACTGGTTTCTTACCTGACTGGATAATAATGAGAACTTTGCAGATGAGGTGTTGTGGTCAGACAAGGGGCAGTTTTCCCAGGATGGAGTTGTCAACAGGCACAACAGTCATCACTGGGCAGAGGAAAACCCTTGATGTCTGTGAGAAGCAACACATCAAGTGAACTGGAGAACAAATGTGTGGTGTGGGCTATTTAATTGTTCAATTGTAGGCTCATACATTTTTGATGGAACACTGACAGCAGAATTTCTCAGCAGACTGTTAAGAATTTCAACACTGTAGTCTCAAATTTAATTGAGGATTTGCCATTGGCTTGATATTAGCATATGTGGTTCCAGCATGACAGAAATTTCACAACATTATGCACTGGTCAATCGTGAGTGTCTAAGTGAGATGTTTGGACAATGATGGATTGGCCAAGGAGGACCAGTTCCTTGGCCACCCCTCTTACCTGATCTAACACCACTGGACTTTTCATTGTGAGGCTTTTGAAGGAAAAAGTTTATGCCACACAGTCCACCTCCCTGTAGGATCTGGTACAACGCATTGAAGAAGCATGCCAAGGAGTAACACCACCCATGCTCACCAATATAATGGCATCAATGAAGTTCCATGCCCAATTGTGTTATGGTTTCAATGGTCATCAAATAGAGCACATTTATGAATAACTTTGGGGTAAATCTAGTTATGCACTATGGCTGTTTGTAAATTAAAAATAATTGTGATGGTTGGTGATCCATAAATCAGATTTTGATAATTTTTTTTTGCATTTAAAGTGAATGTTATTATAGTATTTGTGTTAATTTCTTGATTTCCATGTTGAACATTCAAATGTCCTTGTGAAGTGCATAGGGAGGTAACTAATAAATTCAACACATCATTGCTGGTAATCTCTTCATCAGATTTTGGAATTTTTTTTGTTTTGTTCAGAATTCCATGCTGAACAAGTCTCCAATTGGAATTTTTTGTGTATCTGTTATGGTCTTTAAGATAAAATTTGACTGGGTCCTAATTTGCATATTTGGGATGAAGATGAATGCACAATGAGATAGGTCACCCACAACTTTCTGTTAATTGGATGCATCACAATTGACATATCAGCCTCAGTTATGAAAATAAAAGGGGGCGCCTTATCATCACCACCCTGTATACAGCTAGTGAAGGAGGAAGAAATGGGTAGTAAGCTGAAGATAGTAAGCTGAAGCAAGGGGTAACCCTGGTGAAACGAATCAATAGCAGACCAACGTTACTGTTGTCTGGTGAGGAGTAGTGCTCCACCTCATCAGTGTATATGTCCCTCAGGCTTGTCTTAATGAACCCACCAAGATAGGTTTCTGGATAGAGTTTGGTGAGTTGGTGGAAGTGGCAAATTGCTTTGAACACACAAGTTCTCATCTGATCACTGAAGTTATGCAGTGCAACCCCAGCTAGTACTGAGGTGGGTGGCCACTTGGGAAAACTGGGTGCTGCTAATACCCAAAAGTCACGACATTAGTGCAGTGTCTGTGCAGTAGAGCTTCCAATCTGAATATTCGATATCCGGATATATTCGGCCTGATTTGAAGTATTCGATATTCAAATATTTTAGAATTTTTCGAATAATATTCAAGGAAAAATGTAGAGCCATTTTTGTAACTAAATATTTAGCAAATGTCAACATTATATGATGTACTCAGCAGTGAGTACAGTCGATGGTTTGATGCATAGCTCATATACCTAGATTTTCCAGAAATATTATTGACTTATTCATGCATGTTAGGGTTAGGGGCTATCTGCTAACTGCTTGTATAAATTAAGTTCTCAACAAATATGGAATATTTTAGTTTTTACTTCCACCTACCCATTGGGCGATCCTTTGACTACTAACAAAACAAAATAAGTTTACTCCATCATTTGGTAGAGTTCACATTTATTGCTAATATCTTTCTTGAAACATCATCACTGAAATTTCATGGAACATTAAAATTGGGTTATCCTAATTTTTTGGGTAAGTGACTCATACCTGTATCCCGCCTGAAGCAGGGTTAGGTTTGCAGATTCTAGCCCCACACACTACCATATAGTTAAGAGCAAGCTGTCCCCACGTTTCCCCCTGCCCCGGGTGTTTCCAACCACCTGCATTCCTGTAATGGACCTAACAAGCTCCTCCTCCCCTCTTCTCATTACATGTCCATACCACCTCAATCTACTCTCCTTCATTTTTTCCGTATTGTCCCCCACCTCCATGCTACGCCAAATATACTCGTTCCCAATTTTATCGGCTCTTGACACCCCACTTATGGACCACAGCGTTTGTATCTCAGCTACTTGCATTCTATTTACATCGCTCTTCCTCACTGCCCAAAACTCTGCTTCATATAGCATAGCAGGCCTAACCACTATCTTATAAAACATCCTTTTCAACTTTATTATAGTTATATTTTGAGACATTTAATAATTTTTTATTTTTCAAATTAAAATATTGTAAAATCAATTTAATAAATTGATTTTACAATAATTTTATTCATTTTATTATTATATATCTTTCATACTCATTTTAATTATCCTGGAATAGAGCTTTTACATTGTTCTCTAACAATTCAAACTATTCGAACATATGTTCGAATAGTTTGAATTTTTTTATTCGATATTCGAATAGCTGATGAAGCCGAATATTTGGAAACTCTACTGTGCAGTCTCTGCATAAGAACTATGCTGTGGATGGGTGAATTGGTGCACTCACTAGATGCTCAGATAAGGCAGTGTGAAGGGTTTAGAACGGCAACGAAGGGCACAGAAGTCTCACAGACTACCCTTTACCTTTAATGTAACAGCGAAGGTAGCATTACCTCTCTAGGGTTAATATAATACAGTCGGCTCTTGCTATAACAAACCTGGCCCCGCGCACGAGCCTCTATATCATGCTTTTTCCTACAAAAGGTCGCGGAAAATATTTTTTAGCTTGGTATCCACAAAAGCTTGCGCTGGCCTTGTGCCGGTGTGCAAACCTGGTTCACCACTTACGCCAGAACCCGGCCTCGCGTTTACTAAGGCCCCGGGCATGGCCCTCTGTATTACAAATTGTAGAATGTATTTTTCCACAAAAGGTTCAGCAAAACATTTTTGAACCCGGCCCCGCTTGTTTATTTGTTTGTTGGTGTTTAGGGCTTTTCAACTACAAGGTCATTAGAGCCCCGTCCACAGCATAGTACTTAAGCAGAGACCTCACAGACACTACACTAAAGATACAAATTTTGGGTATCAGCATTACCCAGTTTTCCCAAGCAACCACTAATGAAGGGACCAGCCAAAACTTGCTTTATATCGAGCGTTCGTTATATCAAGCAGCAAATGCATGGGTGGTATATGCATTTTGGCTGGGACCGGCTAACATGTTCGTTATATTCAGAGCATAGTGTTTTAATTTGTACCCTTAATTCGTACCTTAACAGTTTAGGTTCTCAACAGTGGCATAGCCAAAGGGAGGGTGGGGGTTAACCCCCCCCCCCGTTGTGCATTGACTGCCAATTTATCATCACAGATCAGTTATCTGCAGCGAAGCGCTATACACCCTATCGCCGGTCATATCCTCCCTTTAACAAATCCAGGCTACGCCAGTGGTTCTCAATACATAATTTTTCAATTTACAGAGCATCCAACGAATGTGAAAGCCTTCATTGGAGATAGAGCAACACTCAGATGCACTCTGAATTTCAAGGGAATTTGTCATTAGCTGAAGAACGACGCAGAGGTGTTGTTGAATGAGACATCATGAATGAGACTTCTTGCAACAACATCAGTGGCGGATCCAGGATTTTCGTCAGGCGGTTGTTAAGCCATTACGGGGAGGGGGGGTTGAGCTAAAGCTCGCATATGTTATGCGAATAAGTTTATAGTTGCAACCCCGATTTACCAATTTCTGATGAGTGTTGAAGTTGCTGTGAATCACAGTGCTACCTAGAAACCCATTGTTGTTCGTTGGTGTTTTAGGGCCCTTCAACTACGAGGTCATTAGAGCCCCTTCCACAGCATACTTCTTATGCAGAGACTGCACAGTCACTACAATAATGCGACGATTTTGGGTATTAGCAGTACCCAGTTTTCCCAAGCGGCCACCCATGTCAGTACTAACTGGGGTTGCGCTGCTTAACTTCAGTGATCAAACGAGAACTGGTGTGTCCAACGCAATACAGCCACACCCACACATAAATAGTGCAATGCATTGAAATAATGAGAATCACCCTAATTTTAAATGGTGAGGATTTAGATGGTGATGATAGTGACTAAGTCCTAAAATATCACTTTTTAACTACGTTTTTTTCATAAACTTTACTTAGGACATTCGATATATAATATTTTCACCCAATTGTTTTCCAGTAATCGTTTGTATTTCCCCGCGCTCACCGAAATCACCGAATTGTTCTTCACATTCACAGATAAAGTATGGGACCAATGACATCTTAAATAGATTTATTATCTATAGTGGCATGATTATGTATTTTACTCTTTATGATTGTGATATGATATTGATACTATTTAACTTACAGACAAGAAGACAGTACTGAATTCGAAGAGGGAAATTGCAAAACACAACATGCAGAACTATTTAATGGAACAGACCATGGACAGCAAACGTGCCAGCCTGATGAACAGCGTTATTACAGATTGCCGGTATATTTAAGTGTTGTGAAAACTGCCAACTACCATTCATATGATGAAATCAAATAACTTTTGGAACTTTCGCCCCCGACGTTTTGCCCCTACACATTTCGTCCCTTGGACGTTTCGCCCCTCGGATGTTTTGCCCCTGGCCCTGGGAGGGCAAATGACCTTTTTTTGTTGTTATTCTGTTTTTATTTAGAAAAACAATAAACTCTTCACAATTTTGAAATCATACAAATAATAGCTGGAAATAATGACATACATTACATACTGTATGTATTATATGCCTTCCACGTCAGTACAGTCCCTTTGAGACTTTGGTATAGGGAGAAGAATACTGAAAATTACTGATATGGTTCTAAATAACTATACTGAAGCATTTTTTATGACATGAGCAGGCCTGGTCCTGGACATGAGCCTGTCTCCTGTTGCATTGTAGTTATTGTGCAACAGGTCAGATACCATGCAATATTATAACCAACAAAGCATTAATTTACCTGCCAAAAATTTCTATTGTGGTTGTGTAATGCGGTGTTGGATCAGTGGGATTAGGCCGGCGTCCACAGAAAATTCAGCCAATATTTCCTGTGGGCTCCAGGCGCCCGGCTGGGGTGCCCTCAGTCTGCGCATGTTTATTGGACCCGCAAACCCGACCCTGCGACAGGCGGGATAAGGGTATGATGATGGTGATGAACAGGCCCGGTCCTATAGGTTCGGCCACCTGCGTGCAATTATGTTACAATTATGGCACTTTTCTTATATGTACAGGTTAGCATCGAGTTGTTGTGTTTGAGTAAAGAAATCGTTATTTTGTTTTGAATTCTTGTTTGCCAGCACTTGGCAAGAATTAAATTTCTTTCCTGGAGGAAAAAGCAAAATTCAACTCCTAACCCTTTTTCCCACCTATGGCAGGATCGGGTACCCATCTTGTCCTTCTGAATGGACACAGAGGCGATATATTGGAAAGTGTTTTTCCACAGGTTGCCAACCAAAGTCGTTCTACTGTCCATCTCCGGAAGGGAACATCATAGCCAAAGACAAGTGTACATGACCGGTAACAAAGTTGAGGTAAGGTGTGCTGTTCAGAGTTGTGTCCACAGATATCAAGGGACCCACCATCACCAGCCTGAAGAGTTGTCGCATGGCAGGAAGGGGTCCATGAACTCGAGGTATTTGTGCCATACTATAATCCTGCCATCCGCATGATGGAGTTGGAACAGCGGCGGCTCGTGGGGCAGGCAAATCTAGGCGGCAAGTTTCATAGGGGCGGCTGATTTCAGAGGTACTTCCTTGCCATGCAGTCTATCAGTCATTTTAAATGTTCATAGTCCTGGGGTTCCTAAATTTCTCTGATTGGTTAAGCCTTTTCTAAATGTTGGTATTGGGACAAATGCCAAGCACGTTAGGGACGCCTGGACAATTTAGAACTGTATTAGATTCAATTGCGGGCGGCGGCGATGGACCCACTTGCCTAGGGCGCCTGAAACTCACGAGCCGGCCCTGAGCCGTAAGCAAGATCCATCAGACCAGGCTACTCTTTTCCACTCCTCAAGTGACCGATTACATCATTCCTGGGCCCACAACAGACACCATTTCCTATTGTTCTCTAATTCCAAAGGCATTCTTCTTGGTCTCCTGCTGCTAAAGGTTATTCTTTGTAATGTCCATCTTGTTTTGCATGGGAATATACTTTGGGGTGCACCTTGATTGAATTCAGCTGTAATTTGTCGTGTTGTTGCCTCGTTTGTTACTCGCCTTTCACCTCTCTTTTTCACCAGCCTTTTTTTTTGACCACAATTGGTGTATTGTTTGAAGTTTTATTTTTCAACTGCGACTCTCTACACATCTGAGATACTGTTGGGCAAGAAATTTGATAACTACAGTGCTTTGAAAAAGTCTGAATACACCTACAGTTTTTCTACAAAATTATCAAAAACTCCAAAATTATTACGTTTTTTTTATAAAATACATCAATTAATACACTTATTGGGCTTTGCTACTTACAACACAGTAGTAATTTTCATTGACCATTTCGATTTCATAATTAAAATTTTCAAAATAGTCATAATGAATAGAAAATCAGTGTTGAAAAGTCTGAATACGGGGGAGATATTTGTAGTTAAAATTGTAATTTTTTTCTGAATTTCCCAACTTTTGTCTTCATCATCATACTTTATTTATTAACGAAGTTGATTATACACGTGTTTTGGTGAGAAATAAATATTTAGATAGAATTTGGTAGAAAGTTATCAATGATCAGCCCTCTGAAAAGGTTGGAAATTGAGCCTGCAGGGAGAAAAACTACTTTAGACTTTAAAAATGATGGAAAATCATATTCATCCATTTCCAATATTTTGAAAATACCTCTACGCTGGGTTTCCCAACGGGGTCAGCATCGACCCCCTGGGAGTCAATGGAATTTTAAAGGGGGTCAATGATGATCAAGGGGTCGATTGGGGGTCATCTAAACACTAATTTGAATGTATTGTTCGTTACTTCCTTTGAAGACCAACAAGCAACTGCTAATCCATTTCCCACCTATGGCAGGGTTGGGTACCTATCTTCTCCCTGTGAATGGACACAAGGGTGATATATTGGACAGTGATTTCCCCAGTCAGTTGCCACAACAGCTGCAACCCAATACTTCTATAGCGTTAGGCTTTGGGGTACTCAGTCGAACTCCTACACCTGGGTATTTCACCTCTGATACCCGTTGCGTAATAGAAAGGGTTCTTTTATGTGCTAATGCCATCATACACCACACGACACCTCAGTTTTACTTCTCACGTAAAGGAAAAATTTCTTGAGGCACCTCTCTCACCCGAAAAGAAGCCAACACACCTCGGTCCAGTATCGAACTGAGAACCACTGACAGTTACCAAGCATGCTACCAACTGGGCCACCGAGACGGGAATTTGCATACCGCATATCAGGTACAAGTTATAGAGGAAAATGTAACGGGGGTCTATGAACTATGCCCATACTTTTTAAAGGTGGGAATCTAAGAAAAAGGTTGGGAACCCCTGCTCTATAGAGTGTTGTTAGACCATTGAAATCTAGAGTAGAAGTACAAACTTATTGCAGCGTGGACGTCCCAAGAAAGTGATAAGTTGCCATTAAATTTATTATAAGAAAAATTTGGAAAACTCCCTCTGGAACAGTGTGAAAATTGATATCTGACCTGGAATTGTATTTGGGTAAAAAATGACATCCATCAACAATTTGCAAAGCACCCCACAGAGCCTAAGTACAAATCATACAAAACTGTGAAATTATGCAGAAGCTCTTCAGCAGCAAAAGGAACTGCAAAAAGTGGGTAACATTTTTTTACTTTTGTATGATTTGTACTTGGGCCCTGTGTAGTGCCTTGCAAATTGTTGATGGATGTAATTTTTTTACCCAAATACAATTCCAGGTCAGATATCAACTTTTAAAGTGTTCCAGAGGGTAGTTTTCCAAATTTTTATTATAATAAATTGTGGGGGATGCCAGCCTACCCCACTTGTTCCTACATTGCATTAGAGAACCAAATTAGATACTTTGGCAGGTAAATTAATGCTTTGTTGGTTGTAATATTGCACGGTATCTGACGTATTGCATAATAACAAGCAATCCAATGCACCCACATGCAGCTCCCTGCTACTGGTTACGGATGGTGATAAGAATATTAAGAAGTATGATCTGAAAATGCTTTTCTGCCACTTACTATTTGATGCCGACCATTATAACAAACGGTAGTCAAACTTCCGTTGTATAATGCCACTGACATCTGTACGATTTCCTCGCTTGCAGGTACTGTACATGACTACTGCGTTAGATGTTATTTTGCATCCACTAAACAGGCGTGCCCATCTGAAATGGATGGGAAGGGGTGGTGCATTGGTGAGAAAGGACAACTACGCATAAAGGGAGGGTCAGGGTGCAGGCTGTTTCTGGAAATCAATTAAAAATACAGCACAAAATTGTAGATTAAAATCCAGCACATAAATAATCAGAAACAGAACAAAAAGCCCATAAATGTGATGTAAACATCAAGAGGCTGATCATCCCTTGGAAGTGATAGAGGAAAAGAATCTCAATAAATAAAATAGGCCGACGATAAATAAGCAAAGGAATAGCAAGCTAGTAGCATTAGGTTAGTAGCCGGCTGCGTAAAACTGCCATCCAACAAAGGCTTTGTTTCGTTGGCGGTTTCAGGCCAGTCAACTACAACACTCGTTACAGCCCCGTCCACTGCATAGCTCGAATGCTGCAATTACACAGACACTGTGCCGTTAGGTTCGCCCCCCCCTCGACATTTCGCTCCTGAGTACTTCTCGCCATCGGAGCTTTCACCCATGGGACGTTTCGCCCCTGGAAGGAAAAATGGACATTTATTTCTTTTTTTCTCTGTTAAATATAACAATAATTTTAATTAATAAAAAAACGCAAACTTAAAGCAAGACTGTCGCATAAAAAACGCAAACATAAACTAATGTTGTTGTTTGTTGGTGTTCTAGGTTCATTAGAGCCCCATCCACAGCGTAGTTCTTATGCAGACTGCACAGACACTACACTAATACAACGATTATTGGGTATTAACAGTACACAGTTTTCCCAACCGGCAACCCATGTCAGCACTATCTGGCGTTGCGTTGCTTAGCTTCAGTGATCAGACGAGAACTGGAGTGTCCAACGCAATTCGCCGCACCCTAACATAAACTAAAATTCAACATAGTATGCTATACCTTTCAGTCCATTAATTTTTTATTGTCGATATCCTCGACAATGTGTAGAATTCTTGCCAAAATTGCCGCATATTTAGTATTTCGTGCATTGTCGGGGTTTCCAGCTATTTTTTGTGTGATTTCAAAGTTGTGAAAACTTTACTGGTTTTCTAAAAGAAAAGAAACACCAGAATAACAACAAAAAAGGACCATGTATATTAGGCCCGAGACATCCGAGGGGCGAAAGCTCCGGGGGCAAAAACACTCACGGGCGAACGTTCTGGATCCAACAGACATCCCAGCCAATATTCCGGCGGTTTTCAGACGCCTCGCTGGGCTGCCCCAGTCAGCAGCATGTTCAGTGGACCCGCAGACCCGACCTTGCCACAGGCTGGAAAAGGTTCTGATGATAATGGTGATTACTGACTTCAGAGTTCACTTGGAGTGCAACTGACGATTTAACCTGGCCATGAAGGTTGATCCAATTAATAATGGATGTTGTTTTACAGGCCACCAGGAGTCCCATGTTATTTTTAGCACTCCTCCCTTAATTATCTCTATGGTTTACTCGGTACCCTGTTATCTCTCATGTTTTTCAATATTTATTAGTCTTATCCCATATCGGATGAAATACAGCAGTTTGACAATCGAAAGTAGTTTCATTTCTCACCATCAACGAATCAACTTTATTTGAAAATCATTTCAGTTATTTTGTTGAAGGTAAGAATTACAATTTTAAACATTTTCAAATAACTGACTGTATGTTTGATAGTAAAGTTTAAAAAGAATACTATTCAGACCGTTGAAATTCATTTCAAGTTGGCCAAAAGGTAACCCAAAATTTTGAAGATGAGAATGAGATTAGGAATGCTCACAAGAGCTTACATCCTAGGTTCATTTTATGCATAAACCTCTGGAATTCGACTATTGTTCTAAGTTCCAAGGCACTTTTCCATGAGGATGACAGTTGTCGAGTGTTAAAATGTGCTGTAAACAAAAAAAACTGGAAATGAAAGAACGTTTAAAGAGTGCACTTTTTACTTTCAATTTTACCTAATTTCCGCATAGCATCATTTCAAAACATAGCCGAGGGTTGTGCTTGAAATAGTGTAACTATCAATGTCACCTGCTATCCCTACACATAATCAAGAGGCCCTAAATAGCAGGGAGCGGCTGTATTGTGTGGGACCCAATAGTTCTCGTCTGATCACTGAAGTTAAGCAACGCAACCCTGGCTAATTCCAACATGAATGGCTGCTTGGAAAAACTGGGTACTGCTAATACCCAAAAATCGTCGCGTTAGTGTGGTGTCTGTGCAGTCTCTGCATTAGGATTATGCAGTGAACGGGGCTCTAATGACCTTGTAGTTGAAGGGCCCTAAAACACCAACAAAACAAATAAAAGGAATCCTTGCTTGCCAGTAGGGATTCCTTTCAGGGTTTTGGCTCAGTAACCTAGTTATGAAAATGTGACTAAAACTGCATCAACACATTGGGAGGTGGAGGCTTTGTTCCAAGCAATGTGGATCTCAACTGCTGGTACTCATCATCATACCCTTCTCATCATACTCATCATCATACTCACCATCATACCCGTCCACTCTCGTCTAGCCTACACTTAGATCCCATTCACCCCATACGTCATCATATTCCTCATACAAACTATTTCCACGTCAGCCCCGAGTGCTTATAATAACCTTCATTGCTGAAATTCACTTAATGTATTCTTCCCCCAAAACTATCCCTAATTTTATTGGAAAATATCCAGGTGTAGAAGCTTACGCCCTGGCGTCGGTAGAATTTCCTGACGAGCAGTCGACTGACGATACATAAGGATAGGTCTTGCAGCTTCGGTCGGAAGCCGGCCGTGGAAAACACTGTCCAAATTATCACCTCTGTGTCCATTCAGAAGAATTGATTGATTTATTGGTGTTTTAGGGCCCTTCAACTACAATGATCATTAGAGCCCTGTCCACCGCGTGGTTCTAATGTAGAGACTGCACAGATACTACGCTGTTACGTAGATTTTGGGTATTAGTAGTACTCAGTGTTCCCAAGAGGTCACCCATGCTGGTAGTAGCCGAGATTGTGTTGCTTAACTACAGTGATCAGACCAGAACAGGTGTCCAACGCAATACAGCCGTTAATGTGCAACCCACATACAGGTTCAGTGAAACCTCTCTAATTGGTACACCTGTGGGGCCCAGCAAAAGTACCCATAGGAGGAGTATAGCAACTCCTAACCATTTTTCCGCCTATCGCAGGGTCGGGTACCCATGTTCTCCCTCTGAATACATTGGACAGTGTTTTTCGGCAGCCGGTTGCCAACCAAAGCTGCTACCCCAGTGCTTCTACTGTTCGTTGGGGAATTCCACCGACGCCAGTGGGGCGAGAGCTACACCTGGAATTTTTGCCTCATATACCAGTTGCAAACCACACATCACACAGGACCTCTGTTTTACTTCTCATGGAAGGCGCATCTCTCTCGCCTGAGGGATGTAGGCCTACCCATTACAGAGGATTCTTAAGTTATTTTCTTACACATTGACGGGTTGGGGAGTAAGCCAAGCAGCCATAACAGGCCGAACTCTTAGGAGGCTGCTCGCAGGTGAGGAGGAAGGTGTAAAGGATGTTGGAGAAGGGAAATTTGCAGCACCCAACGTTACCTACCAACCACCCATGTTGGCACTAACTTGGGTTTGCATCAAGCTTGCATTGCTTAACTTCAGTGATCTCACGAGAACTGGTGTGTCCAACGCAACTTGGCAGGTGGTTTTCTGAAAATGGTGACAGATATTCGGAGTACCAATAGAGGGGTGTACCCATTATAGAGGTGAACCATTGAGAGGGGTAGTAATCACATAAAGCTTACGGTTGAAAAATCAGAGCCTGAAGAATTTGTACCGATATGAGTTTTTTTTGTTTGTGTTAGGGCCCATCGACTACGAAGGTCATTAGGGCCCAGAAAGAAAATCAGGGCATAAGGGCAAAATCCCAATAAAAGTAATAAAAATAAAAGGCAACAGCCAAATAAGTAACAAGAAATAAATAAAGGCAAACCGATCTGAGGGGTGTACCCTTTAGAGGAGTGTACTCATAGAAAGGCTTTACTGTATTTTGATTTCGGGAACACTCACCTTGACCACCATTATTACTTTGATAGGCAAGAGAAGAAATACTGCCAAATCAACCAAAAGAAGCGTAAAAGTCCATGACTCCACCTTTACTCAGGCGAGTTTATCAAAATCAGTATTGGTGAATATGAAATATTTCAGACTTTATCTTCTGAGATCATATTCCCTACTGTTACTTTTGTTATCAATCTCAGTAAGTATTTGGGTGACCTTTTGCTGCATATCACGCATCAGAACCTCAGAGACATGTTTTTGTTTTAGGTTAGGGTAGGAGTGAACTCCTCACGCCATTGCTACCCTTGTAACGAATTGCATCGAACATGGAAATCTGACATTTGTATCAATGATGCTAGTGATTGTGGCGAATGCATCCATGGGTAAATAAGAAACGTTTTCCGGATAACAATTTTCGTAACAATGTGCTTACATCTGTCAAATTTGATTATAGTTTTGAGGCCCCTTCTGAGAATCCATCAACAAAGTGCCACTTTTGTAAGTTTTGAGTAAACGTTTCTGACCTTTGACTTTGTAATAAATGAAAAATGAAAACATACCTTTTTTTGTCAGCTGGAATAGTTTTTAGCAACCAACAAGTTAATATCCCTAGAAGCAGTAACATCACTGTAAACTGCCACCCCACTGTCGAAATGTTTGCTTGTGCTTGGAAGAGGAATGGAGAACAAGTGTCAATGGATGACCGACACCGATACGTCAACAAAAATTTTCAGTCATCACGTGATTGTAGCATTAAAATCGACGACTTTCAAGAGAGTGATTTTGGACTATGGCAGTGCAACGCTTATTCACAGCTTTCACCGAGTGGGCCAACTGAAGCAAAACATTTTTTCATGACTTCTTTTAGTATGTAGGATAAAATGCAAATCCTAACCCTTTTCCCGCCTATGGCAGGGTTGGGTTCCCATCTTGTCCCTCTAAATGGATGCAAGGGTGATCTCTTAAACCAGTGGTTCTCAATCATTTTGAAGTCAGGGAACACTAAACTGACATTTTACTAGCAGGGAACACTTACAATTCAACATAAACTTTAAAGCAGGTTGTACACTTTCTACACTTGGTACTTACTACATCGACCCTGTGGCAGGGTCGGGTCTGCGGGCTCTAGCCCTCCACCACCGTCTATCTCTTCCCCCAGTTCCCCGTCCACCCCACACAGTGTCATATCCTTACGGATAACCTGTTCCCACGTCTGCTTTGGTCTCCCCCTGCCCCGGGTGCTACTGACCACCTCCATTCCTGGCAAGGACCTAACGAGCTCCTCTTCCCCTCTTCTCATGACGTGTCCTTACCACCTCAGCCTATTCTCCCTCATTTTTTCTGCGATGTCCACCATCCCAGGCTACCTGTAATATGCCCATTCCTAATTCTATCAGCTCTCGGCACGCCACACGTGCCACAGCATTCGTATCTCGACTACTCGCATTCTATTTACGTAGCTCTTCCTCACTGCCCAGCACTCTGATCCATATAGCATAGCTGGTCTAACCACTGTCCTGTAGAACTTCCCTTTCAACTAGATTGGGATCCTCCTATCACACAGGACTCCGCTTGCCTGTCTCTACTTCAGTCCCCCCTCCCCTATTGATTCTGCGGGTCACATCAGAGTATCTCTTCATTGCTTTGTGTGTGCATTCAATTTTTTTGAAGAACACTTGAAATTGTTTCACGGAACACGCTTTGAGAACCACTGTCTTAAACGGTGCTTTTCGGTAGCCGCCTTCCAACCAAAGCTGCAAACCCTATGCTTATTTATCGTTGGTCTACTGCTTCTTGGGGCACTCCACCGACGCCAGGGGGACGACCTCTTACACCTGGGACTTTTGTTTCATCTAACCGTTGCATAGTAGAGAGGGTTTTTTTTTAGTGCAAATGCCATCGTACACTACACGTGAGCTCGGTTTTACTTGTCATCCGAAGGAAGGCGCACTCGGGGCTTCTTTCTCACCCGAAAGAAGCCAACCCAGCTCGAGCCAGGGTCGAAACTGGAACCACTTGTGCAGTAAATCGAGCACTCTACCTCTTGCACCACCGATTGCTTTTAATCAATATAGAATTTAAGGCTATAAATTGATTACAGTGTCACAATACATTTTAGTACTGTAACACCACCCCGCTAGAAAAATAAAACGATTTTGTGCCAAATTTTGGAAAGGTCTCCAGCCTGATGTTAAGAGGCGAGCCCGTAGAGTACCTGCCAATTCATATCCATTTTATTTCATGTTAATGGCAGTCCCTCACTAAGTGAGAACATTTTACACACCTTTTGGGAGCCTTATTATTCGAAATAAAATTATCAGCTGATTTGAGTGAATTTGTCAGCCATAACCCAAACTGTAACAGTCTGTCATGCAACCCCGTTTTTCCGTTTCGTTGATGCTTTAGGCCCCTTCAACTAAAATGGTCATTACAGCCCCGTCCACTGCGTAGTTCTAATGCAGAGTCTGCACAGACACTACGCTGTTACGACCATTTGTTGTTTTGGGTACTAGCAGTACCCATTGCTCTCAAGCGGTCACTAACTGGGGGTGTTTCGTTGGTCATTTAGGGCCCTTAAACTACAAGGTCGTTAGAGCTCCGTCCACTGCATAGTTCAAGCGCAGACACTGCACAGACGCCACACTGATGCGACGATTATTGGGTATTAGCAGTACCCAGTTTTCCCAAGTGGCCGCCCATGTTAGTACTAGCTCGGATTGCATTGCTTACCTTCTAAGATCATACGAGAACTGGTGTGTCCAACGCAATAAGCTTCTCCATGCAACCCCTGACCCTCTTACTGTTCATTAGAAACGATGAAATGTACAAGACAATCATTTCATTTCAGAATCACACGTGATATTAGCTAAGAGATTTGACGTCACTCGAGTGCCATTTGGGAACCTTGTCATATTTCTAGACTGTGAGACAGGTGGATATGAGTGTAACTGGACAAGGAATGGTGATGCTGTTAACATGACTGATGGAGACAAATATTCAAAGTTTCAAGCTAGTGATGAGCAAAATACCTGCTGCTGGTTCCATGTGAATGACTTTCAGGAAGAGGATGTTGCAAAGTGGCGGTGTCACTACGATCGACTTAAAGTACTATCTTATGATCTAACCTCTGGTAAATTGAAATTCTTGATTAATTCTAATTCTTATTGAATACACTGCAAGCAGCACTGATAGGCCAAATTGGCAATAGAGAGAATGACTCTCATTCCTAATTTCTAATTCATTGAACCCTCAAGGAACTTCCTGCATTCCTGCTATAATGGCACATTCTTGCAGAAACTTCCTCACATTATCCTCACTAAGAGAATTCCATTGCCAAATGACTCTTGGAAAGACTAGTAATATGAGTCTGTCCGTGCCCTGATCTCATTCAATTTCAATGGATGATCATTTCTCGCCCTATAGTCTGCAAGGGATAAGCTTCCACCTCGAGTACCCTCGTATCCTATTTTCAACAGTCTGTGAAAAAGCTTAATGCTGTCTGATACCCGCCTCTGACGTAGTGAGTCCCACCCAAATTCTGTGATCATGCCTGAACACTCAATCTATGAGAGAAGCGATGGAGCGCAATTCTTGCCGCCCTCCTTTGAATCATTTCAATTTCCCAAAATATACCGTGCCGAAAGGGCAACCAACTTGGCCTGTCAGAACTTACAATTGGCCTTACCAGTGAAAAATAAGCTATTTCTTTTACTTCCTTTGTGCTGTCCCCCAGCACTCTTCTAACCAAACGGAGGGCGCGCCCAGCCTTCACAATCAATTTGTCAGTGTGCTCCCTCCGTGTGCCTTCAGTGTTTAGAATAATTCCAAGGTGCTTATGAGTCTCAACCCTATTAACCCTAACACCACCTATGCAATAAGTGAAATCAACCTGCTTTGTAGACCTGCTTATCTTAAGGAAGCTATATTTGTGCAGGTTTAATGGCAACTCCCACTTTCTGCTCCAATCATATATCTTGCTTAGGTCCTGTTACAATTCTGTGCAGGAAGATACCCCTCATTCACTACCCTTGCAATGCATGTGTCATCTGCTATTAGCTCAAGAAAGGATTGTATGTCAAGCCCTACATCATTAACATAAATTATATAGAGTAAAGATCCGAATACGCTTCCCTGGGGGACTCCTGATGTCGCAGGTGTCCATTCTGAAACCTTACCATCGAAAAGGACTCTCTGCTGCCTGCCTTTCAGGTAGGCATTTACCCACTGAGTAACCTTATTATGAATCCCTAACTTGGACATTTCTGAAGCAAGCGTGTCATGGGGTACCATGACAAAGGCCTGCCACAACCTGCTTAACCTTGTCTAGAGCTCTCTGGTCAAAAATCAATGGAAAAACTATGGCAGGGGTGGCGAACCTATTGCACGCTGAACAATATTACTGGCACATAGCATGCATATATATAGGGTAACCTACATAAAGCCAAACAAATCATCACCATCATAGCCTTATTTCGCTTGTGGCAGGGTAGAGTCTACAGGTTCTTGCCCTCCACTCCCGCCTATCTACCACCTGGTCCCCGTCCACCCCACACACTACCATATCCTTACGTACAACCTGCTCCCACGTCTGCTTTGATCTCCCCCAACCCGGGTGCTTGCGACCACCTGCATTCCCATAATGGACCTAACGAGCTCCCCATGCCAGTGATGCCACCTCAGTCTACTAGCCTTCATTTTTTCCGCGATGTCCCCCACCCCAAACGACCTCTAAACTACCCTTGATTCTGCCAACTGTCGACATACCACTCAAACCAATCGATTGGTGGAATTTCCATTTCCTGTAACATACCGGAAGTAAGGGGACACTACTTTATAATCCTATAACAAACTATCTGACACGTTAGTACATAAAGAAATAAAGCTCCTTGCACGCTAAGAGAAATAGGTTCGCTACCCCAGCACCAGGGGATACCAAAATACCGGTACGATAATATGATGGAGGATTAACAAGAAAAACTGGTAGGATGGACAGGCAAAGAGTGGGGTGTGTCGTAGAACCTTCAGAAAATGTTAGTGGAGCCTTCCAAAATATTTACAAACTCATTTTTTTAATAAAATGTACCAGCACCTTACAACATGGCTGGAGTTGTCCCGGCATCCATGACATTGTCAAATGTTCTTATTTATTTTAAAAGTATGGCCCTGAATGGAAAATGACTTAAGGGCAGAAGGTTTAATGATGCTTTAACGTGACTGTGTGCTGTTCATGAATGTTGCAAACCGTTCTGTCATGAAATATTTGTTTCTTGCAGTGCTTCCATCTCTGAAAATCATAGGGAGGCCATCAAATCAGGTTATTCAATTAGGAGATAAGATTACACTGCGGTGCATATTTAATTACGAGGTGAATTGTCACTGGGAGAGAAATGGGCTACCTGTTGGAATTGGAGGCAGATATGGTTACATCATCAGCATCAATGGCAGAGAGACTAAAGATTGCAGCATTAAAATTGAACAATCCCAAGCTATGGACCTTGGAGAATGGCTTTGTGGAAACACGCCTAGCGGCAAAGATAAAATTTTAAAGTCGGATTCAGCCTTGGTGATGGGTAACGAAATATCATTCAATTAGTACTTTTGTTTATGATTGCCAAAGTGGTAACAATATTATACTTCTGAATTGTAGTGGCACCTAGAGTAAGTGTTGGTGAAATGGACATGCCATCTGAATATTTGAAAATGTTTGTTTGTTCCGCAATGAATGGCTATCCCAGACCTCAAATACTGTGGAAAATGAATAACACCAAACAAAGAGAGAATTACAGCATTCAAGAAGGAGACTTAGAGCTGTACAATTTCACCTCCTACATTGTGGTACACTTGACAGAAGTCGATTTTTTGCGGTGTATTGTTAACCACCCATCGTTTCCTGAGCCACAGATATTTGATGCACAGGAAATGAAACAAGATGAATCAGGTAAGGCAAAGCGTTCAGAGGATTCCGTTTTTGGACAAGCAATCCATACAACAATGTGGCGTTGGACAATGGTCGTGCAGAGGACAAATGAAACATTTGTAGTGTTACCTCTTGTTCTCATGGTATGCAGTGTCATCCAAAGTCGAATTCGGTGGTTCACTGCAAATATAAGGGAAAGGAAAACAATGTGCACCAGATAATATTGCAGCACAAATTTCTTAAGTAATCCGTACTTCAGAAATTCTGATTCTAATTGAACACACTGCAAGCAGCCCTTATAGGCCAAATTGGCAGTGGAGAGAATAACTCTCATTCCTAATAATTGACTAATCCAAAACCCCAAGGAACCTGAAGCATAGAATCCAATCTGCCATACATTGCCTACCTCCTATATTGGCACCTTCCTTAAGAAAATTCCTCACATTATTCTCATCAAGAGATTTCCATTGCCGAACGGCCCATCGAAAAAATGACCAGTAATATGAGTCTGTTCGGGTCCTGATCTCCTCAATGTGAACAGATGAGAATTTCTCCCCCTATATTCTGAGGGGGATTACCCCTCAACTAGAGGACTCTTGTGCCTTCTGAATTCTGTGATCATGTCTGACACACTCAATCTACAAGAGAAGCGAGTTAGCACAATTCTTGCTGCCCTCCTTTGGACCATTTCAATTTCCCAAGATAAGTCCTGCAAAAACGGAAACCAAATTGGACTAAAGTACTCCACTATTGACCATACCAGATAAAAACAGGCTATTTCTTTTACTTCCTTTGTGCTGTCCCCCAGCACCCTTCTAAGTTAGTGTTAGTGGGGATGTCACAACATGTCTTCAACATGTCAATTAGAGCCCCGTCCACTGCAAAGTTCTAATGCACAGTCTGCACAGGCACTACGCTGCGCTGATATGACGATTTGGGTGTGGAGCGGCGTATTGTATTGCGCACACCAGTTCTCGACTGATCACTGAAGTTAAACAACACAAGCCCCAGCTAGTACTAACATGGGTGGAAACCTCGATAACGCTAATACCCAATAATCCTCGCGTTAGTGTAGTGTCTGTGCAGTCTCTGCATTAGAACTATGCAGTGGACGGCGCTCTAATGACCTTGTGGATGAAGGGCCCGAAAACACCAACGAAACAAAAACAGAAACGACTTGGATATTGGTAGTACCCGGCGTTCCCAAGCGGTCACTTATGCCAGCACTATCCGGGGTTACGTTGTTTAACTTAAGTGATCGAATGAGAACTGGTGTGTCCAACGCAATGCAGCCATTCCCAGGATGTCACAGTTACATACTTATTAAGGGACATTCAAACGAATACAGAAGTTCATGAGTGGGTAGAGGTCACTGTCATGGTCTTGGTATACTGTATATTTGGGTTTATTAAATGTGTTTATGCACTTTCTGGCAGACTTCTGCCGCTCAACTACCCACTGCAGTGGGGCTGAAACGAAATTGCATATTAATTCATGCGGTTCACTGTGTCTCGAAATTTAGTTTTTACACGCCTGTAAGCTTACCACAACAGTTACAACCACTTCAGTAACTAGCCGTTTATTTCTTGCAGTGTTAACATCCTTGATAATCACTGAGAAAGCGCCTAATCAGATAATTCAACTAGGAGAGGTGATTACACTGTCATGCAAATTTAATTATGAGGTGAATTGTCAATGGGAGAGAAATGGGCTACCTGTTGAAATTGAAGACAGATATAGCTACATCAACAGTACTGATGGGAAAGAGACTAATGACTGCAGCATTAGAATTGGGCAATCACAAGCCATGGACCTGGGATATTGGAAGTGCACAAGTATGGGCTCTGAAACAAGAAATGTTCCAACATCACATTCAGCCTTGGTGATGGGTAAGGAAATACTACAGAGGTAATGCTGCATCAGTTCAACTACTGTAGATAATTAAAACATTTTTCCTAATTTGAATTTTAGTAAAGCCTACCTTAAGGGTTGTGGAAGCAGACATTCCTTCAAAGAACCTAATGAAACGATTTATGTGTTCAGCATCTCATGGCTACCCGAAAGGTGAAATATGGTGGCAAATGAATGGTACCAAGCTGACAGAGAATTACAATGTGCAACTAGGAGACGCTGGACTTTACAACATAACCTCCTATATTGACGTTCACTCAAATGATGTCGATTCTGTGAAGTGTGTTGTTCACCATCCAGCCTTTCCTGAGCCACAAATATTTAATGTGCAGGGAATGGAAGAAGTTTCATCAGGTAATTTCAAGCATTACCAGGATTTTCCTTTAGGCATAGTAATCAAAACAATGGCATAGTGCTCGGACAATGAGTAGAGGAGAGATGAAGCAATATAATTCTAAGTGATTGGACTCATCACGTCAGTTATCATAGTAACAGAACATTTCAGACATTTTCTAAAGTTAATAATAATGGGTTATGGTCCTTACAGCACGATTACGAAATCTTGAATAATGCATTAGCGCCTTCAGGTCTCCCAAGTTGCATCCCTATAGTTGTGCAGCCCAGACCTGTTCCAGCCCAAAGCTGTCCAGATTGTTTTATCATCATCATCATCCTCCTGTAATCCGGCCTGCGGGAGGGTCGGGGCTGCGGTTTTAGCCCTCTACTCCCGCCTATCTACCACCAGGCCCCCGTCCAATCCACGGACCATAACATCCTTATGAACAACTTTCTTCCACGTCTACTTTGGTCACCCCATGCCGCGGGTGCTTCTAACCACCTGCATTCTTGTAATGCATCTAACGAGCACCTCCTCATCTCTTCTCATTACATGTCCATGCCACCACAACCTACTTCCCCTCATTTTATATGCGATGTCCCCCACCCCTAAGCCCCACTTATACAAAGCAGCATTCGCATCTTGGCTACTTGCATTCTATTTACATGGCCCTTCCTCACTGCCCAACACTCTCTTCCATATATCATAGCTGGCCGAGCCACTGTCCTGTAAAACTTCCCTTTCAAATTGATTGGGACCCTCCTATCACACAGGACTCCACTTGCCTGTCTCCACTCTAACCATCCCTCCACCTATTCTATAGGTCACATCTGAGTCTATCATCTCATTGTTCTGGAAGTGCAGATTATTTTATAAAGTTTGAAATTTCAAAAATTTGGCTAAAGATGTGATAGTAATGACATAATTTTATGTTATAGACAATCCACTGCAGGTGTTTCATTTGTTACTTGGCATTGGAGGAGCTGCTGTTGTGCTAGGAATTGTTGGATATATTTTTTACAGAAGAAGATGCCCACGAAATGGTAAGGTTCTCCAAGAATTTTCTCAGGTTTACATGCTAAGTCAAACAGCATTTCAATTTTTTGATTTCACCAGTACTCAGACAAACCTAGGCTGCTGGCTAAGGGGGAAAGTTTCAAAGGTAGTTCCCTCCTTTTCAGCCTAGCCGTCATTTTAAATGTTTGCAGTCCTGGGGTTCCCATTTCTTTTGTTGTTGTTTAAGGGCCCATCAACTACAACTGTTTCTCTTTCATTATGTCCAAAAAAGGAATGATTTCTTTTATTTTGTGATCTGTAAATTTTTGTCCTCCTTTTTGATGTGATGTGACGCAGTTGTCAGGCAGTGCAGTTAACACTTATGCGACGATTTTTGGGTATTAGCGGTACCAAGCTTTCCCAAGCGGCCACCCATGAGAGAACTAGCTGGGGTTGCGTTGCGAAACTTCAGTGATCAGACGAGAACCGGTGTGTCCACTAAAATAAGCCACTCCCTGTCACTTTGCAGAACATCAAGCAACAGAAGCAAATGCATATATTATTCAGCACAATTTACTGCAAAATTATACAACCTACTTACCGGTATATTTATCCCAACCTACATATTCATTAACAACTTTTCTAAAAAAAAAATTTATTTTAAAAAGTAATGAGTTGTGTCTGTAGTATTGAAGTCCTCATATTCATAGTGTTCTTAGGCCACATATGTGTGCATTGGATTGCTTATTGTTATTGTGCAATAGGTCAGACGCCATGCAATTTTATAACCAACAAAGCATTAATTTACCTACCAACGTTTCAATTTTGGCTGTATAATGCGATGTTGGAACAAGTGGGATAGGCCGCCAATTCCCCCACAAACAACCCAGTCAATATTCCTGCGGGTTCCAGACCCTCAGCTGGAGTGCCCCCAATCAGAGCATGTTCAGTGCACCCGCAGACCCGACCGTGCCATTAGCGGGATAAGAGTATGATGATGATATTCATAGTGTTTTTAGAAGTTTGTTGCTCTGTATTGAACACCGTTTGCCATTATCGATCTCAGCAGATCACAAAACCAAATTACAGAAATCCCAACAGGATATACACACTGGTCGCTATGCATGTAATGATCTAGGTAGCCACACATTTTTTTGCCAAAAACATAATATGCTCTGCCTATAAAACACTTTGTTTTGTAAGTTATGTATATACACCTGCAGAAGGGGGTTAGGTTTATTTGCATGCAGCCACCATCTATAGAATAACGTGAGAACTATTTAATAGTGGCATGTAACTTTATAATATCAGAATTCATGACAATAGCCGGAATTTGACTATAATATGACGGTTATTTTGACGTCATTTTCTATGAATCGGTTCGGCACTCACCGATTGTGATACAAATAGCTGACTGATAACATTATCCATGATTCCAAGATCCGGCTTGAACAGCTTTTAGCTAATTCCTTCGTTCATTTTCAGGCGTAAGCATATCCCCGTGTGGGTCATCACAAGTACAGCCAAGGTACGTGGCAGAAGACATCCTTTGTGGTTGACATAAATTTTAGTATCATTGGAGTGATTTAATTTTGATTCTTATATCACTATTTAGCCAACAACAACAAAATATCCCTAAATGTAATTACAAATCAGAAGGAGAGGAACATAGAGAATGCCTTGAACTAGAAAACAAAGGCCCATCAAATGAATACTGTTATGACAAACTAAGTATGACTACCCGAAATTCTGCACAATGCCACCATTACGATGAAATCCAATAAAGGAACGCTAGCAACATGGTATGCCCTCAAATTTACCATTTGTACATCTCCAGTGTATTTCAGGCAATAGACAGTGAGATTACTAAGTAGCAAAGGAAGATACAGTAGAACCTCCATCATCAGTGCCGAATTAACCATTAGGCTAAGTAGGCTGAAGCCTAGGGCCTCAACATTTAGCGGACTTAAAGACTCGAGAAAAGGGCCTCAAAATTGAAATCCCCTAGGGCCTCTCAATATCTAAATCCGGCGTTGTCCATCATATTGCCCCTCCCTCCCAACGGGAAAGGAAAACTAGGCAATATTATCGAGGGTGCTTATTATGGAGAGCCCCCTTACTATTGCCTTTCGCCAATATTAAGGAGGTTTTGTTCTTTATCGAATTCTTCATTTTCATGCATACTTAAAACATTATTATTTTTGCAACATAACTTACATACACTATTAACATGTACAGTATAAAATTTAATCAGAAAATTCACCAATGTATGACAAATTAGATATGGCTTTAACGTTCTTTAACTTTCAGTCAGAGACGAGCCATCAACAGGGATGTTTCGAATACATCCAAAAATGAACCAACTTAAAAGACAAGTGACAAACGACTTTGGTCCAAATAAAGGAAACAGCCTGACAAATCATTCCCTTTTCAACTGCCTCTTTTCGATGTGTTGTGCCATTTTTTTCAACCATTCTAATCACCTATAATTTCTTATCTAGAGGAAATTCCCTGCCGTTTGATACAGTTGTGGTTTTCCATCTTTATGAACTTTTGCATACCCTTGAAAGCTTTACATGATGAATGAAAATTACTGTATTAATTTGAGTTTATCCGAACATCAATGAACAGAATTCGTGACTTACTTGCCACCAAGTAGGTAAATAGCCAAAAATTGCCCATACAGAAGTTCACAATGAATCAGAGATAACAGGGAAAGTAATAAAAGGACTTTTTTGATGGGGCAATGTTAACGAGGCTTTTCTGGACTTATTAACTCATCATCATCATCTCACCCTTCTCCCGCCCGAGGCAGGGTCGGGTCTGTGGGTTCTAATCCTCCACTCCCGTCTATCACCCACGAATTCCCCCTTCACCCCACACGCTTCCATGTCCCTTTGCACCACCTGTTCCCACGTCCGTTTTGGTCGTCCTCTACCCCTACTGCCCCCAACTACCTGCAGTCCCATAATGGACCTAATAAGTTCCTCTTCTCCCCTCCTCATCCCATGCCCATACCACCTCAAACGCTTTTCTCTCATCTTCTCTGCAATGTCCCCCACCCCCAAGCTACCTCTAACATAACTGTTTCGGATTCTGTCGGATCTTGACACCCCACACATGTAGCGCAGCATTCGCATCTCTGCCACTTGCATTTGCCTTTCATGGTTCTTCCTAACTGCCCAACACTCTGAGCCATACAGCATAGCGGGCCTAACGACAGTTCTGTAAACTTTGCCCTTCAACTTTATTGGGACCCTGCGGTCACACAGGACCCCACTTGCCTGTCTCCACTTCAACCATCCTGCATTAATCGGACGGGTCACGTCAGAATCAATCTCCCCATTACGCTGGAAAACTGATCCTAGATAGCGAAATTCCTGCACCACCGGGATCCCCTCTCCCCCACAACGTAACTCATCCTCTTGCCCCTGGCCACTAAAATTGAAAGCCAGGTACTCCGTCTTCCTCATGTTAACCTTAAGGCCCCCTCTTGCCATTGCTGTTTTAATGTCTTGTAGGCCCTTTTGTGCATCCTCCTTGGACTCCTCGAGCCTTCCCACATCATCTGCAAATACCAGGCACTGGGGGGCCCATTCCCCTATTCCCGTCAGCAGCTCATCCATTACCAGAGTGAATAGGTATGGGCTAAGTGCTGACCCTTGGTGCACACCAACCTGCACGTTGAAGCTTGCAGTGTTACCCCATGCTGTCCTCACCCTAGTGATGGAACCATCATACATATCCTGCACTATCCTAATGTGGCCTTCATCAACCCCTTTCTTTCTTAGGACATTCCATACTACCTGTCTAGGGACACAAACTTATTAACTATTAGACTTATTAACTAAGGAAGATAAAATATTTTAATGGCAATAGTATAAAAGGCAATATTAAAAGCTGCAATGTTAAGGAGGCAAATTTGCATGGAAAAGTGGAGGGCGGGACTAAGGGTGGCGATATAAACTAGTGGCAATATTATCGAATGCTATATTACGGAGACTCTACTGTACCTAGTTACAGCAATACAGCGGTCAGAGGTGTTCTGTAGATGTAAAAGATGGGATCCGGAACATTCGCCCCTGACGTTTCACCTCTGATATTTCGTTCCTGATATTTTGCCCCTGAGTACTTTATTATTATTATTATTTATTTCCACCAATACATTTGGCAAAAGCAACACTAATTAAGGAAGGAGCAGGTATTCAGTGGGAACAAAAACAAATTAAGACAACAATTGTTCAGATAACAAACATTGAAACAGCAAATTCCGAACATGGGTACATGAGTGACAACACTTGTATGCAGAGCAATGAAACACTGAGGACCTGACTGAGTAGGGTAGATCGTTCCAGAGCTTGAAATAGTTATATGGAAAGAACCTAGCCAAACATTTAGATATGTGCTTAGACGTTTCAAAGGAAAAACGTCTCGTTGGTCTCACCTCTACAGACCAAAGAAAGCAATGATTGGTTGGAAAGGGTGAGAAGAAGACTGGATGGCAGCAGCCAGAATACAAAGATTAAACCAGTGGAGAGTGCCAGGTAAATTTAATAAATGAAACTTATTACAATATCTAGTCACACTGGCACAAGGGGGAAGTTTTAGTATAATTCGAAGAATCCTGTTAAAAGAAGTATTTAGGGCCATGATTGCCAATTTGTTAATGGACGATAGAAAAACAGATGAATAACAGAGTACAGGTAAGACCTTGGTTAGTACTTTTTGCCCCCAGAGCTTTTGCCCCTCGGACGTTTTGCCCCCAAACATTTCGCCCCTGGGAGGGAAATGGGATTTTAGTTTATGTTTGTATAAAAGAAATGCAGTATGCTGCAATTTCAGCAAGAATTCTACATATTGTGGAGGACATCATCAACAGAAATTTAATGGACTTTCTGAAAGGCGTAGCACACCATTTTGAATTCTAGTTTATGTTTGTGTCTGTTTTATTTTATTAAAGATTTTATTTTATCAAGCAGAGAAAAAAAGAAAGAAATGACTGGGGGTGGTGGACATCGCCAAAAAAGAGGGACAATAGGCTGAGGTGGTATGGACACCATGAGAAGAGGGGAAGAGGAGCTCGTTAGGTTCATTCCAGGAATGCAGGAGGTCAGTAGCACTTGGGGCAGGGGGAGACCGAAGCCAACTTGGGAACAGGTTGCCCATACGGACATGGCAGTGTGTGGGATGGACGGGGACCTGGTGGAAGGTAGACGAGAGTGGATGGTTAGAACCCGCCAAACACACCCTGCCACAGGCAGGATAAGGGTGTGATGGTAATGATGGCTCAAAAAAATGTCCAAATGAACAATGCTGTTTTTCTAAATAAAAACAGAACAACAAAAAAAAAATGGCCATTAGCCCTCCCAGAGGTGAAATGTTTGGGGGCGAAACTTCCATAAACCATCTCCATGATACCTCGAAATTATCTCTAAAAAGAAGTTAAAGAACGTTTAGACGTATGTGAGTTATTTTACAATATCTACTTTCACATTTACACGGTATAATAAAGTCAAGCGAAAGCAACTACTAACCTTTTCTACCCTATGGCAAGGTATGGTACTCGTGGAACACATGAGCAATCTGTTGGACGGTGCTCTTAAACAGCCGGCTGCCGACCTAAGCTGTAATCCCTAATCTTATTTATCGTTGGTCAACTGTTCTGGGGACAATCCAATAACTCCAAGGGACTAGCTCCTACTCGTGGGAATTTTTCCTATCTACTTGAGGATTCTTTTACGTGCAAATGACGTCGTACACCACACGCATACCACAGCTGTATATCCCATCAGACGGAAGGTGCACTCTGAGTCTCTCTCCTACCTGAAAGGTTATATACACAATATATATCTTGCAGTGCTACCATAGCTGACAATCACCGAGAGATCGTCCAACCGGATAATTCAATTAGGAAATGTGGTTACACTTCTATGCAAATTTAATAAATGTGAATTGTGAATAGGAGAGAAATTCGCGACTTGTTGGTATGACACGCAGAAGCAGTTACAACAACACTAATAAAGGGCCAGAGACTACGGATTGCAGTATTACATTTCAACGATCACCAGCTATGGTCCTCGGAGGTTGGAAGTGTATAAACATTGCCTATGGAACCGACAACGTTTTAATGACTCCTTCAGCCTTGGTGATTGGCAGACAAATGGTACTAAATAATGAATCTTATAAACTAGATGACTAAACTAATGTTTTTAATCCCCTTTCCTGACACAAAGGAAGGGGGGGGGGCAGTTTTCAAACTCGCCAAGACTCTTAAGGATAGGGCAACTAAAGATATAAGCCTGGACATTACAGCGAAGGGTAGCAAATGCAGGTTCCTGCTTCTCCCTGCTGTGCTAAACAAGAGGTAAGAAGAGGGAGGGGTGACGTTGACACCCAATCATCGAAAAGCCATAGGCGCAAAGTTCCCATTGCAGTGTGGTGTTGACCAGGAATCATAGGAATCTGGTGCCTAGGTAAAAGCTAGTGGAGATAGAATGTCTTCTGCATCCCATGAGAGTTGGATAGTACCACTGTTCAGGAGCAAAGTGATGCCCAAGACTTTGGCAACTATAGAGGTATTAAGCTTATTCAGGCCTTAGCTTATTAGCCATTCCATGAAGCTCTGGGAAAGAGGAAGAAATCCAAAATGGAGCCAATCTTCATCCTGAGGCATTGATAGAAAAGCATAGGGTAGCAAAGAAATATCTCCATACAATCTTCATTGATTTGAAGAAGGCTTATGACAATGTTCCACAACAGGTAAGATGGGAGTTATTATGAAAAAGGAGGTAGAAGAAGGATATAGTAGGATAGTGCAGGATTTGTATGATGGTTCCATTGCCAGGGTAAGGACCAATTGGGGACATACTAGAGGCTTACCAGTGAAGTTTGGGGTACACTAACGTTCAACACTAAGTCCATAGTTTCTCCTATAATTGTGCATCACAGGACATTTCACAATGTTCGATTTGTAATGTTCCTGTTAATAAATTCACATCTACTGCGAATGGGATTTCAAATTCCCCCCCCCCCTTTTAAACTCTGAAATTGGTATTCAAACTCGAGGTTTTAGTCAGATATCAAAGCAGCATATTTATCTGCCGCCTCCTGTGTGACGTCTGGTTGCAATTACAATGTATTAAAGTGAGTAAAGCTTTTATCCTCAACTCTTCTTCCCAAAGACCGAGTTTAATTTCAAATGCAGAAATATGATCATACATCTTATTGATTAATTCATCTTTCCCTTGAAGATGAGTATTAACGTAAAGTTGCAAACCCACTCTTTGTCTTCAACCTCTGGGATGCCTTTCAACTTGCTTGCAAGGAATGTTTTTTTGTTGCTGCACATCAAACACTCTTTTCAGCATTTTGGTATGAATCAGGCATTTTACTTCTGCACAAAATTTAACGACATTATAATCAGAGTCCAAGGACTTTACAAATTCTTGGAACTGATGGTGATTCAACCTGTTCGACTTAATGACGATCACTATTTTGACTTCGATGATAAATTCTCCTGATGAATAATGCAATGGAAATTTATAATTCCAGTATTGGCAACTTTGCAGGCCTCATTTTCAAACAATCATCCTTCTTTTCCCATATACAGTCGAACCTCGTTATAATGCGCCCCATTATAGTGGACGATATGCCTATAGTGGACGATGTCCTCAGTCCCTTCCAAAGTTCCTATACCACCCACACTGAAAGAACCCGTTATAGTGGATCCCCGTTATTGTGTATAGTGGACGATTCATGTGTCCCCATCAAACATTTTGTATGTTAAACAATGCCCATTATAGTGGACGGACACTTTCATTGTTGGATGGCTGGTTGAATCAGTGACTTTGCAATCTGAATAAAGGAAGAAATTACAGTATTTAATTATTAAAGTTGTCATCATTGCAGTGTTAAACATCGTTAAAGTTGTTGTTGCACCCTTAAACCCCTGACTTCCAAGAAATGCCTTTTTCCCAATATGGGACACCTTCAGTCACAATATGTTAGGGTTGTAGTGTACAGTACATATGCCTATTGTTTTCACAGTCTTTTGGCCTTTAGTTGTTAGGACTAAAAGTACAGTAGGTATTGTGCAGCCAAGTTGCGTTGGTGCAGCCAAACTGTGTTGGTGCAGCCAAGTTTTGTTGGGTGCAGCCAAGTTACGTTGGACTCAACCCAGCCAAGTTAAGCAGTGCAAGCCCATGTTAGTACCAAGATGGGTGGTTGGTAAAGAACGTTGGGCACTGCAAATTTTTCCTCTCCTATGCCCCCTACACCTAACTCCTCATCTCCTGTGAGCAGCCTCCTAAGGGTACGTCCTGTTATGGCTGCTTGGCTAACTCCCCAACCCATGAAATTAATCCAGCAATCCAGCAATTAATTTTCACTCTGTTATACATTTGTTTGCTGAGCCTATAAATACAGTACTGTATGTTGATGGTAAGGAAATACAATTACTGTATCCACAGCCAAACCTCTCACCATCTATTGCCACCAGTTTCATCAACCCCCAACTGCAGCAGTCATAAATCAGTACTGTATATTGTTGAGGAGTTCTGGATTTTTGGAATTTCTAACATTGTTGACTGTACTACTGTATAATACAGTGCTGTACTTTCAGCATTTTGAGCAATGGCTACTAGAATAATGTAGTTTTTCAAAAACCCCATTATAGTGGACAATTGCATATAGTGGACGACTGCTCATGGTCCCGTGGCGTCCACTATAATGAGGTCCGACTGTATCGGCTGTCTTTGAGCGTTCATCTTTCATTTCCTGCCATCTATAGAATGTGACCTTCTTTAATTTTATGGCGGCTTCCACTTCTTCATTCCACCACCATGTCTGCTAGTGCCTACTACTCTAGCCAAACCAGACATCACCACTCCACACCCAATGCTAGAGCATAAAATATAAACTCAGATGCTTGACTTTTCAAATTATCCTAAATATGCCTTCCAATGCTGTTCACATGCCTAGTAATAGTCTGATGAGTGACTTATTTCTGAGAAAGCCTTCTTCTTTTCTGGACATAGAGTTTCAACAAAGCACTCCAAACATTCCTTAACCAATTCACCATCCGAATATGGCTTTGATGTTTCTTTATTTGTTGCTAGTAACATGGCTACTGCATAACAAGCTTTTACATAGCATGTTGACTCTGAATGTGCTCTAGAAAACCCTCCATCAGGCGCAATGTATCTGATAGATACATGACATAAATTATTTGTGTTTCCCATTAAATGGCTGGGTAAAAATACTAGAGCACCCTTAAGTCTTCCTATCTCAATGTTTCCTACATAATCCATTTGAAAACCTTGACATATCTTGTGTCATTATTGTTTAATTGTCATTTGTATCTCTCTGCATGATACATTGTGCCCGATTGTGCAACAAATTTAAACTTCAGAATTTGGAAGATATAAGTATATTTACACATACTATACAAAGAGTAGATGTAATAATATCAAGTATTCCAATTTTGTAATTCATAATTTATGTATACTAAGTAATGTATCTGTGGGATACATTGCACCCTCTCATGTCACAAAAATCACCTTCTGCTAACTTATAGCTAAAATTGCCTGAAAATGGCATTCAAAAGAATTGTTGGCATCAGCAAAGATGACGCTGCTGGGGTTCATGAAACGCTGATGCATTCATTGTTCATCTCTCATTCATCATCATGCCATTATTCACCTTATAGCAGGGTTGGGACTGTGGGTTGAAGCCCTCTACTCCCACCAGGTCCCCATCCACTCCACACACTACCATATTCCACGTCTACTTCAGTCTCCCCTCCCCCAGGTGATTCCAACATGAATTCCTGAAATGGACATAACAAGCTCCTTCTCTCCTCTTCTCATTATGTGTCAGGGGCTGATCAAAGGGGGTGGGCACATCAAAAAAGGGACTCCCCAATTATTTTCAAATATTCAGAATCCATTGGTGGGTTAGGCCAGCAACCCCCAGAGACAACTTTGCCAATATTCTTGCAGGTTCCAGACGCCTGGTTTGGGTCAGAGGATGTTCAGTGGACCAGCAGACCTGACCCTGCCACAGGCAGGTTTAAGGTTGAGATGATGATGATTCAGAATCCCTTGTATTGTTCTAGCTAGCAATTGCAATAGGTCCTCTACTGCCCAGTACATAATGTCCCATGTTCAATGGTTTAGCCAAATGCAGATTGCAAATGCAGTTTTGTAATGGGGATAGCAATGCAAAAATGCCTCATTAGTTCCAAGTTGAGTCATGCATCAGTTGAATTATGCGCCCTATTGAGGCACAGAGGGGGGAACAATTGCTGCATTGGTCCCCCCTGGATCCACCTCTGTTATGTGTCCATACCACTTCAACCTAATTTTTTATTTTGAATTCAAATATGTACTCATTTGAAATTCAATGAAATTTGAAATTGTCATTTTTTTGGCGATGTCCACCACCCCCAGACTTCCTCTAATATACCCATTCCTAATTCAATCAGCTACTACCCATTTCTCATTCATTATGAAAAATTAATCAATCATTTGCTACTAAGTTCAATTAAAATTATGAGTTTGAGTATATGAGGAGTGATCACATCTACATTCAATTATGGCCAATAATTGAATGTTGAATAATTGAATGGCCAAGAATTGAATTGAATGTAGATTGTGACATTTCATGACAGAATGCACAAAACCAATTCTGCTTTATGTATTTCAAATAAATCTTTCCTATCAATGAGATTTTGTAGAAATTTTTGTTAGTAATTTTTGACTTTTTCAAATTTTGGCAATTTCCAATTGCACATGAAAATCACTTCAGAAAATTAGTTCTTCTACTAAGCAGACAAGGAATACTACACCCAAGTTTTGGAATATACTTTCTAATATTACAGTACGAAATTTGATGAAGAAATATTCAGATAGTAAATTTTTACAACCAATATGCCAACCCTTTGTTTTTGCACATTGTGCATTTTATGGAGTTCAATTGATTCAAAAACGTAAGTCATTACAGCTACTGAAAATTGTTTAAAACACTGCATGTTGCTTAATTTTCAAGCAATATACAATACTTTATATGTGTGTTGCATTCCATGCAAATTGGTTGAACAACTAAGCTGCAATTAGCATATGCAGCACAGGGCGCATAATGTATCTGACAGATACATTGCGCCCAATTAGCTCATAAAACGATTGCGCCTGACGGAGGGTAAATATCGTTTGTTGGACAAAAACCATTTTTTAAGCCATTTACTTGGACTTGTCGAATTGGTCCTTTGTACTTAGATTTATCTGCATGTTTGGGCTTGTAGTGCCATTTGATGTTATACTCTTTCAAAACAGAAACAGATTCGTTGCATATCAAGCATATGGGCTTTGTTTTAATTTCCACAAAAAATAGTCCACCTGTCTTGAAAAATTCTTAATTCTTCTCTTCTTTGGTCCAACATCTTTACTAGTTGACGCCATGGTAGGTCTTCATTTTTAACTTTTTAACTAAAAATAAACCACCACAGGTAATACTAATTAATAATAATAATAATTTAAATTAAATAAATAATGAGTTTCAGGGTTTACTATTATTATTTATTCATTCATGTAAAGAAAAAGAACCAAGACACTGTGCGCCGAGATGAGGGTTAATCTGGGATACCGGCAAGGAAATGCTCGAAGAACATTTTTTTGATATGCATATAACTCGCCATGCATTTGTAATTAGAGCAGGCATAGACAGAGGAGTGAATAGTTAACGGGGGTGAATTCTGGGACCGGGACAGACCACTGGGAAAACCGTCAGTTTATATCATGGCAAGGTAGGTCGACACAAGCCTAAACCTCTGGTTCTGCCTAACCTCCAGTAAGGCCAAGAATGAGGCTTTGATAAAATGACACAAGTGGCAAAGGAAGCAAAGAGCGTTAGCAAGGGTGAACAGATGAACAGAACAATAAGTAATAGTGGGAAGGTAGCTGCTTGAATTTGTGTCAAATTGGTGAGAACCTTACATTGGGCGGCACCCAGAAAATGGCCCACAATACCCAATTATATGCATATGCAGGGGAGCCAGGGCATCCTCAGACTGGTAAGCACCAGGCTCAAGAATCAGAGTACCGACTGGAGCTCGGCACGAAAAATAATAACCACCCACGTGACAACCATTTGAAGACGTCTGATAAATTCTCCGCTTGAACTTGATCATAAAAGGTTAGATGTGCATCAAAGAGAATTTCTAAGACATCGGTAGGCTGCCTGGCTTGTTGTTGCATGGCAACTGGTGTGATGGGATACAGAACAAGAGTAGATGTTTTGTTCAAATAGAGTAGCATACGGAGCCTAGTGTACCAGTCATTTACTCTGGTCAACAAAGAGGTGGAGGACTGAAGCACTTGGGGTAAGTGATCAGTTTGGGCTGCGAACCTAAAGAAGTTGTCTGCATAGAACTATACTTGCAAGGGTGAGCAATGTGCTGGGAGGTCTGCTATAGCAAGGTTGAACAGGAAGGGGCCCAAGGCAGACCCGTGAGAGATTCCCCTCAGGAACCATCACAGCTTTCAAGGAAGGATACAAGCAGGTTGGCTGGAAAACGATTGGTCACACTCTTGTTGATTGCTGCAATCAGTGGGCTGTGGTCTAAGTAGTCGAAGGCCTTGGCAATGTTAGTCTTCTGGAGAATAAAGATTTGTCTCTGGGCAAAGGTGTCTAGTATACTGCAAAGCAGGGACAGGACGGTGAATGTAAATGAGGAATTTAGCCGTGCACTGAATAGGGAGGAAGGGATTCTGTCAATGAGGGACTTCCTGCAGACGCCATAGATCCACCACTTGGAAATCTTAGACAGAGAAGAGAGGATGGCAATCGGTCGATAACTGAATGTCTGAGAAGAAGGGCCGATTTTTCGAACCGGAACGATGTATGGTGTCTTCCACGCTACTGGAAACTCTCCAAACGCAATGAACCGGTTATACAGTTGGAGGATACAAATTGAGGTTCGTCGGAGCACAGGATTTCAGACACCCCATGAGGGCCAGTAGATGTCTTGTCATGAAGTTGGTGTAAGTATGGGACAAATAAGGGGAGAGGCAGATAAGGAGGGACCTGACATCCAGTGGGTACACGATCATAGCCACCCAGAGGACGACGGGATCGTAGTGAGGATTTACCAAACACTCAAGGATCCTGTCTTTGAGAATCGCAGAAATTGTCGGAGGTGGATACGACAATGCGGTGAATTGGGTGAATACGACAATGCAGTGAATACGACAATTGGGTGAATGACAGCTGGGTGAATGACAATTGGGTGTATACGACAATTGGGTGAATGCGTCAATTGGGTGAAAAACATGCACAGTGAAACCTCTCTAATTGGTACACCTGCGGGACCTAGCCAAATTGTACCCATCAGAGGGGTGTACCCATAAGAGGGGTATGGGTATATAAATTAATCAAAACAATATAGGGGGCCTATTGTTTTATATTGTGTTTTTTTAACTGCAAAAAATGCATTGTATAATATAATATTTCACAAAATTATTGAAGTACACAAATTTAATTTTTACAAACAAATCAGTCAAGGGACGTTTGTCTACAATCAAGTTACCTTCTTATTTTCTGCCTATGGCAGGGTCGGGTACCCAACTTGCCCGTCTGAATATATTCAAGGGTGATCTTTTGGACTTCTTTTTTCCACAGCCAGATGCAGACTAAACCTGCAAACCCTATGCTTAGGTCCACTCCAATCCAAAGAAAGGCGCACTCGGGGCATTTCTCTTGCAGAAAAGAAGGCAACCCGCCTCGGTCCAGTATCGAACCTAGAACCACTGCTGCAGTTACCAAGCACCCTGCCCACTGCGTCACCGAGGCAGGATAACCCATTACAGAGGGGGTTTTCTGAAAATGGTGACATGTATTAGATGTACCAATGGAGGGGTGTACCCATTATAGAGGTGGTTTTCTGAAAAGTGGTGACATGTATGAGGTGTACCAACAGAGGGGTGTACCAATTAGAGAGGTGTACCATTAAGAGGGGTAGTAATAGCATTAACCTTATGGGCAAAAAATCGGTGCCTAAAAATCTGTACCGATATGAGGGGTGTACCCATAGAGAGGTTTCACTGTATTTTTAATTTGCTTTTTGCCCCACGTAATCCTACTACACCGCAAATCACAGCTGTCATGCGGGGCTGCGCTACTACAAGTAGATTTACAACACACACACAATCCAGGACATGCCCTGGCGTAGCCGTACATATACAGTAACCCGTGCAGTAACCCTAATAGTAGCCCGCTATATGGGTCTCGCTATATCAGCGATTCTCAACCTTTTCTTCGTTATAGTACATATTTAATAATTTAAAAATTCGGCGGCACCCTCACAAAGACACATTTCGGGGCACACAAACGCCAAAGAAAATATATAAATTGTAACCTAACCCTATGCAAAGACTGATAGTGCACCGAGGTGGGTTGGCTTTTTTTGGGCGAGAGAGAAGCCCTGAGTGCACCTTCTTTCTGATTAGAAGTAAAACCGAGGTCCCGTGTGGTTTACGATGGAGGAGCTCCAGGTGTAGGAGCTCGCTCCCTGGCTTCGGTGGAATGTCCCAACGAAAAGTAGAAAGACGATAAATAGCATAGGGATTACAACTTTGGTCGGCAACCAGCTGTGGGAAAACACTGCTGGGACCCCACCCTGCCATAAGGAGGAAGAGGGTTAGAAGTTGCTGTACTTGTAACCTAGCCCTATGCACACATCAAGCGAGTGACTAGTTGACTAAACTATACTACATAGCTTTGTTAGCCAGTAGTGAGAACTGTAATATGTAATATTCAGCCTGTCCCTCCTCAGAAGGCAGAACGAATTGAACTACTTGCCTGACGTCACATCAGCAAGGGTATTCGAAGTGGCGGCACATTTCAGGAATCTCATGGCACAGTGGTTGAGAATTACTGAGCTATGGTAAAACCTGCCTAAACAGGACCTCGTATAAACCGGAAACCTGGCCAAACGGAAAAAAAATTTCGGAACGGAATAATTTCCCATTGAAAATACTATCCTAATCCAGAAAACTACCTAATGCAGAAACGGAATAAGTCTTGGGAACCCTTTGAATAAATAACCTGACTAAGATGGATTATTTTATGCATAATACACACTACAATGCATGCATTAATGTTGAGTGTGACTGTACATGCGCTGAAGTCCTAGGGACCATTAGGGGCACACAGAGCTACCCAATAGTGAAGGCACGACAATGTGCTATAAAAAACATGTGGGGGCAGGAGCGAATCGGGGGGGGGGGGAGCAAAGTAGCTTTGCTCCTCTCTCAGTGCCTCAATGGGGCACATATTTCAACTGACGAATGATTTAACTTTTCAACTGATGAGGCATTTTTGCATTTGCTATTCCCGTTTCTATTCTGCCAGTGCAATTTGCAGTTGCCTAAACCACTGAACATAGGACATTGTCTAAGGGGCAGTGGAGGACCTATTGTAATTGCTAGCGAGATTTATACTAAGAGATTCTGAAGATTTAAAATTATTTGGGGCACACTTTTTTTTGAAATGCTCCCCTTGATCTGCCCCTGTGTGGGAACAGAGCAACTTATTAATTTACAGACTTTTATTTTAAATTTCACCATCCTAATAAAAGGTGATCATATTTTTTATACTTTGTTTTATAAAAACACAACCCTCTATAAAACGGAAACCTGTGAAAACGGAAAAAAATAAGGGAACGATCAGGTTCCGTTTTAGAGAGGCTTTACTGTATACAGTATACAAAGTGTGTGAGAAAAGTGTAATGAGACTGATTTTCTTAATTAGCAAAGTTTTTCTCTTTTTCAAACATCAATATTATCTCCTTTAAAGTAGTTCCCTTTGGCAGCTATATACCAGTGGAGTCGTTGTTCCCACTGAGAGGTCGCTAGGTGGCGCTTGTCTCCTGAACGTCTGCTTTCTGGTGCTCTGCACATTTTCATCTGCCAAAAGCATTATCAGCCTTTTTTCGGGGGTAGAGCCCACCTTTTTTAAGGTGGAAACCCCTAGAGTTCCAGTCAAGGTAGGGCCATGGAGGGTTAGGGCTGATATTTGGAAATAGGGAACTTGTGAGAGGTTTGGCTACTTAGGCCTAACCTCGTGGCGTTTCCTGGCCATAGCAGCATGGTTGGCGTGCATCGTCTGCACTGCCTGTCCATGCTGGGGCAGCATCCAGCCACCTACGGTTAATGATATTATTATTATCATTGAATAATATTATTACTTACAGGCCTGATTATGTAGTACTATTAGTTATTTTTATTAGTTAAATATTGTTGGTGCATGATTGATAAAAGATTATTGGTATTGCATTATTGTATTATTGCTATTAGTATTGGTGTATGGTTGGCTAATACTATTATTAGTATTAGTGTTGTTATTACTGTTATTACTACTATTACCATTGTTGCCGTTTTTTAACTTGTTAACATTATTCCTTACAAGTTTGTAGGTATGATGCCAAATTTGGGAGGCATCAAACCCACAGTGCTGGAGATTAAAACCCCTGCACTGGAAGCCAATAGGGGTTCACTAGTTGGCCTCAGGCCACAGTCATCAGATGTTTGCAATGCCATGGGGGTTGGGACCTTGGACCCCATGGCAGATCATGCACCAAGTGCCCTCTGTGGGGTAGCAGCACCAACTGCACCAACGTTCCTGCATGTTCAGGATGCCTGGCTGGGGTGACCCCAGTCAGAGCACATGCAGATAGCAAAGGGACAAATCTTAGGTTAGGAATGGGGAATGTGTGGACCCTTACAGGCAAATCAGGGGAACTAGCTAATACCTTAAGGTGATGAAGGATCCAAGTTGCTTTCCTCCAAGAAACAAGGTGGAAAGGGAATATATCAAGGGCCCTAGGGGGATACAAGCTTATATATACTGCCAGTGAAGGGGGGTGGAATGAGGTGGGGATTGTATTGGATAGTAAGCTACAGCAATGGGTCACCCAGGTGAAGCATATCAATAGTAGGCTCCTACTAGTTACAGTGGTTTGGAGAGAAGAAGTGCTTCACCTTATCAGTGCATATGCCCCCCAGGCTGGTCTGGATGAACCCACAAAGGATGGCTTCAGGAAAGAGTTTGAGGACCTGGTGCACTCACTGGAGGCTCAGGTAGGGCAATGTCAAGGAAATGAGCACCTAGTTATTGGGGGGGACTTCAATGGCCATGTGGGCAAAGATAACCAGGGTTATGGTGAGGTCCATGGGGGATGGGGGTATGGAGCAGCCAGCATAGACAGGCAGCATATCCTTGACACAGCAAATGCACTTGGCCTTGCATTGGTGAATACTTGGTTTAGGAAGAGGTACAAACAGTTACCACAGGAAATGTCACAGATAGATTTCTTTATGGTTAGAGGGCAGCACAGATCAGAGGTCCATGATTGCTGGACACTCCCCAGTGAAAATTTTCAAAAGGAATGTGAGCACAGACTACTAATGATAGATCTAGTAGTGAATGCGGTAGGCAAGACACATTCTTGGAGGGGAGAACAGGTCATCAGGTTGTAGAAACTACCCACCAAGAAAGAGGAATTTATACAGGAAGTGCACAGTCAGGTAGACTGGGATTGGGAAAGGACAACAGATGCCATGTAGGACAGGGTTGCCAGGAAAATTAGATTGTTTGTTTGTGTTTTAGGGCCCATTAGCTACAAAGGTCATTAGGGCCCAGAAAGACAAATCACCATGGTAGGTGTGTAAATGGCCATCCAACCATGATGGCAATAAAAACGGCAAAAGACCACTAAAAGTAATAACAATAAAAGGCAATAACCAATTAAATATGGAAGAATAATTACTAGCAAAAGCAAAACAGAAATAAAAATAAAAGCAGCAAAAGTGAGAACAGATATAACAATAACAGTGTCAAAAGCCAAAACAGATATAACAATAAAAGTGGCAAAAGCCAAAACAGCCATACACACTACAGCCATAATCAAGATGTGATTGAACAAGTGATCTGTAAAGCCAAAGTATCACCGTTCAACCTCCCCCAAAACCATTCCCCGCAGGCACAAAAGAATATTCAGGGAGCAAAGGCACTTAGCCTTTAGCTCCTTCAAGTGTGGGACCCATGTCAGATGGCTGTTGAAATGGAGACCAACAAACCGGGCTGCCTCTTCAATTGGGAGGAGGCCATTCAGGGTAAGCTGAGGCTCCAGGTGGAGCTCTCATTTATGCCAGAAGTGCATGACCATTGTTTTGTCAGGGGAGAACTTATAGCCATGTGAGGTGGCAAACTCGTTGACACTGTTGAGTGCCAGTTGCAGCTGACGCTCAATGCTGTGCATCGTGGCAGCCCGGTACCTGATAGAAAAGTCATCCACAAATAGGGACGACTGTACCGGGGTGTGAACAGAGGATGGTAAGCCATTCACCACAACAGCAAAGAGC
>JAAFCE010007744.1:17170407-17181313 GCA_013389805.1 Trigoniulus corallinus
TGATTTTGAAACAATCGAATAACCGAACAAATTGCACATTTAAATTTTGAAAGTGCGGCGGCCCCTCTGGAGAGCTGCAAAATATACATTTTTCATCATTACCAATTTTTAATACCCGCCTCAGTGGCGCAGTGGGTAGCACTCTCGGTAATTGCGGCAGTAGTTCTAGGTTCGATAGTGGATCAAGGTGGGTTGGCTTCATTCGGGGGGAGAGAGGCCCCAAGTCCGCCTTCCCTCGGATGAGAAGGAAAACTGAGGTCCCGTGTGGTGTATATACGATTACATTTGCACATCAAAGAACCCTATGTATTATGCAACGGGTAGATGAGGCAAAGTTTTCAGGTGTAGGTGTTCGCTTCCTGGAGGCGGTGAAGTGTCCTAACGAACAGTAGGCCGACGATAAGTAAGCATAGGAATTTCACCTTTGGTCGGCAACCGGCTGTGGAAAACCACTGTCCAATATATTGTCCCTGTGTCCATTCAGAGGTGCAACATGGGTACCCGAAAATGTCATAGGCGGGAAAAGTGTTTTGGAGTTGTTGTTGTATTTCGCAACTGTATGATCGCACTGTATATAACATCCCAGAACCTTTCTGTTTATTCTGCCCACGGTGAAGTAACTGGCAGATGGATTCAATCGGCAACAACGTCACAAAGAAAGCTTCCTCAAGGGTAGGCCTATCTCATATACTCAACAGCATCTGAATTTGTGATGGCGGTCTTGTGGAGGTGCGTACAGTACGCCTTTGTTATCACCAAAAGAACCTCGGGAGCCCCAGGGCACATTCCGAAATATTGTTCAAGATATGGAGGTCATCCGATAAAACCTACAATCGTTTATAAACATCCTATTTCGATTTCTTTTTTTAAGTCAAATATTCCTCGTTTCCTTGAAAAGGTGTTTTTCGCAGCCGGCTGCCGACCAAAGCTGCACACCCTATGCTTATTTATGGCCGGCCTACTTACTGTATATTGGGGCGCGCTCGGAATCTTTCCCTCATCTACCCATTGCATGGTAGAAAGGGTTGTTTTAAATACAAATGCCATCGTACACCACACAGGACCTCGTTTTCACCTATCTGAAGGAAGAAGAACTCGGAGACTCTCTCTAGTCCGAAAGAAATCCCAGGTCCCCTCAATCCTGTATCGAATCTGTAAGCATCTGCGTAGAAATCTAGCCCGCTAACTTAACAAAGGTGTTAAGCTAAGTCAAAAAGCAAAACAACATGTGTTTGGGACATTTTATGTGTACGTAATTCAGAATTGATAACTGCAGGTTATCAACCTCCAAATATTTATCTAATATTATCATTGTGCAAACCCACGCACAAGGCTTAAGAATAAGACAACTCAGTAAAATTACATGCATGCTCTAGGCATGACTCTCAAGTACCAGGACCAATAGGCATCGGGGGCTGACCATGTCCTCTCTGAAAGTAACCGTAAGGAATGAAAACGCCTCCTCCAGCCAACTGATCAGACCGGGTATCCATCTGACCTCCTGTTTTCCACTGGAGCCACAGCCAAAGTGACGCGTTGGAGACTTAGGCCTTGTTCAGATGGCTATGTTTTTGCCATATATGGGATTTAAACGTTGCATGCTACCAATATAAAAAGTGGAATATGTGGATCCATGATGACGACTGTGAGTTGACTGCTTCATGTGTGCTGGCAGTGTGCAATGCATACAGGCGCCAAGATATTGAGAGGGTCAAAGATGTCAGGAGAGAAGAAAATATTTGCATTTGCTCTAAACGTCTATAAAAGTTGCAATTACAATGACTTCTTTCTAAATTGCATAAATTACTTTCCTCCAAATTAGGCCTATTAGTGTTTTGTTTTATATAGCGGTTTTTCATTAGGCGAGAGGACTGGGATATGGGCGCCAAATAAGGTCTTGTACACGTGCCAGACACTACTGGCATGGCACTGCTTCCCTGTACAATGGTCCTCAATATGTTAAAATTCGCATTGAATAGTCGCATTGTGAAACTCTGCCTCACACTTGATAAAATCGTATACAGGAAATATCGAATCAAATAGCTTGCTGTGCGAACCACGGCTCGAGTGTAACCCCCACCCCTCGACGTGTAGGAGCCGTCTCTTCAGTTCAGGGCTGCTCAGGGGCGTCATAGGGGCTATCCTGCACCCTTCAACCACCAGGGTCTGCTTTCCTCATTGCTTCTGGTCTCCACGCATGGCAAACACGTCGATAGGGGTTTTCTTACGGCCACCTCCCAGAGATGCCGACACTGACTAGGGTCAATTGTGATTTTCTAGGTTCGTTTTCCCTGAGTCTGCCCCGTTTAGTCACCTTTTACATCATGCACTGAGGGAAGGTGCCATTTCACTACTCTACCCTGGGCACACACGGGTAAGTCATTTGAACCATAATGATAACGTGGTCATGTTATGTTATGTTACACTAACGGGTTGGGGAGTAAGTCAAGGTAGTCCAAAGTAAGTAAGTAAGTCCAAACCCTTAGGAGGCTGCTTGTGGGTGAGGAGGACTTAGGTGTAGGGGATGTAGGAAAGGGAAAATTTGCAGCACCCAACCTTCCCTACTAACCACCAGTGTTGATACTAACGTGGGTTTGCATTGCTTAACTTCAAGGCCGGGGTACACTTGGCGTTTTTAGCCGTTTTCACGCGTAGTGTAAAGCATGTCATCATACATATGACGACAAAATGATGTAGTGAAAGCAGCGCTTGCTCTGCCCCCACACCACTCCTGTACGCATTGAAATGTACACCTCTACACGTGCGCCTAACATCACATGATAGTGCACACTTCGACACTTGTTCCCGTTAAAGTTTTCAACGTCTCTTCAGGTAACAAAAATCGATTGCTTTTTGTTGTGTGAAGTATGTGTTCAGCCATGGCCATACCAGTAATCCTCACTCATTACTTGTGTGGTCATCTTTTAAACAGTGCGTCACTAGGGGGTGCGGGCCGCAACGGGTGACACCACTCTCACCATGAGAAATGGGGTGATACCAAAGCAGAAGAAGCGGCTTTTTCGGGAGAGAGGGTGACACCATGGTGTCACCGCATCGGGTGACGCCAACCCTAGCGACGCCACTGCTTTAAAAACATAGGTGTCAAACTGTCGACTCGTGGGTAACAAACATTTTCTACTTTTGAGGCCCACGACTTTTATTTTAAGTACTTACTTTACGTGTACTGACTTGTTTTTATGCTTTAAATTTGTTAAAAAAATTATTTCATACATATAAGTGCAAGTCATATTTCGAAAGCAGAATCGAGAAAACATTTAAGTTTTACAAAAGGGTGTGTGTGTGTGTGTGTGTGGGCCCTTCAACTTAATGGTCATTAGAGCCCCATCCATTGCGTAGTTTAATTCAGAGTCTACATGGACACTACGCTATGACGATTTAGGTATTAGCAGTACCCAATGTTCCCAACTGGTCATCCATGCTAGGATTGCGTTGCCTAACTTCAGTGATCAGACGAGAACTGGTGTGTCCAACACAATATAGCCGCTCAGGCCCTTTGTTGAAATGACATTCACACCAAGAATTGGACGACGTTCTGTCAGGTAGAAACACAGTAGTCGTGGTTCCAAGAGTCAGTACGTAATATTATTTAGGACATGTGACCCTTCTGAGACATGCCACCATTGAGAGGAGGACGTGGAGACGGATAATTTCAAATTTTTAAAAGGAAGCCCTACAGGGCTTCTTGGAAGCATTTTTTGAAAGATCACAGAGAGACAAAGAGGGACAGAAGGCTAAATTGTTCTACCGCTTCTAATGCCTGGTTCCGTATACCCACGCGCTAACGCTATTACCGTTGAATCAGACGACACAGCACAAAAAATGGTGACGTCACACCAAGGTTACTATAGATAAGGTTGGCCATTCAGAGCGTTAGCCAATCAAATTTATTTATGCCTCTGACGTTACCAATAAAACCGAATCAGTACACAAATAAACATAAACAGAGTCCTGTGTGGTAGGAAGGTTTCAATCAAGTTGTAAGGGAAGTTTTACTGGGCAGTAGTTAGACCAGCTGTGCTATACTGTATGGATCAGAGAGTGTTTGGCAGTGAAGAAGAACGATGTCAATAGAATGCAAGTAGACAAGTACCCGAGTTGTGAATGCTGCAGTACATGAGTGGGGTGTCGCGTGCTGACAGAGTCCATAACGAGTACGTTAGAGGCAGCTTGGGGGTAGGAGACATTGCAGAGAAGATGAGAGAAAAGAGATTGAGGTGGTATGGGCATGTGATGAGAAGGGGGAGGAGGAGCTCACAAGGTGTATTCTGAGGCAGCAGGTAGTGGGTGGCATCAGGAGTAGGGGGAGACCCAAGCGGACGTGGAAGCAGGTTGTCCAGAGGGACATGATCGCGTGTGGGGTGGATGAGAGCCTGGTTGGGGATAGACGAGAGTGGAGGATAAGAACCCACAGACCCGACCCTGCTGTAGGCGGGATAAGGGTGTGATGATGATGATGATATTAGAGGTAACCTAGGGGTGGGGGACATCGCTAAAAACGGAGAATAGGTTGAGGTGTTATGGACACATAATGAGAAGACGGGAGGAGGAAGAGGAGCTCATTAGATCCATTTCAGGAATGCAGGTGGTCAGAAGCACCTGGGGCAAGGGGAGACTGAAGTAGACGTGGGAGCACGTCATGCGTAGGGATATGGTGGTGTGTGGGGTGGACGAGGACCTGATGGGGAATAGATGGCAGGGGAGGGCTAGAACCCACACACCCGATGATAATGATGACTATTCATTTATTCAGTAGTAAAATATGTGGCGTGCGGTGACTTTATTGCTAAATATTAAATTTGCAACTCAGAATTCTGCCGCTCTAGGCTATAGCCCTTTGCAGCTTATTCTGAAATCTGCCCCTCAGTGGCGTAGCATAGGGTTTCATGGGGAAATTCGCCACCCTCTTAAATCCTTAGCCCCCCCCCATCCATTTCTTCTAATATTTTCTTCCTTAGCTCTACTTTTATTTTAATTTGTCCGAATTGTAGGTGCGACAAAAGTATGAAAAGAAGTGGTTCAGATTTTTAGCTCAAACTTCAGTATATAGCGATTGTGAAATTTTGCCACCCTTGGCGGGCCGTCCCCGCCATGCTACGCCACTGCTGCACCTGTGCCCGACCATCCCAAAGCCGGGAACAGTGTTAGTAATTGTTTTCTCCATTGTTCTTCTGTTTAATGACTGTCAATGGAATACTGTCCAACAATGGGGTTCATAGTATCCTCATCCATACAGAAACCTAAAGCCTGGTTCAATGGCACCTGCCAAAGGTGGTAGTATCGCGTGAGTAGATAAAACGACACAAACGGGTGACGCAGGCGCGCTATTTTGTTGGAATGGAGGCGAGCAATGGGTGGAAAAGTGGAGTTGAAAGGCAGTCAACTGCATTCGACATGCAGCACTGGTGCGTGCATATGATTTTTCTTATTCCAATGCAGACGACACCCATCGCCTATTTTTTTAAAAAAAATGGTGGACAAGTGGGCCTAGTGTGTATTTTCAAAATCATTCAGCCGGAATTAGTACAGGCACTATTTGTCTTAGCGACATTGCTTCACGTCACCATTTTGCTGGTGTATGTGCATTATTTTGCTTGTTGCGCATGCCACTGAACAAGGTTTAATGAAGTTAAGCAACGCAACCTCAGCTAATACTAGCATGGGTGACCGCTTGGGAAGAATGCTAATACCTCAACTGCTAATACCTCAAAATCGTAACAGCCCATTGTTTGTGAAGATTCTGCATTAAAAAGTACACAGAAGACGGGGCTCTTATAACATTTTAGTTCAATGGCCATAAAGCAAAAATGAAACAAACCTTACTGAATTTTAAGAAAATTGCTTGCAACTTTGAAAATATGAGTTTGCGGAGCAAACAGTTCAATCGATAGCTTAGAACTTCTGATAATGGACCGAGGTGGGTTGACTTATTTCCGACGAGAGAGAGAGACCCTGAGTGCACCTTCTTTCGGATGAGGAGTAAAACCAAGGTCCAGTGTGGTGTACGATGGCATTTGCACGTCAAAGAACCCTCTCTACTATGCATCGTGTAGATCAGGTAAAAATTTCCAGGTGTAGGAGCTCGTCTGCTGTGGTCAGTGGTCTGCCCCAAAGAACAGTAGACCGACGATAAATAAGCATAGGAATTGCAGCTTTGATCGGTAACCGGCTGTGGGAAAACTGTGAAATATATCGCCCTTGTGTCGATTTAGAGGGACAAGGTGGGTACCCGACCCTGCCATAAGCAGGAAAAAAGGTTAGAAGAAGGAGAAGAAGAGATTAGTTTCGCTCGCCAGGGGGCATTAATTTCAACAAAGTTTCCAAAATAATTTGACCGCGGCGGGAAATTTAAGATCGTATGGTATACCAGGTGTGGGCGAAAACGACCTTGTGAGAAGAGCTGTTTTGTGAACCTACGCCTGATTTTAAATGATGGACGACGTTAAAAAAGAAGCGCAACGCAGCCTTGGAGGCTAAGTGCTAAGAAAAACCTCGTGAATTTATTGTTGTAAGATGGGTGACTTGTTTCTAACCGGACTGAGATCCAATGCGTGGCATCTGACAAATGGAAAAGTACTCTTTTTTACATGAACTAAAGATACTTTTGTCTGCAATAAATACTGAACAATACGACAGGCATCTACACAAATGCACAAATGTAACCGTTCTTACCTCTGGAATACTGTTCAAAATGTCACCACTCTTAAGTTGAATGCAAATGATGAATGCATGCATGGATTATATTATTAGAGGTGAGTAATAGTTTTTATCAAATTTACTCATAATTAGGGTTGCCAGGCCGCCCGATTAACCTGGATTGTCCCGGTTTAAAGCGTCGTGTCCCTAGGTCCCGAACGAACCTTTCGGGACGCCCAAAAGTCCCGGCTTTCAAAGTATTCTATTATTCGCACTTTTTAAGAAGCATTTTCGTCCATCGTACATACAGTTTGTGCATGGTGTCGGTGTGCGGATGTCAGGAAATGCAAATTGGCTTCAAAGTATGCGTGAAATCGACGGTAGCCGGAAGCGGTAATGCAGCACTGGCAACAGTGGTTCGGGCTACAGAAACTACATGGCAGCCCAAGCGAGCCAGAATTCCTGGGAGAGGGAAAAAACTAGGCAGTCTAATATTGTTGATGATTTTGTCGGGGAGGAGGGGGTGTCCCGGTTTGACTTGTAAGAAATCTGGCAACCCTACTCATAATAGATGTTTTCTCCTATGTCATTATGTATTCCTGTGTCTCAATTACCTGTGACGACGCGGTTTTTCCTCCCAAATTCATAATCCCGTGTTCAAAGGAGCTTATTTAGGATACACCAAAAACAAATATGACGGCAATTACAAACCAGGGTGATTGTAGGCAGAATAATGAATGCTAATAAAACAGAGGCGGGGCACGGGAATGCAGAGAAATTTGACAGAGAAAAGCTATTCAGTGACAAATTAAAAATAAAATAATAAATGGTTTTCTGCAGGAAGAAGAGTACCGTATTTATTCTATAAGGTGCGTTCAACAGTAACGAGCCGGAGGGATAATGACGGAAACCAGTACCTGTATGTTAAAAGTATTGGCCCTGGCTGTTGAGGCACTTGTCCCACTGTGACACGAGGCGGTGAATGGCTGTCTCATAAAATTCCCTGGGCTGCGATGTGAACCAGATCCACACGTATAGCTCGACGTTGGCGTCGGTGGCCCCTCAGAGCCCTTTTCAGAGGACCAAACATGGCGTAATCACAGGGAGAGAGGTCTAGACTGTATGGAGGCAGGCCAAGAACCTCCCATTTCAATTTCTGCAGGAGTGCCGCGACTGTTTGGCCATATGAGGTCTTGCATTGTCATGGAGCAGAATGACCCCATGGGTGAGATTTCCTGGTCATTTTGTTTTGATCGCTTGATGAAGGGTGGTCAAGGTTTATGAGTAACACTGGGCATTCACTGTTGTCCGGTGTGGCATGAAGTGTATCAGAAGGGGGCCATCTTGGTCAATGCGACTGGCAGCATTGGACGATGGATGCATGCTGCTGCTCGCATTGTATCGTAACGTGGCGTGCATGCATGCCCTCTAGTGATGAGCTGTGACCTTCCAAGCTCTGGTCAGAACCACACCTCATTACACACACCACGATATTACCATCCTGTCACCAGTTTGCACATTCCAGCCTGCAGCTCGTTACTTTTTGAACGCACCTTATAATAAAGGGCACGCCGTTTATTTTTCCAAAGGCTGTTTTGTTGCACCGTTTACTGGAAGGTGCTGTTTATGGATTTTTTTTTTGTTTCACTGGTGTTTTAGGGCCCTTCAACAACAAGGTCATTAGAGCCCCGTCCACTGCATAGACTGCACAGACAATACACTAATGCGACGATTTTTGGGTCTAAGCGGGACCCAGTTTTCGTAAGCAGCAACCTGGGGTTGCATTGCTTAACTTCAGTGATAAGACGAGAACTGGGGCGCTGTTTATATTTCAGTACCCAGCCAATATTCCTGTGGGTTCCAGACTCCTGGCTGTAATAACCCCAGTAAGAGGACGTTCAGTGGACCCACAGACCTGACCCTGACTCAGGCGAGATAAGGGTATTGTGATGATGATGATTAATTCAGTACTTTAAATAAACAGTATGCCATTTATTAGAGGGCACTGTTTATTATTTTTTTCATGTTAAAGGTGCGCTGGTTATTGGAGGGCGCCGTTTATTAGAGGGTGCTGTTAATTAGAATAAATATGGAATTTAGTTTTCAATTGGAAGGACAGGAAGATCATGATGACATACTCTCTAGGGGCGAACTGGTGACGAAGGTGCAAAAGGTAAAGTACTTACGATCAATGGGGAGATAGACCCTGATGTGATTCATAAAATAAATGGGGATGGTTGAAGTGGATACAGGGAAGCAGAGTCCTGCATGATAGGAGGGTCCCAATCAAGTTGAAAGGGAAGTTTTACAGGGCAGTGGTTAGATTCGCTATGCTACATGGATCAGAGTGTTGGGTAGTGAGGAAGAGCCACATAAATAGAATGCCGGAAGCCAAGATGTGAATGCCACGGGGGTCTACGACAAATGGGTGAATGACAGTTGGGTGAAAATCATGATTTTGTTTTTTTCATGATGACAAGCAACAGTTATTTTTCTGTTTTATGCATCAACAGCCGCCATCAGCAGCCTCCATCAGGTCTGGTGAATATCGATATCATCCCCTGTTTGCAAGCATTTCCCACATGGCCTGGCCATATACACTACCCTATCAAAAGTCATGGGACAACCCTTATTTCCATGAAAATGTGACATTCCTCATTCCTATGCCATTCCTCCCAGCAGTATATAACAGAGAGTACACCATTATGAGATGATACTTCCATGAATGCTGAAAGAATGTCTAAAAAAAAAAAAAAGAGCGCTCAGACTTCCTTTTGGATTTTTTATTTTCAAGGCATTTACTGCTAACTAGGCTTCACCTGCCATGAGGGCAGTCTGGGGTACCTGAGCATCCACGGGCTGATATAATTTATAGTTTTTCCCAAATTTAGATCATTGGCAAAGGCAGGCATCTGCACCTCTGATTGTTGTTGTTGTTTGTTGGTGTTTTAGGGTCCTTCAACTACAAGGTTATTAGAGCCCCGGCACCTCTGGTGGGGCTAACAGAAATACACTGCCCTATCAAAAGTCATGGGACAACCCATATTTGCATGAAAATGTGACATTCCTTTGAAATATCATAGGGGGTATTCCTCCCAGCACGATATAACAAAGAGCACACTATTATGAGACGATACTTCCATGAATACTAAAAGAATGTCTCAAAGAAAAGAGCTTTCAGACTTCCAAAGAGTTACAATTTTTGGGTGCCATCTGACAGGCAAAACTGTTAGGGAGACGTCAAACCTCCTAAACATCCCAAAATCGACCTTTCACAACGTCATCTGGGCCTGGAAAGAGAAAGGCACCACAAATGTTCCACCTAGTACTGGAAGACCGAAGATCATGTCGGCTAGAGACCAAAGAGCTCTTCATAAAATGGTCACAGCAAACCGTCACAAATCGCTTGATGAACTGACAAAATCATTCATAGAGTCGACGGGAACAACTGTGAACACCCTGACTGTTTGCAGAGAACTGCATGCTATTGGTTTTTATGGCAGAGCGGCAGCCCACAAGCCTCACATCAGAACCAGCGATTACAATGGTGCAAAGAGCGGCGTCATTGGACTCTGGATCAATGGCGAATGGTTGAATGGAGTGAGGAGTCCCGCAACACCATCTGGCAATCGGATGGATGGGTTTGAGTATGGCGAACGCCCAGCAAACGTTACCTGCCAAACTGTGTTGTGCCCATGGTGAAATTCGGTGGAGGGTCAGTGATGGTGTGGGGGTGCTTCTCATGGTATGGGTTGGGTGCAATCGATTCTGTGGATGGACATCTAAACGCAGAGCATTACCTGGTCATTCTGGACAATCCAGCACTCCCATCTCTCTAGCAGCACTTTGGCAACCGTCCCTTTCTGTTTCAGCTCAATAACGTATCTTGCCATAAAGCACGGGCTGTAGGCACATGGTTTGATGAAATGGGGGGTTTGAGAACTTGAATGGCCTGCATAGTCCTGATCTGAACCCCATCGAACATCTGTGGGACGTGTTGGAACGTCGATTGTGCACTCGTGCAGAACGCGCGACATCTGTGACCGAACTGTCCAAGACACTTATGGCAGAATGGCGAAAGTTATCTGTTGCAACATATAAAAACCTTGTGGACAGTATGCCCCAGAGAGTACACGCTGTGATAGCAGCAAAAGCTGGACCAACAAGATACAGTGAAACCTCTCTATGGGTACACCCCTCATATAGGTACAGATTTTTCAGGCACCGATTTTTCGCCCATAGGCTTAATGCT
>JAAFCE010007744.1:17181323-17209378 GCA_013389805.1 Trigoniulus corallinus
ATTACTACCCTGCTTAACGGTACACCTCTGTAATGGTTACACCCCTCTATTGGTACACCTAATACATGTCACCACTTTTCAGAAAACCACCTCTGTAATGGGTACACCCCTCTATTGAAACACCTAATAAATGTCACCATTTTCAGAAAATCCCCTCTATAATAGGTACACCCCGCGTGGATGATGTAGTGGGTAGCATGCTTGGTAACTGCAACAGTGGTTCAAGGTTTGATACTGGACTGAGGTGGGTTGCCTTCTTTTCTGCAAGACAGATCCCCCGATTGTGCCTTCCTTTGGATGAGAAGTAAAATCGCCGCCCCATATGGTGTTCAATGGCATTTACACATAATAGAACTCTACTATGCAAATGATAAATGAGGCAGAATTTCGAGGTGTAGAAGCTTGCCTCCTCCCCGGCATGGGTGGAATACCGAAAAGAAAATTAGACCGACAATAAATACGCAATGGGGTTGCAGCTTTGGTCTGCAACCGGCTGCGGAAATACACTGTCCAAAAGATCACCCTTGCATGTATTCAGAGGGGTAAGATGGGTACCCGACCCTGCCATAGGCGGAAAATGAGAAGGTAGCTTGATTCTAGACAAACGACTCTTCATTGATTTGTTTGTAAAAAATTAAGTTTGTGTACGTCAAGAATTTTGTGAATTATTAAAAAATTGCGAAAATGTTGTGAATTATTAAAAAATTGTGAATTATTAAAATATTGCGTTTAAAAAAAAAACGCAATATAAAACAATATATGTACTGTAACTAAATAAATTAAACAACAGTATTATTAGTGACCCATACCCCTATGATGGGTACACTTTGGCCAGGTCCCACAGGTGTACCAATTAGAGAGGTTTCACTGTACTAAAATATGTATACCGGTATTTGTGTTTCTATTAAAGTGGTAGTGTCCTATGACTTTTGATAGGGTACACTTCTTCTTGGTCTTCTTCTTCATCTTCTGCATGGATACACTTTTGCCAAGGTGGAGACATGCTCAAGTATTATGATTGTTGTTGTTATTGAAAGTTGCTTGATTTACGACCTTTGTTTGTTGTCCTCATTGGAAAAGAAAAGCATCTTTGTTTCTTGTAATCATAGAAAAAGAAAAACATGTTTTTCGCCCAATTGTCGTGAACACCCATCGGTGGCATAGCCAAGGGGGAGGGTTTGGGGGGTTAACCCCCCATTTGGGTCTCGAATATAGCGAAGCGCTATATACCCATTTGAGTCATGTCGCCCCCCTCAGAAAATCGTGGTTCGCCCTATCGACAGTCATATCCCCCCTTCAGAAAATTCTGGCTACGCTACTGACACCCATTTCCCATTCATCTAATGGTTGGGACACCACAATCAGGTGCAAGCAGGGGCGGATCTACATAGGGGCTAATAGGGCTTAAGCCCCGGGGCCCCACAAAAACTGAATTATCATAAACTTTTAATACTTTTTGATTAACAATGACCACTTATCATATAGTAAAATATAGTTAATATTAATAATATAATAATAATGATTACACTGTAGAACAGCCAAAAAAATACGGAAACACCAATAGAGTTATTTTATGTATTTGTGTATGCTGTTCACGAAAATGACTTTCGTTTTACTGTGCGACCCTCAAATTTTTTGTAATTCCCCTTTTTTTAAAATTTTAATGACAGTTGTCAATAAAGCAGTAAATGACATACAGTACTGTACTTTAGCCTACCTATTGTCACTGGCCAGCTATTAGTCCTAGGTAGGCCTTCTAGGATACAGCTAGTGACCAGTTGATAGTGGAGTTTTGTTTCCCTGACAGATTAGTTAGCCACTGGGAACATGATTGAATACACTGCAACCAGCCCTTATAGGTCAAATTGGCAGTGGAGAGAATGACTCTCATTCCTAATTTGTAACCCACCTGAAGCATAGCATCTATTTTCATGCATTGCCTACCTGCTGTAATGGCACTTTCTTGCAGAAAGTTTGCAGAAAGTGTGTTTGTGCCCTGATCCCCTTCAATTTGATTGGATGATCATTTCTTCCTCTATACTCTGCAAGGGATAAGCTGCCAAACACGTTCTGTGATCATGTGTGAGACACTCAATCTTCAAGAGAAGTGATGTAACACATTTCTTGCTGCCCTCCTCTGAATCATTTCAATTTCCAAAGATAAACCCTGCCTAAAAGGGATACCAAATTGGACTACAATACTCTACAATTGGCCATACCAGTGAAAAACTTTCCTTTCCTTTGTGCTGTCCCCTAGGACTCTACTAACCAAACGGAGGGCATGCCCAGTATTACCAATCAATTTGTCAGTGTGCTCCCTCCAGGTGACCATAGCATTTAGAATAATTCCAAGGAACTTCTGGATCTAAACCCTCTTAACCCTCATACCACCTATGCAATAAGCAAGATCAAATCGCCTTCAAGACCTGCTTATCACAAGAAAGCTACATTTGTACAGGTTTAATGGCAATGACTCCCACTTTATGCTTCAGGTATGCATCTTGTTTAGGTCCTGTTGCAATTCTGTGCAGCAAAATAATCCTTCATCCACCACCCTTGCAATGCAGGTGTCATCTGCAGATAGCCCTATGCCATTAACATAAATGCCCTATATCATGTCAAGCCCCATATTATTCACATAAATTATGTAGAGTATGATATCTGATGTATGATGTCCATTCGCAATTAATATTTAATGGAACTGCAGCCCTATGAATTACCAGAGAACCTGACGTCCTAGGGCAAAATGGAGAACAGATAAATAATCAGAATAACTTATCCAATAAATCTAGCACTAAGTGAGAAATGTATTTTTTCCAAAGCAAAAATTTGTTCTTCAGTGTTATTTATACTATTATTCATTGAATTTTAATCAATGTGACATTATTGAACTTTAATAAGCCCTAGGCCCCGAGCAACCTAGATCCGCCCCTGGGTGCAAGCACTATCTACTTTTATGAATAAAGATAAATTATTCTTATTATTATTAATGAATAAAGTTTATTAAAGTAGCAAATAAAGAACAAACCTGAAAATAATATTAAAAATAAAAAATAATCATTTTATATAATACATCAGTGCGGAATTTGCTGTTGTTTATGAGGCAATCAGGACTACATATGATTCCCCACTCGGGTCACTGAAAATTGCAAAGCAGGCCACAGGTTCGCCACCACTGATCTATAGGGTGAACTAGCAATGAAAATTAAAGGCTACCGTAAAATAGAGCAACTGAAACAGTTCTGTGATGGTATTGTACGAACTTTGCTACCGTTTCTCCAAATTTTGCAGAATTTGAATGTGGTTTCATGAAACATCGAGAAAGCATTCTAAATTAAATTATTCTTCCAAATTGCCACTGGTCCTGTTCTAATCAAATCAGTATAAATTCTCAGTACATAGCGGTATTGTGGGACCCTTTTACCAACTATGGCAGACGTTCGGATACCTATCCTTGTCCCTCTCAATGGACACATGAGCGATCTATTGGATGGTTACTTTTACCCAGCCAGCTGCCGACCAAAGCTGCAATCCCTCCGCTTTTATTATCATCTGACTGCTGTTCTTTGATGCACTTCACCGGCGCCATCTACAAGGTCATTAGAGCACCGTCCACTGCATAGTTCTAATGCAGAGACTGCTTAGACACTACACAAATGTGACGATTTTTGGGTATTAGCAGTACCCAGTTTTCCAAGCGGCCACCCATGTCAGTACTAGCTGGGGTTGCGTTGCTTCACTTCAGTGATCAGAAGAGAATTGGTGTGTCCAACTACATAAACTGCTCCCTGGGAATTTAAGAGGATTCCTTTTCGTGCAAATGCAATGGTACATCACACGAGGTCACGGAAGGCACATGGAACCACAGACCTGATAGAAGGTTATGCGATTGGAGGCAATGATGGGTGGAATAGAGGGGGGGGGCCTAGTGTTAGAGCAGCGAATGAACAGCCATAAATCGCAGAAAACCACCTTTAAATAGATGAAAAACACCTTTAAATATATTAGATGTAGCTTAGAAGTGAGGGATATCGTGGAAAGAATGAGGGAGAGTAGTTGAGGTGGTATGGAGAGGAGGAGCTCGTTAAGTCCATTACCAGGAAAATAGGTGGTTAGCATCACCCGGGGCAGGGGGAGACCAATGCAGACGTGGCAGCAGGTTGTCCGTGAGGATATAGTAGTATGCGGAGTGGACGGTGACCTGGTGGGTGATAGGCGGGAGTGGGGGGCTGGAACCCGCAGACCCGACCCTGCCACAGGGGGACAACATGAAGACAAAGCTTAAGTTCGTGATGTTTTCAACGCATTTCAATATCAGCGTTTGACTGCAATTGAAAATTTATTTCAGCTTTGCATAATTCGTTTAGTAATTTTCGTTATTTTCATTGGTTTCATAGTTGGGGCAATTTAAAGAAAAGCAATTACGAACCATTTTACTAGGAAATTCATTAAAATCACCCTGTGAATTCTGGCTGCTGTAAAGCTATCTCGCAAAAGGTAAGTATGCAAACAAACTGCTTGGTTAATTATTCACACAATAATTATTTGAGGGCCACTGCACGTTTACGCTGCAGAATGCTGAGGAGCTGCTGCTAAAAAAAACTATGGAACCTATCCATTAGTTACCCATAACTTAGCCACTGACAATATAATCTGTGAAATCATCACCTTTCCTGAAAGAGTTTCGAAATCATAACTTACAATTGTAATTCTTATGTATTTCACTAGACGGTGAAGACGTTACACTGCAGGGCAAATGCCCATATGGTGCAGATAATGTGACTAGCTGACAAAGAACAATTAAATTCGAGAGATAGGGTAGATACAGTACAATGGATTATCTATACAAAACAAGGGATACCTGACGGACAACTGTTTCATTACGTTATTCTGTATCAAGAAAAGGATTCATGAGGATGTTTACCAATGCTTTGAAAACCTGAAGGCAGCCCATGAAATATTTTGTCAACGACTCTGCCTTAATTTTGCTGAGGAAAGAAGTAAGTAATAACTACTCACCTATCTTTTCTCTCTCTCTGTCGCTCTCTCTATCTCTCTGTCTCTCTCTCTTCGCTCTCTCTGTCGCTCTCTCTGTCTCTCTCTGTGTCTCTCTCTGTGTCTCTGTCTCTCTCTCTGTGAGTCTCTCTCGTTCTCTCTCTCTCTGGGGTGGTTAGGCCAAGCACAGGAATTCACTCCCTGGCAAAATACAACTTAGATGCAGTTATCATTTGGCGTTGGGAACATAAATGACATGACTGTGCTTGGGGTGGATAGGAACATGGTTGGGAAGAGCGAAAATGGAGGGTCACAACTCGCAAGTTCGATCTATGGACTTGAGGATGGGACATTACAGCGATCAGGCCCCAGGATAGATCTCAGGATAATGCCAGCCATGGTTGGCCATCTGCAATTTCGTATATTAGCATACTAGCCCTCAAGTACTACTTCATCATCTTTAGGAGGTACTATTGCACCCGGAATACACTGTTCAGTGCTCTAAATATGTTGCACCATCTTACAGAGTGAACGCGTTTCTTACATCCAGGTTGACGGGCTGTGGTATTCTGCTCTCCTGACAGCATTGAAGACCCCATGGATCGCGCCTGCTGTCTATTGTCCTGTTTTGGGAAGAGGTCTTCAGCCTCACTGATAGCATTCAGTAGCCTCTCCCAGGGGAACTTCTCAAGGACGTTTCCTGTTGTGTCCACGTTGCCCAGTATCTGCCATGGCTGGCAGCTATGGTCCTATGCTGATGACAATTTTCTTGGCCACTCCATCCCCTTCTGACTTGTCTGCAGCACAATCCTTGGCTTGGGACTTGTTAGCCCGGCTGCCCCTCTGGTACTCCGACCATCATATGAGACTGCATACTGATTAGACAAAGTTTATCGTATTCTCCCCATGCAAGTTTCATGTCCATCTCCCCCACTTTTCCATTCCATTCGCCTACTCGGCGTGGTCTTTGGCACTTCCCTCCGCTTCCTCAACCACCGCTCCTTGGCAAGCTCAACATCCTCTCAACTCCTCAAATCATGGCTGTCCACAAGGACCCTTATCCGGGACTTTCAGGCCAAAGAAGTCCTCTCCCTCATGAAGTTCTCAAGCCCCTTTCTTGCTACTCTCACCATTAGTCAACTAAAACTCCTCCAGCTCTCCTACAACAAATTGGTACGTATCATTCTCCACTTACCAGTCCACTCAATAATTATCCCCAGGTGCTGTAAGGCGAACATTCTTACGTTCTCCACCTTCCACTCTCTCTGCAATCTTCTGATCCAGGAAGTCAGGGGCGGATCCAGGATTTTCGTCAGGGGGGGGGGGTTGCAGGGGGATTGAGTCATAGGCAGCGATTGGAAACGCAATTTTCATTTGTCAGTGTCAATGTCGACCCAAAATTTAGGGGGGGGGGTTGCAACCCCAAAAACCCCTCCTTGGATCCGCACCTGGGAACTCCTCCCACCCATTACACTACATCTCTCACTACTTTACTTCTTCCGCCACCACCAGAAGCTCCCGCCGGTTTCTGTAAAAGCATTGCGTCCCCTTTCAGGATCGCCGAGCCAAACAATTCACTGCCACCCACTTCACCCATTGGAATGCTGTCCCTTTAGCCCTCTGATCCGCCGTAAATTCATGTGCTGTGTTCAAGTGCCTCAATAACTGTCGCCACTTCAGAAGAACTTTCGCACTTCATTGATGACTTGGCCTGATCTTCTCACCTTGCTGTTCCTTCACCACCGTTTCTCTACCCAGCTTGTTTCTGCACCATACAGTATGTACATTGCAATTACCTTCATATGTACCTAGCTTGTAAATACAGTATAATGCACCACACAGGGTCATGATTTTACTTTCTATTCGACATAGGCGCAAAGTGGTCTTCCTACACGTCCAAATAAAGCTAATCAAGTTGTGATCTATACCTCATTGACGTACTCAAGATGGCACAACATTAATCAGACTTCCACGAAAGAAACTGTCCTGGCGATGATTGATCCTGCAACCATAGATGCACGATGTCAAGAATATAAGCAACCAAGAATGAGGTTCCGTCAATATGGCGTATATATGACGCATGTTTAGCGAAATTGGTCTCGCATTCGAAATTTGATGTCTAACTGACCTTGGGTGGTAATAATTTGTGGGATTTAATAATTGGGGGTTGAAGTAGGTTAACTTAGGGGTACTGGTTAACGTCTTTCAACATTGGTTGTATTCGATTAATTTAGTGCAGGTGAGTTCAGGAACAAGACCACGGTCAGTTTGGTTAGTGTAGATTAATTGGATTAGGTTACGTTCACTAGGGTTGGTTTACCTTCGGTTATCGTAGGTTTTTAGTGAAAATGGTTTGCAGATCATATTTTCGATTCCGAGGTCATGCGGTTGCGAATGAGGCGCCCATTCTTCATCATCATATCCTCATCCCGCACGGTGGCAAGGTCGGGTCTGCGAGTTCTAGCCCTCCACTGCATGTATCTACCACTTAGTCCCCGCCCACCCCAAACCTTACCATATCCTTACGCACAACCTGCTCCCACGCCTACTTCGGTCTTCCCCGGCACGGGTGCTTCCCACCACCAGCATTCCTAAAATGGGCCTAACAAACTTCTCCTCCCACCTTCTCATTACGTGTCCATACCACCTTAACCTACCCTCCCTCTTTTTTTCGGCGTTGTTCCCAACCTTCAAGCTTCCTCTATTATACTCGTTCCTAAATCTATCAGCTCTCGATACTCCACTCATGTACCACAGCACTCGCATATCGGCTACTTGCATTCTGTTTACGTCGCTCTTCCTCATTTCCCAACACTCGGATCCATATAGCATAGCTGGTCTAACCACTGCCCTGCAAAACTTCCCTTTCAACTGGACTGGGATCCTCCTATCACGCAGGACTCCACTTGCCTATCTCCACTTCCACCATCCCCTATTGATTCTAAGGGTCACATCAGAGTCTATTTCCCCATTCCTTTGGAACGTTGATCCTAAGTACTTTACCTCTAGCAACTTTTTCCCCAGTTCGCCCCTAGAAAGTACGTCACCGTTATTTTCCTCTCCTTCTCAAATGAAAGCTAAATACTGTCTTCTTCATGTTTATCTTTAGCTCTCCCTTTTCAATGGCTGCTCTAATATCGTTTAGGCCCTTCTCGACTTGTTCTCAGGAGTCGCTAAGTTTTCCAATATCATCGGCAAATACCATACACTGAGGGGCCCTCCCGTCCACCTACTCCCGTCAGCAGTTCGTCCATAACCAGAATGAAGAGGTATACTGAAAAAATCAACTCCTAACCCTTTTCCCGCCTATGGCAGGGTCGGGTACCCATTTGTCCCTCTGAATGGACACAGGGTGATATATTGGTCATAGTTTTTTCTGCAGCCGGTTGCCGGCCAAAGCTGCACCCCTAAGGTTATTTATCGTCGGTCTAGTGTTCGTTGGGGAATGCTACCGATGCCAGGGGGCGAGCTCCTACACCTGGAAATTTTTGTCTCATCTACCCGTTGCATAGTAGAGAGGGTTCTTTTACGTGCAAGTGCCATCGTACACCCACACGGGACCTCGGTTTTACTTCTCATCCGAAAGAAGGCACACTCGCGGCTTCTCTCTCGCCCGAAAGAAGCCGACCCACCACGGTCCAGTATTTGGCGTAGTTGCCGAGCGTGCTAACCACTACGCCACCGCGGCAGGTCTAACGAAGAAGTATACTGAAGCACACAAAATTCATTTTAGTATGCGAGTTCACTAATTTCCCAAATTGACTGCTCCAGTGACGCACACAATTTTGCAATGCACTCAACGGTTATTATTCACCATCTGCTCTCAAGCGATGTTATCAGCAATATTTCGGAGGTAAGAAAGACAATATTCGCTATTTGCATGCTGTAATTTATTTAGTAATCATGGCGCACATTGTTACCTTACACCGTGAGTTTAAAATCCTTTAAAATGCGAACCGAACCACATATCAAAATTAATCAGTTAAACTTAATGAACCATATGAATAAAAATGTAAACTCTTACAAAGTATTAAGTATAAGTTTTAGCATTTACATGAAGTAAAAAGTACAAGTAAAACTAAAGGCTTAAACTGGTATGAATAACCTTTTACTTTTACTTTGCAGTAAAAACTAATACACTCTAAGTAGCTTTACTTAGAGACAAAAAAATGGCACATGGAGACGAAAAGCAACGCATTTTCATCAGGTAGAGGAGAATGAAAACAAACTTGGGACTAGTTTGGAGCTAGGCAGGGGTAGAGAGCTAGAACCAAGGGTGGATCAGAGGGGATAACTTCCAAATGTGTACCCCAAATATTTTTAAATATTCAGAATCCCTTGGTATACATCTAGCTAGCAATTATAATAGGTCCTCTGCTGCACATCATCATCATCATCATACCCTCATCTCGCCTGTGGTAGGGTCGGGTCTGTGGGTTCTAGCCCTCCATTCCCGTCTATTTCCCACCAGGCCCCCATCCACCCCATACACTGCCACGTCCTTATGGACAACTTGATCCCATGTCTGCTTTGGTCTCCCCCTGCAATCCTTCTAGCAATGGACTTGGCCAGCCTATATTGAGTCTTTGACTACTGGTCCCCTAACTCCCACCACCTGTGGAAAGCAGCTTTCTTTTTCTTGATGGCTGCTTCTACCTCCTCATTACACCACCATGTCTGCCTGTTTCTCTGAACTGTGCCTCCTACTCTGCTCTGCTCCAAAATGGCTTTCCTGCAAGTTGTAATTTTTCTGGTGACCCTGTCCTTTCCTAATATCAATTTACCTGCCTGTGCACTTGTACAAATTCCTTTGTTTTGGTAGGTAGTTTCCACCACCTAATGACCTGCTCTCCTTTCCAAGAATTGTCTTGCCTGCTGCATTAACTAGGACTTGTAACATAAGTAGCCTATGGCCACATTCATTTTGGAAATTTTTACTGGGGAGTGCCCAGCAATCATGGACATCTGATCTATGCCACCCACTAACCATGAAGAAATCTATCTGAGACATCCCTTGTGGTGACTGGAATGTGATTAAGTGCTTGTCCCTCTTCCTAAACCAGGTATTTACCAATACAAGGCCTAGTGCATTTGCTGTGTTGAGGATTCACTGTCCATCTATGCTAACTATTCCATACCCCCATCACCATGGACCCTCCCATAACCCTGGTTATCATTGCCCATGTGGCCATTAATGTCCCCACCAATAGCCAGGTGTTCATTTCCTCGATATTGCCCTACCTCAGCCTCTAGTGAGTGCACCAGGTCCTCAAAATTTGTCCTGAAACCCACATTTGTGGTTTCTTCCAGACCCACCTTGGGGGCATACACACTGATGAGGTGGAGTACTACTTCATGCCAAACAACTGTGACTAACAGTAGCCTGCTATTGATACACTTCACTTGGGTGACCCCTTGTTACAGCTCCCCTTACAGCTCCCAAGTGCCGTTGATCTATTCCCCTTCCACCAAGTTTCCTGGAGAAAAGCTACCTGAATCCTCCTTTGCTTTAAGATAGTCACTAATTCTCTTAATTTGCCTGTAAAGGGCCCCACATTCCATGCTCCCAGTCTAAGATTTGCCCCTTTGCTGTCCGAACACACTCTGACTAGCGCCACCCCAGCCAGGCATCTGGAACCCACAGGAGACACTTGGCACACTATCTGCCACAGGGTCTGAGGTCCCAACCCCTGTAACATTGTGGACTGCTGATGATAGCAGTCCAGGGCCCACTTGCCCACCCTGGATGGCTGCCAGTGCAAGGGATTTATCCTCTGCATCATAGGTTTGCTGGCTTCTGGAGCCAGATGCAGTTGAAGGATGGCATCTAAACATGCAAAAAACAAGGTGACATGGTAACATTCAATATAAATTTAAGACAATGATACACTTAACAGCCAGAAAAACTGGTACACCTCCCTAATATCGTGTAGGCCCCCACGAGCACACAGAAGTGCTGCAACACAACGTGGCATGGAGTCTACTAATGACTTGATGTATGCTGGAGGCAATTCACACCATGAATCCTGGAGGGCAGTCCACAAATCCATAGAAGTGTGAGGTGGTAGTGATCTCTTCTGTACAGCACGTTGCAAGGCATCCCAGATATGCTCAATAATGTTCATGTCTGGGGATTTAGGTGGACATGGAAAGTGCCTAAAGTCAGAAGAATGTTCCTGAAGCCACTCGGTAACAACTCTTGATGTGTGGGGTGTAGCATTGTCCTGCTGGAATAGCACAAGTGCATCAGAATGCACAATCCACATGAAGGGGTGTAGGTGATCAGACAGCATACTGATGTACCAGACATCTGTGAGGGTTCCCTGTAGATGTACCAGGGGTCCCATAGCATGCCAACTGCACATGCCCCACACCACTACAGAGCCTCCCCCAGCTTGAACAGTCCCCTGTTGGCATGCAGGGTCCATGGACTCATGAGGGTCCATACCTTAGATATTTTCATACACATGCCTATACCAGTTTGTCTGGCTTTTCGGTGTATATTTATAACTGTATATCCTTATTTTATTGCTGAATATTATTGTTGATAGCATCAACAATAATAAGGATAGCAACAACAGTTAGGAAGAAGTAGAAATAGCAACAATACACAAGAAGCAATAGCAACAATAAACAATGATTAAGCAGCAATTTAAATTACAGTGCCAATAGGCCTGGTAAAAGTGTGTAACCCTGGCAAAGTGGTTTATGGCTGCATGGAGGTGCATGATGCACACTTCTTCACAAAGCCTGGCAGGAGCAGCAAATGGCGTCGTTAGGCTTAATATAGCCCATGATGCTCAAAATCACCCCATGTCGTGTCACAGTGGTCAGCCCCACGTTCACCTTCCTACCTGTTTGAACCCCAAAGGTTTGCTTTGAAAAAGGCATTTGTGTTGCTTCGGGTGTTGAGTGATACCTGCTGAGAAGCACAAAACTCAATTCACAGCCAAAAACAGCCTGCCACCATTATGCGACCCCTAGCGGTCTCCAACACAGTGATCCACATCTCCTTAGAAATGTCTTTTGCTTGAGGTCATCTCAAAAGTATTCCAAACATTTCACATATGCATCATATACAGTGCGATTACAAAGTTCTGGAAAGGCTGGCTATTTCAGAAAATGCGCTGTTAAATGCAAATGTTTGCATTGTTTGCTTGGCTCGACAACTACTTCCCTATGGCGTCATCGTTTTACATCCAAATATTATGAGTTCCACTTCTTGTAACGGAGCGGCAAATTGTGCTGGACACACGTTCTCGTCTGATCACTGAAGTAAAGTAACCCCAGCTCGCCCCGAAAGTTGGTGGGAGGCAAAGGATGAGTTCTCTTCAAAAAAACAGGGAAAACATTGAAGTTGTACTTGCCATTACTGAATGAAGCCTGCCATTTGATCTTTTTCAAACCCCCTAATTTTTGTAGTGAATTTTCTTACCTTCTACCTCCCATGTAGACCCGCCGCGGTGGCGTAGTGGTTAGCACGCTCGGCAACTACGCCAGTAGTTCTAGGTTCGATACTGGGCCATGGTGGGTCGGCTTCTTTCAGGCGAGAGAGAAGCCGCGAGTGTGCCTTCTTTCAGATGAGAAGTAAAACCGAGGTCCCGTGTGGGTGTACGATGGCACTTGCACGTAAAAGAACCCTCTCTACTATGCAACGGGTAGATAAGACAAAAATTTCCAGGTGTAGGAGCTCGCCCCCTGGCATCGGTAGCATTCCCCAACGAACACTAGACCGACGATAAATAATCTTAGGGGTGCAGCTTTGGCCGGCAACCGGCTGCAGAAAAAACTATGACCAATATATCACCCTGTGTCCATTCAGAGGGACAAATGGGTACCCGACCCTGCCATAGGCGGGAAAAGCGTTAGGAGTTGCTTTGCTACCTCCCATGTAGAAGGTAAGAACTACCTCTATTCTTTCGTGGCGAGCACCATAGTACTGACATGGGTAGCCACGTAAAAGGAAGTTAATTGAACAAACTCCCCTTCCGTGTTCCCGCTCATTCTATTGGCGGTGTGAAACGGATAGATTTTGCGGTATTTATATATAACTGAAATACAATATTTTTTTTATATCCCATGCAGTTTATTATTTATATGTATAGCCGGCGAGAAACTTTGTAATCGTACTGCATAAGCTGCCATATGGCATATATTTTTAAAATGTTACCAGGGTGACGAAAAACAGATTCTAATGACAAGCAATCCTAGCAACAAGACGAAGTGTAACACAACTGCTGACAAGAAATAAATTACACATTAAGTGGAAGCATATGGAAGCAAGGGAAGATAGCCGAGGAGTAAAATGGAGGCAGGCTACACCCCGCCGACCACCAGCAACAACTGAAACGTACTGACTCCATGAGGAGCGTTTGGCCCCCGTGATGACCTGCCGTGCGTATGCCCGGGCTCGGAGATAGTCGATACGGTTGGCCTCGGTAGGACGAGATTGGAAGCTGTGAAGGGCTCGTCGGCGAGCCCGAATCGCACTCCGGCAATCCTCCGTCCACCATGGCACCCGTGCTCGTGGTGGGTTACAGGAGCTCTGGGGATGGATGCCAATGCCGCCCCGACCACCACTTCTGTGAAGTGACTCACTAGGTCGTTGACCCCATCAAAATCACACAGTGGGCGAAAGTAGATACGACGGGCAAACTCCTCCCAGTCCGCCCGACGCAGACACCACCATGGTGGATGTGTTGGGGTAATGCCCCATCTCCACTGCTAATCGTGATGGGGAAGTGATCACTTCCACTAGGGTCTGACAAGACCTCCCACTGCAATCCTGGTGCCAACCCAGGAGAGCAGATGGATAGGTCTATACATGAGAGACCACCAGTGGCAGTCATGACATATGTGGAGGCGCCTGTGTTTAGAACAATGAGGCCATTATGTGACAACCACTGTTCCACAAGTCGCCCTCGGGGGTTGACTGTCCGAGCCCCAATGGGGATTATGGGCATTAAAATCACCCATAATCAAGAAAGGTCTTGGAAGCTGGGCACTGAGGGAGTCGAGGTCTGCCCTTGGGATATCAATCCCAGGAGGGATGTAGAGGGAACATAGAGTGGTGGGCACATAAAATTGCAATGAGACCGCCACTGCCTGCAGAGGCGTCTGCAAAGCCGTTGGCACATGCATGCACCCATTCTGGATAAGGATAGCCACCCCTCCTACAGGTTGGCTTCCTTGCTGCCGGGTGTCTGCATATGTAGTATACCCCCGTATTGAAATGGGGGTATCACCACGGCGATCTCGTCCCTCTTGTGGGAAAACCCTCGACAGTTCCATTGTAGGAAATTTACCATCAAGGGGACTTAGGAGGCTTGTTTCTATTCCTCCCTTTTCTCCGTCCCACTCCAGAAAAGGGAGGGACGCCTTCAATTGGTTCGTCCACCTCCATCTCGAAGGAGGAATCTTCATCTTGCCCCAGTTTGGGCATGAAACCACCCCGTGCTCTCTGCCGTTGGCCAGAGAGCTTGGATGGACGAACCAAGGACACCCGCCCCATGGCAGTAGTGGGGGGGGTGTCCCTTCTTTCTTTCCTCCTGTCTCACCCTCCACCCCCTCCGTGGAGGAGGTTGGCTGGGCTGGGACAGAGAGGGAGGCCTTCAAGGGAGATGCCTCTCCTTGATGAGTGGCATCGGGGGCCTCCAAAGAAGCTGGCACCGCTATTATTGGTGGGCCCATGCATGGGCCAGAGGAAGCGGTGGAGCCGGAAGAAGCCATGGAAATGGGGTCGGGGTCCGTCTGGCAGCCAATGCTTGCACAGACCAGCACCCCATGGACCCCACGGGCCCGAGAGGGCGTTAAACGGATGAGAGGGGGAGCTGAGGTAGGGTGTCCGTCTGGGTACAGATAGAGGACACAGCAGCTGCCTTCGCAGCACCTGCATAGGACACTCCACGACTGGAGGTCCCTGGCAAGGCTAGCAGCCGCCGTGCATCCGGAAAACTGATACCCTTCTGGACATGCAGCTCCTGGATTGCCCGTTCCTGTAGCCAAGTGGGGCAATCCCGAGAAGAAGTGGGGTGGTTGCCCTTACAGTTTATGCATAAAGGTGCAGTCTTACAAGACTCTAGGGAGTGGTCTCCTTGCCCACAAGTGCCACACATGGCCTTGGCAGAACAGGAATTCTAGCCATGGCCATATCGTTGGCACTTGAAACACCGAAGCGGGCTCGGTATAAATAGACGCACAGGCAAGCGGAGGTAGCCAGCCATGATGTACTCTGGCACCTTGGGCCTACCAAACGTCAGCACCAAGGTGTCAGATGGGTGGGATTCTCCGTCCTGTCGGACTAAGGTGTGGCGAACAGCCACCACACCCTGGTCCCTGAGCTCCCCACGCTATTTGCTCTTCTGATTCCCCACGTAGGTCAGGGCACCGCACCACACCTCTACTGGTGTTTAAGGTGCTATGGGGTTCGACCACAACGGGGATGTCACCAAGCTTCCGCATTTTTAGTAATGCATCGGTCTGGTGGGGGGTAGATGCCTCCACCAACAAGGTGCCATTGCGCAGTTTCTTGACTGAGGTCACATCACCGGCAATGCCCTTGATGGCTTTGGCTACAAGGAAGGGCGACGCCTTCCCCAAGGCTGCTCCATCCTCCCCAGAGATGGAAATAAACCTGGGAGGATAGGAAGAAGGTATGGATGGTGGTTTGACTGCACCTAAATTCTTAGATGCAGGAACATGCTGTGCATCGGCTTTGGAACCCTGCACCTTAAGGCTAAGAGGTCGTTGCCTCTTGTTAAGGGCAAGTGCCGATGCCGTAGACGCCACAGGTTCGTTCCCTGATCCAGTTGACTTACTGGGGGAACGTGGCCTCTTTGTTGGAGCAGTAGTTGTCTCCATCAGCTCAGTGGCAGCTGGCCCACTCATTTGGGTCGGACCGAGCCCGCCATCTTCCAGCTCAACACAAGTCAATAAAACTAAAGAAGGGGGAGGGGTAGGGTTATTTGATGAGGCCCCCAGCCCAGGTTTAGGAGTTGCCATAATTTTTTAATAATTATGCGTTCACTGCCCACAGGTCTTACCCACCACGGAGCCCAACGAGGGGACGCCCATTTGGGTCGCCGAGATTCCTCGGGCAGTATACCGTTAGGGTGGCATAATCCCCAAGTACCGGACCATTGGCATCGGGGTTGACTGCCGGTCCACTTACAGTCACCCTAGGAGGCATAAACACTTATGCGCCCCCGGCCGATTGACCAAGACCGGGCTACTGCCTTGGCCTCCCGTTTTCCCTGGAAGCTGTGGCCAAAGTGATGTTTTGGAGACTGTGGGTCACAACTCTAGTCCCTGATGTCTGTCAGCCACCTCATCAGTGTGGAGTGGCCAAGAGACATCGCAGGGCATATGCCTCCTCAACCACCAGGATCTGCTTTTCCCAGGGGTGCGGGTCTCCACGCACGACAAACACGCGGGTAGGCGTTTGTTTACGGTCACCTCAGTGAGGAGCCTACATCGACCGAGATCAAGTCAGTCATCCAGTAAAGGATGCAAGGACAATGACAACCACCATGATGGTATCGTCCTGTCCAGGACACAAGTAATGGCCAATGACGATAGTGGTGTCATCCAATCAGGGGCAAGAAAAGGTCACCCCTTTTAGTCGCCTCTTATGACATGCAGGTATGCAGTGTGCCTATTCTACCCTGGGCACACACGGGTATTCAACTTTATTGGGACCCTCCTAACACACAGGACTCTGCTTGCCTCTCTACACTTGAACAATACCCCATTGATTCTATGGGTAACATCCGAATCTATCTCCCCATTGCTTTGGAACATTGATCCTAAGTACTTTACCTCTTGCACCTTTATCACCAGCTCGCCCCTAGAGATTACGTCACCACTATTTTCCTGTCCTTCCGAATTGAAAGCTAAATACAGTAGAACCTCTACATAAGAGTTTAATCCGTTCCACAACTGAGCTTGCATGTTGAAAAACTCGTATGTCGAAACCATTTTTCTCATACAAAATAAAGGGAATAGGATTAATTCGTTCCAACTCTGCAATGGTATAACATACAGGTTGTACATCCACTGCATAATAAATGTTAATGCCACAATAATGTAGATAATTAAGAATACATGTTTTTATCAATCTCATGGATCTGTACATTAGATATCATTTGTTTATGCCTGTTTTGGCTGACTGTGGCCTGCAACATTACTAGCATGGCTCATCTTAAAAAACATATCCAGGTATGATTGCTTTTGCCTGGATTTTAATATGTTACGAAAATGTGTGAGGCAAGTATAATTGAAAAGGGCTGCAGCATGACCAGTGGCAACTTATTCGTGATGTTTCTTTTCAATGAAACTTGGTTCTCCCAGTAAGTGAGATGCTCTTGTATCTCATTTGAAGAGATAATGGTGCCCAGCTCAACATCCTCATCCTCACTGGAGATGTTGTGTGTGACCTCAGCCTGCAGGTCCCTCAACTCCTGTGGTTCCGTGTAACCGTGGCTCCACAGCCACGGTTAAGCCTTCGCGGGGAAGTACCAAATTCTTTCAGGTGAATGCTGGGGTGCATCAGGGATCAGGCCTTACTTTTTCATTTTGGTGATGGATGAGTTACTAACCAGTGTGGGTGAATGGGCTCCCTTCCCCTGGGAATCTCAGTGACACTAGGGACGGAATTAAAATGAGGCTAAATAACATCACAACAGCATTAGAGGGTGGGGGCTTGAAGAGTAGCAAAGGAAAAACAGAATACCATATTTATTCCAATAAACGCCGCACCGTTTATTTATTTCATGGCGTTTTTGGTGCGGTGGCGCTAGAGGGTGGCGCTTATTAATTTTGTGATCCCTCATAGATGATATTGCTGGATGGTAAAATAAGTGACATATTTTCTAGGAGCGAACTAATGAAGAAGGTGAAAGAGGTCTAGAACTTAGGATCAACGTTAATTAGCAATAGGGAAATAGACTCTGATGTCACCCATAGAATCAATGGTGGATGGCTGAAGTGGAGATGGGCAACCAGTGTCCTGTGTGGTAGGAGAGTCCCAACGTAGTTGAAAGGGAAGTTTTACAGGGTGGTGGTTAGACCAGCTATTTTGTGTGGATCAGAGTGTTGGGTAGTGAGGAAGAGTCACATCAATGGAATGCAAGTAGCTGAGGTGTGAATTTTGCAGTACATGAATAGTGTGTCAAGAGCTGATAGAATTACGAATGGGTATATCTGAGGTAGCCTGGTATTCTTTTTTCCACATGTGGAACCTAAACCACTGTTTGAAGTTGCCATTGTAGAAGTCCAACTTAGGGTAATCAAAAATCGAACGATGAAAAACTAATACAGTAATTGGGATGAGAATCCCAATAAGCGCCATAAGCAATGCAAGGGCAGCAGCGATTATTGGAGGGCGGCGATTATTAGGGGGCGGCGTCTGTTGATTTTTTCACACTGATGATGTGGTGCTTATTAGAGGGCGGCCTTTATTGGAACCAAATTGGGATGTTCTGTTTCATGGGGAAAAAGTGGAGCAAGTGCTTTCAAAACAATGGGGAAATAGATGCAGATGTTGTGTGTAGGGTGTGTTGGATCAGTGTAGGGTGGCCAAAGTGGAGGTAGGCGAGTCGGATCATGTGTGAAAGGAGATTGATTTGCTGGTGTTTTAGGGCCCGTAATTAGACCCCCGTCCACTACATAGTTCTAATGCAGAGTCTGCACAGACATAACGCTGTTAGGACGATTTTTGGGCATTAGTATTATCCAGTTTTCCCAAGCTATCACCAGTGTTAGTACTAACTGAGGCTGCATTGTTTAACTTCAGTAATCAGGTGAGAACTGGTGCATCCAATGCACTACAGCTATCCCATGTGAAAGGAGCACCCCAGTGAAACAGAAGGAAAGTTTTATAGGTCATTGGCTACAGCAGCGCTTGAGTGCTGGGCAGTTCAAGAAAGCCGCGTATATGTGTCTGAGTCCGTATATGTGTCTATGTGTCGGTATATGTGTCAGTATATGTGTCGGTATATGTGTCTGGGTCCCAAGAACACATCGAATGAGAAACGAGTATGTAAGGGATAGCCTTGGCATAGGGAACATTATCATCACACCCTTGTCCCGCCTAAGGCGGGGTCGGGTTGCGGGTTCTAGCCCTCCTCTCCCGTCTGTCACCCGCCAGGTCCCCGTCCACCCTGCACACCGCCATGTCCCTCCTGACAACCTGCTCCCACGTCTGCTTCGATCTCCCTGTACCCCGGATGCTGCCAACCACCTGCATTTCTGGGATTCACCTAACGAGACTGTACCACCTCAGCCTATACTCCCTCATCTTTTCGGCAATGTCTTCCACCCCGAGGCTACCTCTAATGTACTCATTCCTAATTCTATCTGCTCTCGATACGCCACACGTGTACTGCAGCATTCGCATCTTGGCTACTTGCATTCTATTTACATGCCTTTTCTTCACTGCCCAACACTCTGATCCGTATAGCATGGCTGGCCTAACCACTTTCCTGTAAAACTTCCCTTTCAACTTGATTGGGCCCCCCCCCCCCCCATCACACCAGACTCTGCTTGCCTGTTTCCATTTCAACCACCCCCCGTTGATTCTATGGGTCACATCTGAGTCTATCTGCCCATTGCTGAGGAACGTTGATCCTAAGTACTTTACCTCCTGCACCTTTTCACCAGTTCACCCCTCAAGCATATGTCCCCATTGTGTTTCTGACCATCCCAACTGAAAGCCAGATACTCTGACTTCTGCATGTTAATCTTTAGCCCTCCCTTTTCCATTGCTCCTCTTATATCATTTAGTCCCTTCTCTATCTGCTCTCTGGTGTCACTAACTTTACCTATATCATTGGCAAATGCCAGGCACTGAGGGGCCCATTCTCCTACACCCATCAGCAGCTCATCCATAACCAGAATGAAAAGGTATGGACTAAGTGTTGCACCCTGGTGCACCCCAACTTTCACTGGAAAGCCCCCGGTGTTTCCTCAAGGCGTCCTTACCCTGGCAATGGAGCCATCATACATATCCTGGATTATTCTAATGAACCCTTCATCCACCCCCCCCTTTTATGTAATACTTCCCAAACTACCTGTCATTGAACACTGTCAAAGGCCTTCTCCAGGTCGATAAAGATGGTGTGAAGGTCCTTCATTTCTGCCCTATACATTTCTACCATCTGCCTCAGAATGAAGATAGGCTCCATTGCGGACCTGCCTGGCATAAACCCATACTGATTTCCATGGACACTAGTTCTATCCCAGAGGCGACTTTCCATTACTCTCCCAGAGCTTCATGGAGTGGCTCATTAGCTTTATACCCATATAGTTGCCACAGTCTTGGACATCCTCTTTACCCTTGTAGATGGGTACTATCCAACTCTCGCACCATGCAGATGGCTTTCTATCTCCACTAGCTATCTTGTTGAAAAGTTTCCCTAGCCACTTGGTACCTGTCTACCCTAGACTGTGCCATACCTGAATGGGTATTCCATCAGGGCCTACAGCTTTTCGACCTTTCATCTTCCTAAGTGCGCTGGCTACTTCCTCCTCAGTTACAAAGTCCACAGCCCCTGCTGGTACAGGATTGATGGTGATGTCCTCATCTCCCTTGGCGTAGGGGACACAGCTTGAAAATGAGAGGGTAGGCTGAAGTGGTGTGACCATGTTTTCAGGGGGGAGAGAAGGACTTGGTTAGATCGATAGGTGAAATGCAAGTGGTGAGTGACAAATGGAATAGAGGTAGTCCTAAAACTATGTGGGAGTAAAAACAGGATATAGAAAGGTGTGGAGTGAAGGGGGTCTGGATCAAAATAGAAGTGAGTGGAGGAACAGAACTCGCAGACCCCACCCCACCATGATTGGGCTAACCATGACATGATGATGGCAGGGTCGGGTGCAATAGGAGAGATACTCTGCATCCATGGGCGATCGCTTGGACGGTATATATACGCAACTGGCAGCCCCCTTGCCGGCCTAAATATATGTGTTGGCCGCTTACTCTTCGTTGGAGCACTCCACCGACTCCAGGGCCCATATTCACAATAGAGACTAAAGTCTATAGACGCAAAACTGGCTATATACTGGTCTATAGACTTTAGGCTGGTCTTCGTTTAGACTGGTCTTAAGTTTGTATTCACAAAACAATTTTTTTCATGGTCTAAATGAAGACCGGTCTAAACAACGAATTTGCAGCATACAACCATATCGGTACACACATTGTCTCGTTTCTCTCCTGCCATTTATAAACCTCTCTATGTGTCAGTGTTTCTAGGTTCAATACTGGACTGAGGTGGGTTGGCTTCTTTGGAGCGAGAGAGATGCCTCAAGTGCACCTTCCTTTGAATGAGAAGTAAAACTGAGGTCCCGTATGGTGTACAACCCCCTCTACTATGCAACGAATAGATAAGGCAAAATTTTCATGTGTAAAAGCTCACCCCCCCCAACGGCAGTAGAATTCCTAAATGAACAGTAGACAATGATATATAAGTGTAGGAATTGCAGGTTTGGTCGGCAGCCGGCTGTGATCCAATATGTCATTCGGAGGGACAAATGGTTACCGGACCCTGCCATAGGCGAGAAAGGAGTTGGGAGTTCTTTTCTCTGTAGGAGCAAGGTGGAGTGTCCCAACCAACAGTAGACCGACGATAAATAAACACATAGCGGTTGCAGCTTTGGTCAGCAAAAGGCTGAGGAAAAACACTCTAAAATATCACCACTGTGACCATTTTTCTCTGCACAACACAGAGAATAATGGCTAAAATGCTATTCAGCACAGTTGAGGAGTAGGCTAAATTTTTGGGCTAAAATCGAGCTTTTTAGACCACTCTATAGACTTTAGTCTATTTGGTGAATACGATTGTAGACCAGTCTATAGACTTTAGTCTCTATTGTGAATACGGGCCCAGGAGGGGAGTTCCTATACTTGGGAATATCGCCAATGCGCAGGTGACATCGTAAACACCACACGGGGCCAGCGCTTTACTTACTATCCAAAGGAAGGCGCATTCTGGGCTTCTATCCCCTAAAGAACCCAACCAACGTCACTTTTCTATTAAAGATAGAACTACTAACGCAGTAATATCCAGCATGCTACGTCTGCGCCACCGAGGAGGGTCAATCTTAACTAATGGAATCAAGTACAGTGGTACCCCGCTTAACGAACGTAATTCGTTCCAACAATACGTTCGTTATGAGGGGTGTTCGTTGTGTGGGACACAATTTCCCATCGATCTCTATGTTATATTGTGTAATTCGTTCTGGGTTGCCACGAAAAATTGTGAAAATTGTTAAGAAGTTAAAAACAAAGTGCAGTGCAGATTGTTAATGAGCGAAAGCACTCTAGGACCCATTTTTGGGGGAGTTCATACTTCACAAAAACTAGGAATTACCCTGCAATGAGAAGGCAGTCAATTACTTGCAGTGTGCAGTTGAACGGTGCTCGTCAGCAAATGCCATGCATTGAGGGGTCCATTCTCCTACTCCCGTCAGTAGCTCGTCCATAACCAGAATAAAAAGGCATGGATTTGAGTGCTGAACCTTGGTGCACCCCAAACTTCACTGGGGAGCCCCCAGTATTTTCCCCAAGGTGTCCTTACCCTGGCTGTGGAATGGAACCATCATACGAGTACATATCCTAAATTATTCGAATAAACTGGTAAGCCTTCTCCAAGTCGATAATGATGGTATGGAGATCCTTCTTAGCTGCTCTATACTTTTCTATCATCGGCCTCAGAATGAAGATTCGTTCCATTGTGGACCTGCCTAGCATGAACCCAAACTGATTTCCACGGACACTAGTTCTATCCTGGAGGCGACATTCTATTACATTACATTGGTATAACTCATTGGATTAATACCTCTATAGTTAACTACAATCTTGGACATCTTATACCAGTGGTGGCGAACTGTTTTTGACGACGGGTCACAATAACACAAAAGAAAACCAAGAATCTGTCCACGAATCAGATGCAAGCACTATTCAATTTTATGAATAAAAGTAAGTTATTAATAGTGAATAAAGTTTATTAAAGGAGGGAATAGAGAACATCATCCAACTTTTATTACACCTTTAACATCATCTCATTAACACTCGGGCCACTTAAAATTGCACGGTGGGTCGCAGGTTCGCCACCACTGTCCTATACAGTTCCTAGTTCACTTTGTATATTGAACAAGCGTTCGTTATGTGAAACAAGTTCGTTATGCGATACTCCCGCGCTTTTTTGACGGTGTTCGTTATAGGGGACATTCGTTATACGAGGCGTTCGTTAAGCGGGGTACCACTGTACTGTATAAAATTTCCAAAATTGCGCAACAATTCGCATATGCAAATTTGGCATATTCCTTATTAACGGCTTAAGGAGAAAACAGTAAATGGCAGGATATAGACACGTATTGTCAAGGAAGAACGCTGATGGCATGCCACACACCAAAACCTTTGCAAATGCCACAAAACAACGAAACTCATAATGAAGGGCAAAACCATACGAATAAATAATTACTCTTCTTTTTTAACTTGGCAGGACAAAACCACTACGCTGACTGCCTCTACGTCATGTTTGCAACAAGAAACGCTACTTCCTCCTATTTTTTGCCACTTTTCACCATCACCATTATCATTCTTGGAATGCTGGTGCTGTGTAGCGATTCTCAAGAAGGTAAGTCTAAAGTGAAAAAAGTATGGTGAATTTCATGCATGTACAGGCTTGCGGAAAGGGGGGGGGGGGAAGTCGGTACATTGTGCCTCGACCCATGCGTATACAGTATTACTGTTTTTATTCTTTTTTTTTACAGAAGTAGGCCTTATCTGTCCTCTTTTTAATATATTTGCAAGTATGTTTGAATGCATATCGATATAATGTGTCCGTGTGTAGGTGAGGAGAGCCCATGTTAGTCTTGTTCCAGCACTTAATAATCCATTCGTCGACCCTGTTACTGTTTACAGGCTCCACTGCACATCGATGACGCAAAGTAAGACGAGCAAATGATCAGAAAAATCAGGTCGGTTTTCAACAAAGACGTTTGCTCTTGATCTTGTATTCATCAGATGGCGAGACGCCTTAAATGACAAATATTCTTTACCGTAGGACAAGGGTCGGCAAACTGCGGCTCTTCCACAAATGACTGTGTTGGTGCGCAGGCATGCACAGCAGTATCGTTCGAGGGACTTGTGTGTTGGTGTTTTAGGGCCCTTCAACTACAAGGTCATTACAGCCGCTTCCTCAGCATTCTTCTAGTGCAGAGACTGCACAGACACTACACTAATGCTACGATTTTTGGGTATTAGCAGTACCCAGTTTTCCCAAGCGGCCACCCACGTCAGTTCTAGCTGGGGTTGTGCTGGCCGCTTAACTTCAGTGATCAGACGAGAATTGGTGTGTCCAATACAATTCGCCGCTCCCGTTCGGGTGACGGAAGACGTGGCACAGGCGGTATGTGGCGCTAGGGAGACACAGTTGACTAAGGTCCTTCGTCCACTGCTGCAACGCAACTGCAACTCAATGCATTGTCACTTTCGTCCACAGATGCAACTCTTTGGCAGTAGTAGTTCAGATGAAGGGAGCATTGTGCGAATGGTGCGAATTGCTTGACAGTTGCAATGACACTGACATGCTCAGTTGCAACGCAACTCGTTTCCAACCAGTTGCCTTTACATTGCTTTGCAGTTTCATTGGTGGGGGAAGTTCATATCGTTAACATGAGTCAGACTAGCATGCAACTAAAAAGGAACTAAAAGTCGATCATTTTTCAGTCGAGTTGCATTGCGGCAGTGGACGAAGGGCCTTATGCACGAGTTGAGTGAGTCATTCAGTCAGCAGTCTCATTGTGTAAAGTGGTCGGTGTTTGTCGCGTCCACAAATCACGCGGGGGCGACAAAAGTATCTTCTTGAAGCATAAAGTTACTGTACCTGTATTTTTCTAATCAGACATTTCCAAAAATTTAATTTTTATCAATAAATAAGATCATTATTAAGTTAATAAATAGTGTTACTACATAGATACAGTAGTTTAAATTTAAAAAATTTGGCTCTCAATAGAAATCTGAATCATTGTCTTGTTGATATTTGGCTCTTTTGATTGATGAGTTTGCCGACCACTGCCGTAGGACGATGCAGGAATTTATCAAACATTCATAAAATCTCTGCAGCCATCACCTTTATAGTTTCTGAAAGTATTTTAAAATCGTAACTTACTGTATATTCTGTAACTCTTCTGTATTTTTTTCAATAGAGAGAGAATGTCAGAAAGTGGAAGCTATTGCTGGTGAAGTCACTTTCCTGGAGTGCAAATGTCCAACAGTTGTAGACGTGTGTGACTGGCTCATTGTAAATCGATCCATGACTCACGCGTGGGTGAAGACACATGATTACATACACAACAACGGCACGCACACAGACAACTGTTCCATTAAATTATCCAATGTAAGCAAAGAGGTTCATCATTTCAACTATGAATGCACTGGGACGCTCGAAGACGGTTCAACGAAATCTTGTACTCATATCTGCCTCAACATTCAGACTAAAGAAAGTAAGTCCTACTAATGTATAGTTCTATTTTAGACATAAGATTTCATCATCATCTCACCCTTCTCCCGCCCGTGGCGGGGTCGGGTCTGCAGGTTCTCATCCTCCACTCCCTCTTATCCCCCACAATGTCCCCCTCCACCCCACACTTCTCCATGTCCTTCAGCACCACCTGCTCCCACGTCCGCTTTGGCCTTCCCCTACCTCTGGTGCCCCCAACCACATGCCCACGCATAATGGATCTAATAAGCTCCTCCTCCTCTCTCCTCATTACATGCCCATACCACCTCAACCGCCTCTCCCTCATATTCTCTGCAATGTTTCCCACCCCCAGGCTCACTCTAACATAATCATTTCTTACTCTGTCGGCTCGTGACACCCCAGTCATGTAGCGCAGCATACGCATCTCAGCCACTTGCATTCTCCTTTTATGGTTCTTCCGAGCCACCCAACACTCTGAGCCATACAACATGGCAGGCCTGACGACCGTTCTGTACACATTGCCTTTCAACTTTATCGGGACCCGGCGGTCCCACAGGACTCTACTAGCCTGCCCCCAACTTCAGCCATCCTGCATTAATCCTATTGGTTACGTCTGAGTCAATCTCCCCATTGCTCTGGAAAACTGATCCTAAGTAACGAAACTGTTGCACTGCTGGTATGTCCTCCCCCTCACAACGGATCTCACCCCCTTGCCCCTGGCCGCTAAAATTGAAAGCTAGGTACTCTGTCTTATTCATGTTTACTTTGAGACCCCCTCTTTCCATTGCTGTCTTAATGTCCTGTAGGCCCTTTTGTGCATCCTCCTTAGACCCCTCAAGCTTTCCCACATCATCAGCGAATACTAGGCACTGAGGGGCCCAATCCCCTACCCCCGTCAGCAGCTCATCCATTACCAGAGTGAATAGATATGGGGTAAGTGTTGACCCTTGATGCACACCAACCTGCACGTTGAAGCCTGCAGTGTTTCCCCACACTGTCCTCACCCTAGCAATGGCACCCTCATACATATCCTGCACTATCCTAATATGGCCTTCATTAACCCCCTTCTTCCTTAAAACGCTCCATAGCACCTGTCTAGGGACACTATCATATGCCTTCTCCAGGTCAACAAATACTGCATGGAGGTCCTTCCTTGCTGCTCTATGCTTCTCTATCATCTGGCATAGAATAAAGATTGGTTCCATGGTGGACCTACCTGGCATAAACCCGAATTGGTTTCCCCGGACTCGAGTTTGGTCTCTGAGGCGACATTCTATTACTCGCTCCCACAGCTTCATAGAATGGCTCAGTAGCTTTATGCCTCTATAGTTTCCACAGTCCTGGGCATCACCTTTGCCCTTGTACAGTGGAACTATCCAACTTTCTTTCCATGCAGATGGCATCCTGTCCCCATTTGCTAGCTTATTAACCCTCGAGCGGGTGCGTTGATGAACTTTGTTCACGACACACAAACTCTCATCGAAAAATCCACTTTAAACCGGACCAAATCTAGTGCCCTTCTAGGTACCTTTCAATAGATTCATTATCTAGGTCCCAGTTTAGTTTTGGCTGTCTATCTGCAACCATTTGTTTGTTTTTTGGTTTTAAAGTGAGGCTTGTCATAGATCGTGAATTAAGTTCACTGACGCACCTGGTCATGTAAGTAAAATCCATCACTTAACAGATTCTGTTTTTTCATTATTTAATGAAGTCTTGGGGGATACAGTTATAGTTACCCATACAGATGTGAATGTTAATATAAAATATTTAATTCTTAGGGCAAAATTTGTAAAAGAAGGAGATTATGAGCAGATTCTTTGTGAACTCATTGATGAAGAAGGTGTTCAAGAACATAATGTTTATGAATGTGACAGTGAATTTTCATTAGGTGAAGAAGAAAATATTCAGGAATCTGATCACAATAGTGATTCAGAACAAGTAGGAGATTCTGGGGATGAGTATGAGGATGACGATGAATCTACTAGAGAATTTTTCTTTGGTAAAGACAATGAAACGTTGTGGAGCAATAAAACTTTCTCTTCAGCAAACACTCGGGTTAAATCAAAAAATATTATAAAAACGTTTCCAGGCCCAAAAGGCTCTGCAAGAAATCTGACTAGGGAGATTGATGCATTTCATCAAATTATAAATTTTACAATTATTGATGAAATTGTCAGGTTCACAAACCTGTACATTAAAAGGCAGAGAATAAAAATAAATTATGCCAGATCTAGGAATGCAAAGTTTGCTTCAAGAGGAGAATTATGTTCTCTTATTGGATTGTTGTATTTGATAGGATTGAAGGGGCTTCAGCATTCCAATGTTAAAGAAATCTGGACTACTGATGGCACAGGACTGATGGCTATTAGGGCTTTCATGGGATACAAAAGATTTTTGTTTTTACTAAGAAGTCTTAGGTTTGATGATAATGAAACTCGAGTTGAATGGGAGAAGCAAGATAAATTAGCTGCAATCAGATATGTATTAGATTCATTTGTAAATAACTGCAAAATCAGCTACAACCACAGTGAATTTGTAACTGTTGATGAAAAGCTTGTCCCCTTCAGAGGTAGATAC
>JAAFCE010007744.1:17209478-17259448 GCA_013389805.1 Trigoniulus corallinus
CCTGGGCATCACCTTTGCCCTTGTACAGTGGAACTATCCAACTTTCTTTCCATGCAGATGGCATCCTGTCCCCATTTGCTAGCTTATTAACCCTCGAGCGGGTGCGTTGATGAACTTTGTTCACGACACACAAACTCTCATCGAAAAATCCAATTTAAACCGGACCAAATCTAGTGCCCTTCTAGGTACCTTTCAATAGATTCATTATCTAGGTCCCAGTTTAGTTTCGGCTGTCTATCTGCAACCATTTGTTTGTTTTTGGGTTTTAAAGTGAGGCTTGTCATAGATCGTGAATTAAGTTCACTGACGCACCTGGTCATGTAAGTAAAATCCATCATTTAACAGATTCTGTTTTTTCATTATTTAATGAAGTCTTGGGGGATACAGTTATAGTTACCCATACAGATGTGAATGTTAATATAAAATATTTAATTCTTAGGGCAAAATTTGTAAAAGAAGGAGATTATGAGCAGATTCTTTGTGAACTCATTGATGAAGAAGGTGTTCAAGAACATAATGTTTATGAATGTGACAGTGAATTTTCATTAGGTGAAGAAGAAAATATTCAGGAATCTGATCACAATAGTGATTCAGAACAAGTAGGAGATTCTGGGGATGAGTATGAGGATGACGATGAATCTACTAGAGAATTTTTCTTTGGTAAAGACAATGAAACGTTGTGGAGCAATAAAACTTTCTCTTCACAAACACTCGGGTTAAATCAAAAAATATTATAAAAACGTTTCCAGGCCCAAAACGCTCTGCAAGAAATCTGACTAGGGAGATTGATGCATTTCATCAAATTATAAATTTTACAATTATTGATGAAATTGTCAGGTTCACAAACCTGTACATTAAAAGGCAGAGAATAAAAATAAATTATGCCAGATCTAGGAATGCAAAGTTTGCTTCAAGAGAAGAATTATGTTCTCTTATTGGATTGTTGTATTTGATAGGATTGAAGGGGCTTCAGCATTCCAATGTTAAAGAAATCTGGACTACTGATGGCACAGGACTGATGGCTATTAGGGCTTTCATGGGATACAAAAGATTTTTGTTTTTACTAAGAAGTCTTAGGTTTGATGATAATGAAACTCGAGTTGAATGGGAGAAGCAAGATAAATTAGCTGCAATCAGATATGTATTAGATTCATTTGTAAATAACTGCAAAATCAGCTACAACCACAGTGAATTTGTAACTGTTGATGAAAAGCTTGTCCCCTTCAGAGGTAGATACTCTTCAATCCAGTATTTACCAAGAAAGTCCGCCAAGTATGGCATCAAAATATATGCTATTACTGATGCTAAAACCTTTTACACATCCTCTCTTGAAGTCTATTGTGGACAGCAACCAGTTGGACCATATAAAGTATCAAACAAGCCTTTGATATTGTGCACCGGTTAGCTTCTCATATAAAAGGATCAAACCATAACATAACAATAGACAACTGGTACACTAGCTACCAACTTGTTTCATCATTGCTTAGTGATAAGATTACCTGTATTGGGACAGTAAGGAAAAATAAAAAGGAAATTCCTGTTCACTTTCAACCACATATATCACGAGAAGTTGGTTCATCATTATATGGCTTCCAAGATGAAATAATGATTGCTTCTTATGTGCCAAAGAAAAACAGGGCTGTGTTGTTGCTCTCTTCAATGCATGATGATAGTTCTGTTGAAGAGGAGACAAGAATTCCATCCATTATACTGGATTATAATATGACAAAAGGAGGAGTAGACACATCAGATCAGATGGAAGCAAGATACTCAGTCTCCAGAGTGACAAGGAGGTGGCCATTGTGTTTGTTTTTTACATTCTTGAACATTGCAGGAATAAATGCTCAAGTGATTTACAAAGGAAATCTGAAGAACCCATCCATACAGAGAAGATTGTTTCTCAAAAATTTATCTTTCCAATTAATGGAGCAAAATTTTAAAGAACGTGCAAAATTGATGAACCTTCCTAGGGATATACGTTGCTTTCTATCAAAATTTCAGGAAAAGGATGACCAGATAGAAGAAAACCAAAACCTAAGTTGAAGAGGAAAAGATGTGGACAATGTGAGAAAGACAAAAACCAAGTCACAACTAGAACATGCAGTTCATGCTTGCACCATGTTTGCAAGGAGCACTCAGTAGACATTATTCTTTGTGTTGACTGTCAACTTAAACAGTGTGATGATGATGAAGAGGAATCAGAATAGACCAAAAATATTTTTTAGCATTTACACATTGGCACATCATTTGTGTAGCATTATTTTTTCCAAACATTTTCATTTTCAAACATTTATGTATTAAACAAAACCATTTTCAAGTAAGTGCTGTGTTTGAATGGTGTTATAATGTTATTTATATGAAATGGTGAACAAAGTTCACCACGTGCCCGCTGGTGTAACTATGTTTGACGTGCCCACTCGAGGGTTAAAAAGCTTCCCTAGCCATGTAATACCTGTAGTCCCCAAGGTGTGCCAAACATCAATGGGGATCTCATCTGGGCCTACTGCTTTGCGACCTTTCATTTTTTGGAGGGCTGCAACTATTTCATCCTCACTCACCTTGTCCACTACCAGGGTAGTGATTGGGCTGCTGTCTGTGACTGTTGAGCAGGTAGCAGTATTTAGGAGGCTGTGGTAGTATTCCTCCCACCTTTTAATTACCTCAGCTGGTTGGAAGAGGACCCTGCCATTGGTATCCTTGACTGTTATAGCCCTGGTAACATCCTTACTAGTTCTATCTCTGTTCCTGGGCAGTCTAAAAACTGCATTCTCTCCTTCCCTTGTCCCCAACTTTTCATATAAGGCCTCATACTTCTGGTACTTGGCCAGTGCAATGGTCCTCCTGGCATTTTTCTTTGCCTGAATAGTCTGTCTTGGAAACCTGGTCCCCTAATTCCCTCCATCTATGGAAGGCTACCTTCATAAGTTTGATGGCAGCTTCTACCTCCTCATTCCACCATCATGTCTGCCTACCCTGATATGTTCCTCCTACTCTACCCTTACCTAACAGTGCCTCACCACATTTCCTAATCTTCCTAGCAACCCTGTCCCACATAGCACTGGCTGGTCCATCCCAGTCGACCTGGCTGAGAACCTCCTGTCACAATTCATCTGCCTTGGTGGGAAGCTTCCACTACCTAACAACCGATTCTCCCTTCCAGGTATGTTGCTTCCCTGTCCCCTTCATTAGTAAGTCTATCATAAGCAGCTTATGGCCACTTTCCTTCTGGAAATCCTCACTGGGTAGTGCCCAGCAGTCTTGGATCTCTGCCCTGTGCTGATTCCTAACCATGAAATTCTTCTTGAACCATGTATTGGCTAATGCAAGGCCATGTGCTCTTGCTGTGTCAAGGACCTTCTGCCCCTCAAGGTTGATCATCCCATACCCACATCCGCCATGGACAACCTCATATCCCAGACCCTCATTACCCACATGTGCATTAAAGTCACCCCCAATAATTAGTCGCTCATTTCCCCTGCCCTGTCTCATTGTGCTGTCTACTGACTGCACCACCTCATCAAAATCATCCCAAAAAGCTGTTTTTATGGTGTCACTCAGACCTGCTTGGGGGGCATATGTGCTTATCAGGTGGAGCCCAATACCCTGCCAAACTACATTAACTAAAATCAGCCTACTGCTGATTCTCCTAACTGAAGTGATGCCCTGCTGCAAATCCCTACTTAATATAATTCCCACCCCATTTCGCCCCTCTTCACTACCTGCATATATCAGTACCCGAGTGTGCCCGGGGTAGAATAGGCACCCTGCATACCTGCATGGCGTAAGAGGCGACTAAAAGGGGTGACTTTTTCTTGCCCCTGATTGGATGACACCACTATCGTCATTGGCCATTTCTTGTGTCCAGGACAGGACGATACCATCATGGTGATTGTCATTGTCCTTGCATCCTTTACTGGATGACTGACTTGATCTCGGTCAATGTAGGCTCCTCACTGAGGTGACCATAAACAAACGCCTACCCGCGTGTTTACCGTGCGTGGAGACCCGCACCCCTGGGAAAAGTGGATCCTGGTGATTGAGGAGGCACATGTCCTGCGATGTCCCCACACTTGTGGCTTGGCTGACAGAAATCGAGGATTAAGGCTGCGGCCTACAGCCCCAACACATCACTTTGGCCACAGCTTCCAAGGAAAACGGGAGGCCAAGGCAGTAGCCTGGTCTTGGTCAATCGCCCGGGGACGCATAAGGGGTTATGCCTCCTAGGGTGAGTGTAAGTGGACTGGCAGTCAACCCCGATGCCAATGGTCCGCTACTCGGGGATTATGCCACCCTAACGGTATACTGTCCAAGGAATCTCGGCGACCCAAATGGGCGTCCCCTCGTTGGGCTCCTTGTGGTGGGTAAGACCTGCGGGCAGTGAACACATAATTATTTAAAATTATGGCAACTATAAAACAGAGGCTGGGGGCCTCTACAAATAACCCCACCCCTCCCCCTTCTATACTTGTATTGACTAGTGTTGAGCCGGAAGATGGCGAGCTCGGTCCTACCCAACTGAGTGGGCCAGCTGCTACTGAGCTGATGGAGAAATGTACCCCAGTAAGCCAAGTGGATCAGGAAACAAACCTGTGGCGTCTATGGCATCGGCCCCTGCCCTTAACAAGAGGCAAAGACCTCTTAGCCTTAAGGTGCAGGGTTCCACCACTGATGCACAGCATGTTCCAGCATCTAAGATTTTAGGTGCAGTCAAACAACCATCCATACCTTCTTCCTATCCTCCCCGGTTTATTTCCACCTCTGGGGAGGATGGTGCAGCCTTGGGGAAGGCGTCGCCCTTCCTTATCGCCAAAGCCATCAAGGGCATTGCTGGTGATGTGACCTCAGTCAAGAAACTGTGCAATGGCACCTTGTTGGTGGAGGCATCTACCCCCCACCAGACCGACGCATTACTAAAAATGCGGAAGCTTGGTGACATCCCCCTTGTGGTTGAACCCCATCACACCTTAAACACCAGTAGAGGTGTGGTGTGGTGCCCTGACCTACGTGGGGAATCAGAAGAGCAAATAGCGGAGGAGCTTATTGACCAGGGTGTGGTGGCTGTCTGACGCACCTCAGTCCGATGGGATGGAGAATCCCACCCATCTGACACCTTGGTGCTGACCTTTGGTAGGCCCAACGTGCCAGAGTACATCATGGCTGGCTACCTCCGCTTGCCTGAACGTGCCTTCATCCCGATCCCACTCTGGTGCTTCAAGTGCCAGCGATATGGCCATGGACAGAATTCGTGTTATGCCAAGGCCATGTGTGGCACTTGTGGACAGGGTGACCACTTCCCTGAGTCTTGTAAGACTGCACCTTTTTGTATAAACTGTAAGGGCAACCACCCCGCTTCTTCTCAGGATTGCCCCACTTGGCTGCAGGAACGTGCAATCCAGGAGTTGCATGTCCAGAACGGTATTAGCTTTCAGGATGCGCAGTGGCTACTAGCCTTGCCAGGGACCCCCAGTCGTGGGGTGTCCTATGAAGGTGCTGCCAAGGCAGTTGCTGTGCTCTCTGTCTGTACCCAGACGGGCACCCTACCTCAGATCCCCCCTCTCATTCGTTTGACGCCCACTCGGGCCCGTGGGGTTACTGGGGTGCCGGTCTGTGCCAGCATTGGCTGCCAGACGGACCCCGACCCCATTTCCACGGCCTCTTCTGGCTCCACCACCGCCTCTGGCCATTGCATGGGCCCCCCAATGATGGCGGTGCCAGCTTCTTTCAGGCCCCAGATGCCACTCATCAAAGAGAGGCATCTCCCTTGAAGGCCTCCCACCCTGTCTCAGCCCAGCCAGCCCCCTCCATGGAGAGGGTGGTGTGTGATATGGGAGAAAAGAAAGTAGGGACACCTACCACTTCCACAGTGGGGCGGGTGTCCTTGGTTCGTCCACCCAAGCTCTCTGGCCAATGACAGAGCACGGTGTGGTTTCATCCCAAAACTGGGGCAAGATGGGGATTCCTCCATCAAGATGGAGGAGTACGAACCAATTGAAGGCGTTCCTCCCTTTTCTGCAGTGGGACGGAGAACAGGGAGGAATAGAAACAAGCCGCCGAAGTCCACTTGATGGTAAATTTCCTACAATGGAACTGTAGAGGGTTTTCCCACAAGAGGGACGAGATCAAACTTCTGATCTGACCTGTGTCAGAGTGATACCCCCATTTCAATAAGGGGGTACACTACATATTCAGACACCCGGCAGCAAGGAAGCCACCCTGTGGGAGGGGTGGCTATCCTTATCTGGAATGGGTGCATGCATGGGCCAGTGGCTTTGCAGGCGCCTCTGCAAGCATTGGCAGTCTCATTGCAACTGGATGTGCCCACCACTGTATGTTCCCTCTACATGCCTCCTGGGATTGATATCCCATGGGCAGACCTCGACTCCCTGAGTGCCCAGCTCCCAAGACCCTTCCTGATTATGGGTGACTTTAATGCCCATAATCCCCAATGGGGCTCGGACAGTCACAATCCCCGAGGGCGCCTTGTGGAACAATGGGTGTAACAAAATGGCCTCATTGTTCTCAACACATTTGCCCCCATGCATATGATGACTGCCACTGGTGGCCTGTCATGCATAGACCTTTCCATCTGCTCTCCTGGGTTCGCACCAGGTTTGCAGTGGGAGGACTTGTCAGACCCTTGTGGAAGTGATCACTTCCACATCAAAATTAGCAGTGGAGATGGGCCATTACCCCAGCACCCACCACGGTGGTGTCTGCATCGGGCAGACTGGGAGGAGTTCACCTGCCATATCTACTTTCACCCACTGTGTGATTTTGATGGGGTCAACGACCTAGTGAGTCACTTCACAGAAGTGGTGGTCGGGGCGGCATTGGCATCCATCCCCCAGAGCTTGTGTAACCAACCACGAGCACGGGTGCCATGGTGGACGGAGGATTGTTGGAGTGCGATTCGGCTTGCCAAGGAGCACTTCGCTGCTTCCAATCTCATCCTACCGAGGCCAATCGTATCGACTAACTCTGAGCCTGGGCATATGTACAACGGGTGATCACGGAGGCCAAACGCTCCACATGGAGTCAGTATGTCTCCTGACTTACCCATCACACACCCTCCAAGAAGTCTGGGAAAAGCTGAGGAAGATCCAAGGCAGATATTTACCATCATGTGGCTCAGGTCTCCTTCTACAAGGGAGACTTTGCCTTTTGCTGTGTGAAGTGGCTGAGGAACTGGCAAGGACGTTTGCAGCCTTATCCAGTTCCCCACACTACATGACAACATTTCTAAACAAAAAGCAGGCTGCAGAACGCCATCCACTGAACTTCACTGGTGGTGTCGCCAAGGGGTATAACAATCCATTTACCCCTTGGGAGCTGCGGGCAGCTCTAGCAAGAGCGGGGGACACTGGCTCTGGACCAGATAGCCTCCACTATCAAATGCTACGACACTTACCAGAAAATGGCGTTAATTACCTCCTTGGGGTACTGAATTATATCTGGCAGCAGCATGAAATCCCTGCAGGTTGGAGAGAGGCTACTATAATCCCACTGCCAAAACCTGGGAAGGATAGTAGCCTTCCAAAAAACTACAGACCCATCTCATTGACGAGCTGTCTTTGCAAAACCATGGAATGCATGGTAAATTGGGGCCTGGTGTGGTATCTGGAACAGCGCAACCTTCTGGCCAATGCCCAATGTGGCTTCCGTGCTGGCTGGTCGCCAGTGGATCATTTGATCTCCTTGGAGACCACAGTACGTGAGGCTTTTCTCCACAGACAGCACTTAGTGGCTGTCTTCTTTGATGTGGAGAAGGCATATGATACCACATGGCGCCATGGTATACTGGAGACCTTGCACCAGTGGGGGCTCAGGGGTAATCTGCCCCTCTTCCTCCATAGCTTCTTGTCTAACTGGACCTTCAGAATGTGTGTGGGTAACACCTACTCCTTGGCCTTCCTGCAGGAGAATGGTGTCCCACAGGGGTGCGTCTTGAGTGTGACGCTCTTTGCTGTTGCAGTGAACGGTTTACCATCCTCTGTTCACACCCTGGTACAGTCGTCCCTATTTGTGGACGACTTTTCTATCAGGTACAGGGCTGTCACAATGCACAGCATTGAGCATCAGCTGCAACTGGCACTAAACAGTGCCAACGAGTTTGCCACCTCTCGTGGCTATAAATTCTTCCCTGACAAAACTACTGTCATGCACTTCTGTCGTAAGCGAGGGCTTCACCCTGAGCCTCAGCTTACCCTGGATGGCCGCCTCCTCCCTGTTGTAGAGGCAGCCGGATTTCTCGGTCTCCGTTTTGGCAGCCATCTGACATGGTTCCCGCACTTGAAGGAGCTGAAGGCTAAGTGCCTTAGCTCCCTGAATATTCTGCGGTGCCTGCAGGGAACTGGTTTTGGGGCAGATCGAACGGTGATGCTTCGACTCTACAGATCACTCGTTTGATCACATCTCGGTTATGGCTGTGGCATGTACGGCCTAGCCGCTCCATCTACTCTGCAGATGCTGGACAGTGTTCATCACACTGGCATCCGGTTGTCCATTGGGGTGTTCCGCACAAGTCCAGTACTCAGCCTTTATGCTGAGGCTGTTGAACCACCACTGGCTGTGCGGCAGCAGTACTTGGCAGCAGCATACATTTTGCATCTGAAAGATCAGCCGCAGCACCCTACACACCCAGCCGTCTTTAGTAACACTATGAGACGGCCATTTGACCACCGCCCTGGGGTTCCGCCTCCATTCGGTGTGCAGTGGATGGACGGTCTTACCAGCCTGGGTGTGACTCTGCCTAGGGTGCAGCCTGTACTGCCGGCCTCTGTGCCACCCTGAACAGTGCCAGAGCCGAGTTTAGATTTAATGCTTGTAGCCTTACCCAAAACCAGTACCGATAGGTCAGTGTACCAAAAAGAGTTTGGACGCCTTTCTTGGACCTATCGAGACCATGTTTTTATTTACACAGATGGGTCGAAGGATGGCTCCTCGGTGGGTTGGTCAGTCTTTACAACTGGTCATCTCATAGGGGGCCGCCTTCCAGGCGTCACCAGTGTCTTAACTGCAGAACTCACAGCTGTGCACAGGGCACTGGAACTCATCCAAGTATTGAACGACAGACACTTTGTTGTTGCGACTGACTCCTTATGCTCCCTTCAGCTGTTGCACACCCTATATGGCAGACATGCCATCGTCCAGGGTGTGCACAGATTGCTGCTTGAGATTCAAAAGCAGGGCAAGACAGTGTTGTTTATGTGGGTCCCGGAGCATGTTGGCATCATGGGCAATGAGAGGGCGGATGCCCATGCCCGTCAGTTGGCCCACTTGCCAGATATACCGAACACTGCTGTCCCCTCCTCTGATGCTCTCCAGATGGTGCAGGGGGCCGTCCATGACCAATGGCGGTCCCTGTGGTTTGTGGAGACTACCAACAAACTCTGCACACTGAAGGACACTCCAGAGCACTGGGTGTCCTCGTGCTGCCAGTTACAGAGGGAGGAGGTTGTGCTTGCTCAGCTTCGGATCGGTCACACCTTCCTCACCCACTCCTACATTCTACAGGGTGAGGACCAACCATGATGCGACTTTTGTTGGGAGCCTCTCACAGTGGCACACATCTTTAGTCACTGTGAGAGATACCGTGAATTGAGATACCATCTGGGAGTCAGTCATGAGCTCTTCACCTCACTTAGGGATAACCCTCAGGGGGTGGAGAGCTCGCTTGTATTTGTGAAAGAGCCTCTTTCACCACATCTGAATTATACACGTTTACTTCAAAGCAGCATGAATTTATTCTTGGGTCGTTTTGGCTTTTGCCTTTTTATATTTATGTCTGTTTTGGCTTTTGCCACTTTTATTGTTATGTCTGTTTAGGCTTTTGCCACCTTTATCATTATGCCTGTTTTGGCTTTTGCCACTTTTATTGTTATGTCCGGTTTGGCCTTTGCCACCTTTTCTGTTATATCTGTTGTGGCTTTTTCTGCTTTTATTGTTATGTCCATTTGGCTTTTGTTGCTTTTATTTTTAATGCCTGTTTTGGCGTTCGCCTGCAGTTATTTGCCATATTTATTCGGCTATTGCCTTGTTATTCATATTCGTTTTAGTGGGCTTTTGCCCTTATTTATTGCCATCATGGTGGGATGGCCATTTACACCCCCACCATGATGATTGTCTTTCCGGGCCCTAATGACCGTAGTAGCCGATGGGCCCTAAAATGCAAACAAACAAACAAATGCATATATCAGCTTGTATCCCTCACCCAGGGCCCTTGACCTATTCCCCCTCCACTTGGTCTCCTGGAGGAATGCAATGCTGATCTTCCTGTGCTTTAAGATTGTGACTAGTTCACCAGTTTTCCCAGAGAGGGTCCCCATATTCCACGTCCCTAGTCTCAGTTTAGCACCCTTATGTGATGTGACAGCTCTGACTGGGGGCACCCCAGTCAGACGCCTAGAACCAGTAGTAATAGTGGCAGGGCTACCTATGGGGGGTGCCATCCAACCCCACAGGAGACACTCATTAAATGTTGAAGCATTGCCAAGTGAGTGGAGGTCTGACACTCACCTGACAAATCACCACCCACACTATATGCCCAAGGTATGCAGTCCTAGCACTGCATGCCCCCAGTATGCAACAGCACCATTAACAGCACCAACACCAACAACAGCACCACCACCAAATTAACAAAATTGCACTAACAACACTATAGACGAGGTCTTTCTTTCTGAGTGAATAGCAATATTTTAAAACCGAACGAGGTTACACCTTTTTAAAGAAAACATGCAAAACGACATCCATAAAACCAAGTCTAGTGTTATGACGTAAGAACAATGAGCTTCTCCGTCCTACAATCAAGTGGCGACCCTGTGCTACTGCCAAACGCCACCTCAGAACAAATTATCATGTAACTCTGAAGTACATTGGGCTTCAAATTTCCCTCATTGGCACACATGTAGTGTGCGCTGCACTACTGCATCAGTGATTGCAGATTCCATCCTGGACGGAGGTGGTTTCTGGTGGGATAGAAAGTGAGAGAGACCCTAAGTGCGCCTTCCATGGATTGGAAAAGATGTGTGTAAGCGTAAGTGTGCAAACTGTTAGTGTATCAAGACAATATGTACCATCAATGTAGCTCTCCCACATCCTGCACCAGGGGACAGATGTCCTCCCCCCTTACTCCACATAGCTATGCTACTGCAAAATAATGATGAGAAACGAAATACCGTATTTAATCTAATAAACGGCGCGCCGTTTAGTTTTTCAAATGTCTTTTTGTTGCACCGTTTATATTTTTCAAAGGTCTTTTTGATGTGCTGTTTATTATTATTATTATTATTTTTGATTTATAAATGGAATCGACATAATTTAACTCAAGAACTGTAAAATCTAGTAATTTGAATGGAATAAAATTTTATTGTTACAATTCAAATTCCATACTTCGTCATCTGACTCTACGTTATCAGTTATGAACAAATGAAGTGCATTATCGTCCAAATCTACATCACTGATACCACTAACAATGTTTTCAATGCAATTTTCAAGGGTATTAACCAATTTGGCATTCTTTTCAGCTAGCATTTCTTTTCCAAAAGCACATTCGATGGCCAACCGCACAAATGTGGTAAGTGCAAATTTTGTGTTTTGAGAAAACTGCATTTTTAAGTTTGCCGTTGTGTTGTAATCTATGCTAATGTGTAAAATCACTGTGTGTTAAAATAATGTGTGTTAATTGTGAAATCACTTAGAAAAGATGTGCAGAATATACCTTAGTTGTCAGACAATATAAATCCACATTTAATCCAATTTTTCAATTTTTGCACTTACAACATTTGTGCGGTTCGCCATCGATTTATGACTATCCTGAAAACAGCTATTTGAGAATCTTTTGATCCATCTGTTGATAAACCAATTCCACAACATTTAAAGGATTTCCTAATGAGGTTGGCATATAATGACTGCCAAGCATTGCAGATCCACTGGCATACTGTTTCCATAGAAGCTGCTTTCATGTTGCCAGCTTTTGTAAATTCATGGCTGCCAGCAGAAAGTCATTCTGTGTACTCATTTCTTAAAAAAAGCTTTGAATGGTTTATTCCAACTCACATCAGCTGGCTGAATGAGGCCAGTGCAACCTGCAGGAATAACAGCCATGACAGTTTTCACCAATTTCAAGTAATCTTTGGTCTCATCAGAAATGTGGCATCAAAATCATCCCAAACTAAGTTTCCTTTTAAACCAGGCGTGTCAAACTGGGAGTAACCTGAGGGCCACATCGGTAGCATGTACGTTGTCATGAAGGCCATGCAGTGTTGACTATTTTTTTTGTAATTTGTTTTTAAAAGTATCAGGACGCCTGGCTTGACGGTAACCAGTTTATTTGACATGACAATTGTCGAAATGGTATTTAACAATGGTTTTAATCAAAATATGGCATATGGCACCCCTTCCAACTATGCCCGGGGCAACTGTCTCACCTTCTCGCTAAGCCTCTGAGTGTATGTATACTACATGATATTATTATTATTTATTACTTATGTTGATTGTGAGTGCCACAACTATAAGCTTCAAGGGCCGCATGTGGCCTGTGGGCCACCTGTTTGACACCCCTGTTTTGAACAATAAACGCCTCTAATCAATGGCGCGCCGTTTATTAGAGGGCGCTGTTTATTATTTTTTTCAGCTGAAAGGTGCACCGGTTATTAGAGGGTGCTGTGAATTAGAATAAATATGGTAATGAAAAAAATCAAGTAACAACAGACATTCTGCATTTTAGCCACACACAAAATGTATCCAGTACATCAGATAAAATCCAACCAATTCAAATCACTTTACAAAATTCATCAAGTGCATTTCCGAATACAGTGAGTGGAACCTGGATAAGAGGTTTCCCGGGATTTCCCGCATTTGAAGTTTTACTCGGATATAAGATTTCCAGCATAAGAAAGTGAATTTTATTAGACTAAAATTATCAGTTAATGTTGAAATTCTCCCCTTTAATATGTTTTTGAATACTCACTGAGGTTTGTCTGAAACTTCTGAAAGGTTGCATTATTAGGGGGTGTGGGCCACACCGGGTGACACCAAAGCAGAAGAAGTGGCTTTTTTTGGGTGTGGGCTGACACCATGGTGTCATCGGACTGGGTGACGCCAACCCTAGTGACGCCACTGCTTTTGAAGGTTTCACTGGACATTTTAAGGACTATGTTAATGTAGATGACAATTTTCTACCTTATTTGGAGCAAAAGTATTAAAGAAATCTGTGAACACGATCAAGATATGTCAGGGAGTGAAGAAGACGAAGAAGAATGTGTAGTGCACCTTCTTATAGTGAGGCATTAAAAAATTAATAATATAGAAACATATTCTATTTAAGTACAAAAGTCAGCAAAAGAAATATAGGGTGTCCCAAAATTTTCTAAACATTTGAATTACCGTATTATCTCGTGTATAATATGCACCTGTGTATAATACACACCCCAAGTTTTAAGACTTAGTTAAAGAAAAATATTAATGCCCATGTATAATACGCAGGTTAAGTTTGCCAGTTCCCAATTATTTCAGATGACGATTGTGAAGAATTTTTAGGCTTTTAATATCGGTATTGTTGGACATAACTGGACTTAGAATATTCATTTTTATTACACGACTTGTTAATTTTTTATGGCAGTACGCTAGTATTATTATATCTATGGTTCCACTTGTATTAATATATAAGCACTTGTATCTATGGTATTAAGGTAAATAAAGTGTAGGTAGCTGAATATTATATTTATAAAACTAACTCTAACATCATTTAATAGAAGTTAAATGAGGTTAATAAGCAAACATATCTCTTCTTGCTTTCAATGGCTTATCCAGTATTCTTTATGCATGTTTAGTGTTCTCTGATAATGGCTGAAATTTTTACACCTATGTATAATACGCACCCAGACTTTGCATCCAATTTTTTGGGAAAAAAAGTGCGTATTATACGAGAGATAATACGGTAAATAGAAAACAGTTTTTTTTTGTTCAATTACATTTTTTATTGAAACATAGAGTACATAGGATAGGATTATGTATGGAATAGCACATTGAGCAAATGACATCCACAGCTTTGCTGGCTCATGCACACTCTTTTGTCAAAATTTCCATAACCGTTTTGCATAAATGTGGCTCAATTTCATTGATGCAGCATTTAATCTCCTTCTTCAATGCATAGGTGGATGTGGGCTTGTTGACAATGACCTTAGACTTTAAAAAACCCAAAAAAATAAAGTCCAAAGGTGTTAAATCACATGATCTGGGTGGCCAATTCTGATCACTGAAACGGGATATTACATGACCAGCAAATGTCTCATGCAGTACTGGGTAATTGAGTTGTTTCATGGACTGTATGGCTTGTTGCACCGTCTTATTGAAACCACGTCATCCACATCTATATCTTGCAATTTAGGCAGAAAGAACTTGGTCATTAGGCTTCAGTTCTTATGCCAATTGAACTATGTAAGCATAGAGATGCAGATCTTCAGCGAGTATACACTGTAGAGAGCTCTCGAAATGCTCAATTCTTGTCCACAATGCCAAATTGATGTTCCTGGACATACACAAACACTCTCACTTACTGCTGCAATAGTATCACTTGAACAACTTGTTATTGGATGGCCAATGTGTTTAGCGTCCCCAATTGATCAAAAGCGCTAGTGAGCGCGAGATGGTGATAAAAAGCGCTATAACACAATAGATTATTTGTATGGCACATCGTCCATGCGTTTCTAGAAGAAGGTTTGTCCTATGTTTTGGTTAAAAATAAATAAATACTGCAATCAGCTGTAAAAGTAAATCTCCACAATTTATTTGAATGTATCTGGTAAAAAGTAAATGCTCATAAACGTACTGAGATATTTTAAATTTGAAAATGGTGTATCTTAATCTAAAATTGGCCAAGTTTTCAACTCTGTACCATGTCCATAAAATATGTTATGATGGTGGAGCATATTGCACCTGTTTTGGGGGGAAATATTTGGGGTAATATGCCCCACTAACATTTATGTGTTTTGCTTCAGAAAATGGGTAAAACCTATATATTAAATAAACTAGTGCTAGTTTCAGTCATAATACTTTAGCACAGGGGTCTCCAACATATAGCCAGTGGCCAGATGTGGCCCACCAGTCGATATTTTCTTGCCCACGGAAGGATTCCATAAAACAGTGTTGAGCCATAGAGCAAGAACAATAAAATATTTTTCTATAAATGTTTTTCTTATCAAGGGAAGTATACAGTTTGTCATCACTTCTTTCATCATCATCATCTCACCCTTCTCCCGTCTGAGGCAGGGTCGGGTCTGTGGGTTCTAATCCTCTGCTCCCACCTATCCCCTACCAAGTCGCCGCCCACCCCACACACCTCCATGTCTCTCTACACCACCTGCTCCCACGTCCGTTTTGGTCTTCCCCTACCTCTGGTGCCCCCAATTACCTGCAGTCCCACAATGGACCTAGTAAGCTCCTCATCTCCCCTCCTCATCACATGCCCATACCACCTCAACCTACTCTCATCTTCTCCACAATATCTTCCACCCCCAAGCTACCTCTAACGTAATCCTTTCCAATTCTGTCGGATCTTGACACCCCACACATGTAACGCAGCATTCGCATCTCAGCCACTTGCATTTGCTTTTCATGGTTCTTCCTAACTGCCCAGCACTCTGAGCCATACAGCATAGCGGGCCTAACGACGGGTCTGTATACCATACCCTTCAACTTTACTGGGACCCGGCGGTCGCACAGGACCCCACTTACCTGCCTCCACTTCAGCCATCCTGCATTAATTCTATGGGTCACGTCAGAATCTATTTCACCATTGCTCTGGAAGACTGATCTGAAATAACAAAATTCTTGCACTGCTAGAATCCCCTCTCCCCCACTACAAATCTCTCCCCCTTGCCCCTTTTGTCATAACTTCTTTAAATAATTTTAATTTTAATTGAATAAATGTTGGAGAATCCTGCATGTGATTTATGATTTACAATTTTTACAATTTGTGGATTGTTTTTAAAAAGAAATAACACCATAAATCGGATTGTGGCCTACCAGCCTTAGAAAAAATTCCTAATCCAGCCAGCCAGTCACAAATGTTGGAGATCTATGCTTTAAGAGAAGCTTGTTAGATGGAAAGTGAACATTTTTGTTATGAATGTCATGAGCATTACTATTCCACTAAGTCAAAAGTTGAGTGGATACAATGCAGTGAATGTTTTGGTTGTCTTCCTTGAAGGGATGATCCTTTCTCCCCTATAGTCTACCAAGGATAAGCTGCCACCTGGGGTACACTCATATCCTAATTTGAGTAGTCTGTGAAAAAGCTTAATGCTGTCAGATACCTGCCTCTGATGTAGTGAGTCCCACCCTAATTCCGTTATCATGTCTGAGACACTCAACCTTTGAGAGAGGCGATGCAGCACAGTTCTTGCAGCCCTCCTTTGTCTCATTTCAATTTCCCAAGATAACCCTTGCCTAAAGGGAAACCAAATTTGACTACAGTACTCCACTATTGGCTGTACCAGTGAAAAATAGTCTTGAAAAATAGTCTAATTTTATTTCCATTATAAATTTTACAGGGTGACCATATTTTTCAGAACTCAACATGGGACGCTCCACAAGAAATACCCCCCCCCTCCGGTTATAAAGAGACGTGTTGCTCGTCCAAAAATTTTCCCTCAATTATTAATATTGTTAAGGACAGTGAACAGTAAAGGATACTGAAGGTAGGGTCCTGCTCTCCCCACCAGAGGTAAAGAGGAGGTGGGAAGAGTACTTTCAAACTCTATTGAATGCTTCAGGGGGAGGTGAGGTCCCCGCTACCCATCCTGCATCGAAAGGGGTGGTGGCCTGTGTAGCAGAGGAGGAAGTAGCCAGGGCACTAAGGAAGATGAAAAATCAAAAAGCTGTAGGCCCAAATGGCATCCCCATCCAAGTGTGACATAGCCTAGGGAGCACAGGTACCAGGTGGCTAGGGAAACTCTTCAGTAGGATAGCTAGAGGAGACAGAATGCCATCTGAATGGCGTGAGAGTTGGATAGTATCCCTCTACAAGGACAAAGGGGATGTCGAGGATTGTGGTAACTACAGAGGTATAAGCTAATGAGCCACTCCATGAAGCTCTGGGAGAGAGTATTGGAATGTCGCCTCAGGGTTAGAACTAGAGTCCCGGGAAACCAGTTTGGGTTTATGCCAGGGAGGTCCACAGTGGAACCAATCTTCATCCTGAGGCAGATGCTAGAGAAATATAGAGCAGAAAAGAAAGCTCTCCATGCCGTCTTTGTCGACCTGGAGAAGGCCTATGAGTGTCCCACGGCAGGTAGTTTGGGAGGTATTACGAAAAGGGGGGGGGGGTAGAAGAAGGGTATCCGAATAGTCAAAGATATGTATGAAGGTTCCATAACCAGGGTAAGGACTCCTTGGGGGAATACTGGGGGTTTCCCAGTGAAAGTCGGGGTGCACTAAGGTTCACCACTTAATCCATACCTCTTCATCCTGGTTATGGACGAACTGCTGATGGGAGTAGGTGAATGTGCCCCTCAGTGTTTGGTATTTGCGGACGATGTCGGAAAACTTAGTGGCAGCATAGAAGAGATAGAAAAGGGACAAAACGACATTAGAGGAGCGATAGAAAAGGGAGAACTCACGATAAACATGAAATGGGCCTAACTACAGTTTTGTAAACCTTACCTTTCAACTTTATTGAGACTCTGCAGTCACAAAGCACACCACGTGCCTGTCTCCACTTTAGCCATCCTGCATTGATTCTGTGGGTAACGTCGGAGTCGATCTCCCGGTCGATCTGAATCACTGATCCTAGATATCTAAACTCGTTCAATGCTGGCAGCACCTCATTTCCACAACGAACTACACCCCCTTGGTCCTGGTTGCTCCAACTGAAAGCTAAGTACTCTGTTTTCTTCATGTTCACCTTCAGGCCTCCCCTTTGCCACTGCTGTTGTAATGTCCTGTAAGCCCTGTTGAACCTCCTCTAACCTTCCTACATCGTCAGCAAATAAAAAAACGTTTATATGATATTTTCATGATTTATTTTTTTTTACCGGCTGCAGAAAAAAACTATGTCCAATATATCACCCTGTGTCCATTCAGAGGGACAAATGGGTACCCGACCCTGCCATAGGCGGGAAAAGGGTTAGGAGTTGCTTTGCATTATTGCTTATTTTTCGCGTACCACCAACCTGCAACTCACGTACCACCAGTGGTACGCGTAAAACAGGTTGGGAAATGATGTAATGCTTCATTTTTTCCAACCCTAAACTGTCAGCTGTCAAACTGCTTTCTTTATTTGGTTAACAATACTTTACCACACAAATGGCGGCAAATTCAAATCTTTAGCGAATTTTGGGACACCCTATATTTGTTCGGGATTTTTTTTTCAAATATACCCCTATCCCTCCCACAGGCGGGATAGGGGTATCACGATGATGTATGTGACATTAGATTGTTTATAAATTAGTTTAAGATTATATTTCTCCTTACTTGCGGAGGGTCCCAATCAAGTTGAAAAGGAAGTTTTACAGGGCAGCTATGCTATATGGATCAAAGACGTCAATTGAATGCCAGTAGCCGAGATGTTAATGCTGCAGTCCATGAGTGAGGTGTTAAGAGCTGATAGAATTAGAAATAAGTATATTAGTGGTAGTCTGGGGATGGGGGACATCGCAGATAAAATGAGGGAGAGTACTGGAGGTGGTATGGACACGTAATGGAGCTCGTTTGGTCCATTAGAGGATTGCAGGTGGTTGGAAGCACCCGGGGCAATGGGGAGACCAAAACAGACGTGGGAGCAGGTTGTTCGTAAGGATACGGTAGAGTGTGGGGTGGACGGGGACCTGGTGGAGGAAAGGTGGGAGTGGTGGGCTAGAACACGTGGACCCGACCCTTCCACAGGCTGGATAAGGAGATGATAATAATGATGATTATATCAATGCAACTCAATATTGAAATCTAGAAAACCAATTTCCCGTTTAAAAGACCTTGCTGCTTAAGAAGACACTAAACATCAGGTCACTTAAAACACTTCTTATTTGGGTTCTATTGTATTTGTTGTGCTCATATTTAATGAAATAGGTTATGTTGAACTAAAAAGGACTTTGTTTTTCAGATAATTCACAGACCAAAGACGTTGGCAGAGGGAATGCAAACGGAATGATAGCCATGATACAACTCTATCTTCATTTTTTTATATGCTCCTTAATTCCGATTGGATGGCTCATTGCTTAACGTGCTTGATATCTGTAGTCCACTTGCAGAAGATAGATTCTGCCTGAGACCAGACCAGACCTTTGCAAAGAGGAAAGAAAGCTGGAATGCCTATATTATCAGTAGGAAGTTATGGCGAATGTCCTGGCTGGTTTACATTGGAATTTAATGGAAAATTGCAATAACAATAAAGTTTATTTTTAATGATGAAGAAATAAATAGTCACCACAATTCATAACTAACGAAATTAAAATAAATCACTTTAAAAACACCAAAACTAGAGATGCACCGATATGCGTTTGGCCGATATATTGACAAATCACAGCCAATAATATCGGCCGATATATCGGCCATGCCTAGTGATTTCATGTTTTGGAAATGACTGAAGACAGTCTACTGTATGTGTGTCTGCACACTTGAAACAAGGAGTCGAATAGACAAAACTGATTGACAACCACATATCACACAGACTGCCATCAGTGCTGTAAGTGAGAATATTGTGAAATAAGTTTTCTAGTACAGTTTTACTTGATATATGCATTGGTCCTTTTGACAATCAATGTCAAATACTGTATACTTATGAAATTTTAAAATTATTGGCTAAAAGCTGGCCGATACCAAAATCATATAGACAGGCCGATATATCAGTGCATCACTAACCAAAACTAATATTCTCTATTTAACAACATGTGAAATTGAGCCTCTCCAAATTAGTGCCGTTTCTCCACTAACTGAAAGTAAGCCAAGAAAGTTCTACTGAACACAAAACTGAAATTCTGTCATTTTAAATGACAGAAGGAAAAACAATTTAAACTCCACCAATAAACAACAAGGTGCACAGAACGTGCAACTATCAGAAAACAGAGCGTGCATAGAACATTCTAGAAACACACTACAGTACCCCCTGGTTAGACTTTTAGTTGGTAAACTGAACATGTAAAGTATGCGATTTAGAATGTGTAATGATTGATGAAGGGGAACTGAAGGAGCTGAGGCTGACTGTGGAATGGCAGGTATAGTAGGAGGAAACGCAGGATCATTGATTGATAAATCGAACGAAAAAGCTGGCTTCAGACATTCAATAGCAATGTTGTTTCTGTGGCCATGAATGTCAAGTGTGAAAAATTTTTCACATCAATGAAGAACTCGAAATGGGCCCTCATATTGTTGAGCAAGAGAATGTGTCAATGCCCCCCGTCCCACAAAAACATGAGTTGTCCTGTCAATCATCAATGGGCTCGATACTCATCTCTGGAGTGAAAAAGTCGTTAGGTAAGTGAAGAGTTGTTCCATAAACAAATTCAGCCAGTGTGGCCTGTAAATCTTCTTTGAAAGAACAACAAAAACCTAACAGAATGACAGGAAGGTAGGCAACCCAATTGTTAGTATCATCAACTGCCTTTAGTGCTGACTTGAGTTGGCAATGGAATCTCTCAATTATGCCATTAGCTGATGGATGATATGCTGTCATTCAGATATGATGCACCCCTAGATCACACAGATGCAAGAACAGCAGAGAGTCGAACTGATGTCCATGGTCAGTCGTGATGGTTGAAGGAACTCCAAAACGAGCTATCCAATGCAGGCATGGGTCCAAGCTGCCACATCTTTATTCATGGAAGGACAAACATACCACTCTGCAATGAGACAATGTGTCGCTGCAACCCCAGGATGGGCAATGTCATGCAAGGTGTGAAAAATGGTCCGACAAAGCAAATGTAGAACAAAAGGATGGGGGCGAGATGTGGTAAGGTCGCAATATAAGCTGAGCAATGGACCTGGAAGTGGAACTAACCAAAGGTTCATGGACCCTGGCTGGTCCCACAACTGTATTTATTTCAGCATGAGAAAGAGCATCAGCAGTGTTGTTATTAGCACCTTCAACATGCTGAATATCGGTAGTAAACACTGATTCAAATTCTAGGTGACGTGCGACTTGTGGTGAATGTCACTCTAATCGCATAGACATAACATGAGTTTCCGGCTTATGATTGGTGAAAACCATAAAATGATGACCCTCTAGGAAATACCAGAAGTGCTTGATGGCCAAATATTGAGTCTCTGGTGGCTTAAGCTTTTTCAAATAAAATGCCAGAGGTCTCCCAAGTTATTGACAAGTTGCTGTAAAACAGCTCCTACAGCAACATCTGCTGCATCTGTAAAAGGAGCTAAAACTGTGTCAGGATGCACAAGCATTGTTGACTGCTAATATGCTTTTGGCATGGGTGAAAGCATCAGTTACCAGTAATGACCATTCCAAAGAAGCATTCTTCAATGAAGGACCAGAGAGCATGTCATTCAAAGGTTTGAGCAATGTGCGTGGCCATGGTAGGGCTTAAATTTAGTCGCTAACACACCAAAAATTTTGAAACCTGTAACCCTATCGAATAATCGGTGCCTCCCAATATCGACCACAACATTAAAATGAGTGAGGGAATCGGCCCCCAGAATTGCATGCAAAATATCTGCTACCACAAAATCCCACACCAAGGCACAACATAGGCCTAGGTCCAGAGTAAGATGGTGTGTGCCAAAAGAATCAATAACAGATTTGTTAGCAGCATACAATTTGAAATCACTAGGATGTGAACTTCAAGCATCAACTAGTGTCTGTGGCAACAAACTTAAAACAGGCCATGTGTCTACTAAGAATTTTATATTGGTTGACCCATCCTTAATAAAAAAACAGATGACAAGGTCTATGTCCATCACCACTTCTCATCTCTAGAAGTGATGACCTTAGCTGTTTCCCACCTCACAAGGTGCGTGGCCAAACGCGTTATCACCAAACGTCTGGTGATACCAACAAAAATTCCCTTTTTGAGAGGCAGGGATCTAACATGCCCTATTGCAATACCATGAATTTGATTGGGTGCGAGAGCACTTTCTTTCTCCATAAGCTGCCTGACGAGGGTATCTTTGCTCTAAACATATTGAATTGACTTTGGCTGTAAGTTTGTCAATCTTAGCCAAAATCACTGAAATCTCACAATCCTGAAGAGAGAACTTCGTTGGCACATCACTCAAGATAGTTACAGGATCAATACAGGAAATGGCTGTAGAGGCAGCATTTACTAGAAGGTCAGAAACAGGACCAGGTTGCAGAACTGTAGGATTCAACACCTCGACAATCTTATCGGCCATTATAGCCAATTTGTCCAGAGTAGTTATTGAAGCGGCCATGGCTAGTCCAACACAACACACACCTGACAAGGTAATCGGGTTAAAAATAACTCCTTAACTACACTGAGGAACAATTTTTACTTTTAAAAAATGCATGCTGATTATTTATCTGTTCTCCATTTTGCCCTACAACGTCAGGTTCTCAGATACCGTATTTATTCCAATAAAGGCCGCCGCCCTATAATAAGTGCATCATCAGTGTGAAATAAACAACAGACGCCGCCCTCTAATAATCTTTGCCCTCCAATAATCGCCGCTGCCCTTGCAGTGCTTATGGCGTTTGCCGCTTGCAGCACTTATGGTGCTTATTGAAGGATTCTCATCCCAATTACTGTATTAGTTTTTATCATTATCATCTATAAAATCATCATCATCATACTCTCATCCCACCTGCAGCAGGGTCAGGTATGCAGGTTCTAGCCTGCCACTCCCCCTGTCCACCCCACACACTGCTATATCCTAATGGACAACCTGTTCCCACGTCTGCTTCAGTCCCCTGCCCTGGGTGCTTCTGACAACCTGCATTCCTGAAATGGACCCAATGAGCTGTTCCTCCCCTTTTCTCATTGTGTGTTAATATTTTTATTATTTGCCCATTTTTTAGTGATGTCCACCACCCCAGGCTACCACAGATATACTCATTCGTAATTCTATCAGCTCTTGTCACTCTATCCATGTAGTTTGCCCCTAGAAAATATGGCACTGTTATTTTACCATCCAGCATTATCATCTATGAGGGATCACAAAATTAATAAGCGCCGCCTTCTAATAAACGCCGCCCTCTAGTAAGCGCTGCACCAAAAACGCCATGAAATAAATAAATGCCACAACGTTTATTGGAATAAATACGGTATCATACTCTATATAATATATCATAATAATATAGGACTTGACATGATATAGGGCATTCATGTTAATGACATAGGGCTATCTGCAGATGACACCTAAAATTGCAAGGGTAGTGGATAAAGGGTTATCTTCCTGTATAGAATTGCAACAGGACCTAAACAAGATGTATACCTGGAGCATAAAGTGGTAGTCACTGCCATTAAACCTGCACAAATGTAGCTTTCTTATGATAAGCATGTCCTGAAGGCGATTTGATCTTCCTTATTGCATAGGTGGTGTGAGGGTTAAGAGGGTTGAGATCCAGAAGTTCCTAGGAATTATTCTAAATACTATGGTCACCTGGAGGGAGGACACTGACAAATTGATTGGGAATACTGGGCATGCCCTCCGTTTGGTTAGTAGATTTCTAGGGGACAGCACAAAGGAAAGTTTTTCACTGGTATGGCCAATTGTAGAGCATTGTAGTCCAATTTGGTATCTCTCTTAGGCAGGGTTTAGCTGCGGAAATTGAAATGATTCAAAGGAGGGCAGCAAGAATTGTGTTACATCACTTTTCTCGAAGACTGAGTGTCACACATGATCACAGAAAGTCTTTGGCAGCTTATCCCTTGCAGAGTATAGAGGGAAAAATGATCATCTATTCAAATTGAAGGGGATCAACACACAAAAAGACTTGTATTACTGGTCTTTTTCCAAGGGTCATTTGGCTATTGGAATGCTCTCAGTGAGGATAATGTGGCGAACTTTCTGCAAGAAAGTGTGATTACAGAAGGTGGGCAATGCATGACAATAGATGCTATGCTTCAGTTGGGTTAAAAATTAGGAGTCATTCTCTCCACTGCCAATTTGACCTATAAGGGCCGCTTGCAGTGTATTCAATTAAATTAGAATGCAATCATGTTCCCAGTGGTTCACTAATCTGTCAGAGAAACAAAACTCCACTATCAACTGGTCACTAGCTGTATCCTAGTAGGCCTACCTAGGACTAATAGCTGGCCAGTCACAATAGGTAGACTAAAGTACAGCCAGATTTCTTTCATACTGTGTCATTTATACTTTATTGACAACTGTCACTAAAATTTTAAAAAGGGAAATTACAAAAAAATTAAGGGACACACAGTAAAACGAAAGTCATTTTCATGAACAGCATACAAAAATACATAAAATAGCTCTATTGGTGTTTCCGTATTTTTTTTGGCTGTTCCACAGTGTTATCGATGCATTATTGAAGGTATTACTCGTATCCTCTGCCAGCTGCTGCATACGGCATAAGAGTTGAGAGGGTTTCATGTCCCCTAGCTGTTGACTAGTCAACAACTGGTGCAACTTCTGACACTGGGATAGAGAGATCTGCAAGGTAATTGCCTGCTTAATGGCCTGAGGTGGTCTTAAGATGAGTTCCCTTACATCGGAAACAATTTCATGAGGCAAGGCATCGATGACCAAATCAAACTTCTTTGAATCAGCCTTAATTTGGTGTATCCGGAACCGATGCTGAATTGTGGCGAACCACATCTCAGGATTATGACTTGGAGTGGCGAGTTGCGTTGGACACACCAGTTCTCGTCTGATCACTGAAGTTAAGCAACGCAAGCCCAGTTAGTACTGACATGGGTGGTCGCTCGGGAAAGCTGGGTACTGCTAATACCCAATAATCGTCGCATTGGTTTAGTGTCTGTGCAGTCTATGCATTAGAACTACGCAGTGGATGGGTCTCTAATGACCTTGTAGTTGACGGGACCTTAAACACCAACAAACAAACAAAAAAAAGGATTATGACTCCAAAAGGGAGGAAGCTTAAAAAGCTTTAGATTTTGCTGCACTGCATTTATATTGTCATCTTGAGAACCAGTCAACTCTGGCTGCAATGTGGGTGGTTGCTCACTTGCCATAATTCTTATTAATAAATTTAAGTTTAATCTACCTTACCAAAAAAATTTTTTTTTGGATGACTTTTATAAGTAGCACTTAATATTTACTCCTCACTAAGGCAAATTCTACTTGTTCCTCCTATTCCAATGTGTAAGGTAGAATCACGTCTGGGTCACCAGTTATGGCAAATGTCCTGGCTGGTTCACGTTGGAATTCAATGGAAAATTGTGATAACAATAACGTTTATTTTTAATGATGTTGAAATAATTAGTCACCACAATTTATAACCAACGAAATTAAAATAAATCACTTTAAAAACACCAAAACTAATATTCTCTATTTAAGAACAATCAAAATTGAACCTCTCCAAATGAGTGCCGTTTCTCCACTGACTAACTGAAAGTAAGCCAAGAAAGTTCTACTGAACTCAAAACTGAAATTCTGTCATTTTAAATGACAGAAGGAAAAACTATTTAAACTCAACCAATAATCAACAAGCTGCACAGAACGTGCAATGATCAGAAAACAGAGTGTGCATGGAACATTCCAGAAACATGCTACAAAGGTAATACCATGGTCTTGTGTTGTGTGCATGAAATCACATCCCACGTGTATGTTAAAATATCTTTCAATGCAGTGGTGCCAATCTGGTTAAAAGTCACATGCATGTATGATTTTTGTTTCTCCACAAACGTCAGAGGTGAAAAGAAGATGACAATATCTAGGTGCAAGGTCTGGTCTGTAGGGAGGAGAATGCTCAGTTTATTCACAATGAAATTAGTAACGTTTTGAGTTTGAGCAGCAGTGTGCAGAGTCAGATCTTGTACTGAAACAGGGTCAGACTGCCAGTGAGCAAGCCACAAACCTTCGGGGATGGCTGCATTGCATTGGACCCACCAGTTCTTGTCTGATCACTGAAGTTAAGCAACCCAACCCCCGCTAGTACTGGTATAGGCAATCGCAAGGGAACACTGGTTACTGCTAATACCAAAATGTTGTCATAACAGCATTGTGCCTGTGCAGATTCTGCATTACAATTACTTAGTGGATGGGGCTCTAATGACTTTTTTGGTTGAAGGGCCCTAAAACACCAATGAAACAAAACCACAAACCTTCGAAAATGTGATTGTGAAACTGATTTGGTGTTTCCCCATGGGTAAATTCTTTGTAGTAGGTTCATTCTGTGTTAAAAAGATTGTTTAATGTACACGTGATGGGTTTGGCATACATCTAATGCTAGGCGAAAAAGGGTAAATCAAAAATGTAATTTTGAAATAGGGCATGTATCATTTGCAATTACACTCGAACTCAGGAAGATCAGAAGACCACAGAATAGGGAAAAGGATCTGAAAAATAATTACATAATAAAACCTAACGTAGCACAGCAAACCCTGACCCAATTCAACTACCCACCTTAAACCAATCTAAATGGTCCATAACCCAAATTAACCTAACCTCCAAATATCTAAGCACAATTATTATCAATTCTGATACTATCACTCTGATTGGAGCAGAAAGTGGGAGTTGCCATCAAATCTGCACAAATGTAGCTTTCGTAACGCCGCTTCACAACAACAACGGGAACGGCAATGTAACCGGGCACGTGAATGGAAAGCGAGCTTCACAACAACCCCCGATGACAGAAGCAATGGCTGGAACATAGTTAAAGCGCTGTAGATATGCACCGCCAGCATCCAGGTGCAGCGAGTCTGATAAGTCAGAAGAGATGAAATATATTTGAAAGTGAAGTATAGGTATAAGAGGCCCCCTGTTGAACCCGCCAAGGCAAAGTAATAAACGTATGAGCAAAAAAAACAACTCACAAATACAACATGCAGCTACGCCACCAAGTGCAATGCATTTTTTTGGTGCTGAGGGGAGGAGCAACGGGTACGTCATGTGGAGGAAGTGTCGCCCCATTGGTCGAATGGCTTACGTTTAACAGGAAAGTTAAAAGTTGGTGAATTTTCCTGGCCATTGCCATTTGCCGTTCCCGTTCCCATGTATTGTGAAGGTTGCCATTAACGTTTGGCATTTAAACTTTCCTTCACGTTCTCGTTTATGTCACGTATCTGTTCCCATTGCTGTTGTGAAGTGGCCTTTAGGATAAGCAGGTCTAGAAAGCAGGTTGATAGGGTTGAGACCCATAAGCACCTTGGAATTATTCTAATTGGGAAGGCTGGGCATGCCCTCCATTTGGTTAGAAGAGTGCTGGGGGACAGCACAAAGGAAGTAAAAGAAATAGCCTATTTTTCACTGGTAAGGCCAATTGTGGAGTACTGCAGAACAATTTGGTTTCCCTTTAAGGCAGGGTCTATCTTGGGAAATTGAAATGATCCAAAGGAGGGCAGCAAGAATTCTGCTGATTCTGCCCCATCCACTGTGTAGTTCTCATGCAGAGACCGCACAGACACTACACTAATGCAACGATTTTTTGATACTCGCAATACTAGCAGTACCCAGTTTTCCCACGCGGCCTCCTATGCCAGTACTAACTGGGGTTGCATTCCTTAACTTCAGTGATCAGACAAGAACTGGTGTGTCCAATGCAATTTGCTGCTCCCGCTTCTCTTGCAGATTGAATGTCTCAGGCATGATTACAGAACTAGGGTGATACTCATGCATCAGAGGCGGATATCTGACAGCATTAAGCCTTTTCACAGACTGTTGAAAATAGGGTACAGGGGTACTCCAGGTGGAAGCTTATCCCTTGCAGACTATAAGGGGAGAAATGATCATTTATTCAGATTGAATGAGATCAGGGCATGAAGCGACTCATATTACAGGTCTTTTCTTGCACGGGTTATTCGACAATGGAATGCTCTTAGTGATGATAATGTGAGGAAGTTTCCACAAGAAGGTGACATTATAGCAGGCGGTAATAGAAGTATATGGTAGATTAGATGCTAGGCTTCATGTTCCTTGTGTTCAATGATTTATTAATTATGAATGAGTCATTTTCTCCACTGCCAATTTGGCCTATCAGGGCTGCTTGCAGTGCATACAATTAGAATTAGAAAACCAGTTAGATATTAAATTTAGAATGCGAGGCTTATTCCCCAAAACGTGCATTACATATACCAAATTCACAGGATCCCGCAGGTGATATACTGCATTACAAGGGGTGTCAAAGTCATTTCAGCAACATGCAATTTTTCGTGTGAGTCACCACAATTTTAGGTTCACGGACATAAATAAATCATGAAATCGATTTCTCAGCCACTAAAAAAACAAAGCTAAATGTCGTCAACAGATAGCATACTGAAGGAACAATGAATAGACACCTCTCTTGCAGGGGCGGATCCAGGGACAGGTCAACGGGGGAGCACTTCAAAAAAAAGTGCGCCCCATATATTTTTACATATCCAGAATCCCTTAGTATAATTCTAACTAGCAATAACAATAGGTCCTCTACTGCCCCTTAGACAATATCCCATCTTCAGTGGTTTAGCCAAATGCAGATTGGGCTGGCATTATAGTTAGAAATGAGGATAGTAATGCAAAAGTACCTCATTAGTTGCAATGTTGAATCATGCATCAGTTGAAATATGCACCCCATTTAGGCACTGAGAGGGGCGCAATTTCTACATTGCCCCTGGATCCACCCCTGCTTAGCCAAGATCGAACCTGCAACAATGGATTCACGAATCGAGCACGCAACTACCGTGGACTTTGGTTGTATTAACTGTCTCAGAATTAAATATGTGAAACAACTGTGTCACTACTGTAATATAGCTTTCAGCTCCTGTTCAGTACCTGTGCAGTAACATTTTATCACTGTATAGTGGCTTATTGCGTTGGACACACCAGTTCTCGTCTGATCACTGAAGTTAGACAACGCATTCCCAGCTAGTAGTAACATGGGTGGCCGCTTGTGAAAACTGGCTACCGCAAATAGCCAAAAATCGTCGCTTTAGCATAGTGTGTGTGCAGGCTCTGCATTACAACTATGCAGTGGACGGAGCTCTAATGACCTTGTAGTTGAAGGGCCCTAAAACACGAAAAAATGAGACTGTAGACAAAGATAAGATCCCCTTTGGAAGGTGGCCAAGCTTGTAACCGCACGAATCTGGTGGCTAGGGAAACCCTTCAATAGGATAGCTACTGGAATCAGAATGTTTGCTGCAAAGCGAACGATTTCGATAAAACCGGTGTTCAAAGGTAAAGGATATGTCCAAGACTGTGGTATCTATAGAGGTGTCAAGTTTTCAGCCATTTTATCAACCTCTGAGAGGGAGAGAGAGTAAAAGGACGAAAATCTTCTTGCGCCAATTTTCATCTGAAGAAGATGATAGAAAAGCATAAGGCAGCAAAGAAAGATCACGAAATTTTCGGAGATTGCCAAGAGAGAAAAGTCCCGAGTGCGCCATCGTTTAGATGGATGAGAAGTAACCCCGAGGTGCCGTTTGTTGCACAAAGGGTAGATTAGACGAACTTCTCAGCAGTAGGAGCTCGTCCCCTGGCGTTTATGAGACGCTCCAACGATCAGTAGACTGGCGATAAATAAGCAAAGGGGGTCGCAGTTTTGGTCTGCAAACGGCTGCGGAGAAACTGTCCAATACATCACTCTTCTATCCATTCAGAAAGACAAGATGGGTACCCGACCCTACCATCAGGGCCCGCTCTAGCACTTATGACGCCCCGGACAAAACGACAAATTTGCGCCCCTTAAGAATGTGTACAGGTATTTACAGTATTTATTCTAATAAACGGCGCGCTGTTTATTTTTTTTCAAAGGCTATTTTGATATTCCTGTGGGTTCCAGACATCTGGTTGGGGTGCCCTATGTTAAGTGGACTTACAGACCACCCTCTGCTACAGGCGAGATAAGGGTATGATGATAATTATCATAAATTCAGTTTCTTTATTATACAATATGCCGTTTATCAGAGAGTGGCAAATTACGTTGGACACACCAGTTCTCGTCTGATCACTGAAGTTAAACAGCGCAACCCCAACTAGTACTGACATGGCTGGCCGCCTGGGAAAACTGGGTACTGCTAACACCTAAAAATCGTCACATTAGTGCAGCGTCTGTGCAGTTTCTGCATAAGAACTGTGCTGTGGACGGGGCTCTAATGACCTTGTAGTTGAAGGGCCCTAAAACACAAACAACAACAAAAAGTTTTTTAGACGGTGCTGCTTATTAGAATAACTATGGTATTTTAAAAGGTATTATTAAAAAGGGTACTTAAATAAAGGTACATATTTTTCATTTTCAATACAAATCAAATCATATTATTTGAATTTTATATTGAGCAACCCATTGAAGCAGTGCTGTGTTTGCGCGTTAATGCTATTCTGTTCAGAGAATTATACTGTATGTACTGTGCAGAACGTTCAAACAAGTTCAAGCAGCGCCATTTCGAATTCTACATTAATATTTTAATAATAGTGTAAATATTTTTCAAGACCACACCTAGGAGAATCATTGCCCTGGTCAAACACCAGAAGTATGAAGCCCTCTATCATCAGATAGAGACCAAGGAAGGGGACAGAGAAGTTTTTAAATAGGCCAAGGTAAGGCCCTCTTTCTCCTGTCTCAGGTAAAGAAGAGGTTGTAAGAGCTTTCCACAACCTCTTCAATGTTGCAAGGGGAAAGGATGACATTGACACTCATCCTATATCTTCAGGGGCAGTGGACAGCATAACAGAGGAGGAAGTAGTCCGGGCCCTTAGGATGATGAGAGGTCGAAGAGCTGTATACCCAGACAGAATCCCCATTAAAGTGGGGCTTAGTCTAGGGATGACAGGAATCTCGTGGCTAGGGAAACTTTTCAATAACATTACTATGGGAGATAGGACCAAAATTGTGGTAACTATAAAGGTATTAAGCTAATGAGTCATTCCATAAAGCTCTGGGAGACACTAATAGAATGTTGCCTCCAGGATTGAACTAGTGTCTGTGGAAATCAGATTTCCATGCCACCTTTATCGACGTGGAGAAGGCTTATGAAAGTGCTGCACGACAGGTTGTTTGGGAGGTATTCTGAAAAAGGCTGATAGAAGAAGAGTTTATTCGAATAGTAGAGGGTATGTATGGTTTAATAGCCAGCATAAGGACACCTTGGTGAAATACTGATGGATTTCCAGTGAGTTTTGGGATGCACCAAGGTTCAGCACTGGGTCCTTTCCAGTGAGTTTTGGGATGCACCAAGGTTCAGCACTGGGTGCTTCCCAGTGAGTTTTGGGATACACCAAGGTTCAGCACTAAGTCCATAACTTAGCAAGTAGCTCATCCATAACCAGAATGAAAAGCATTCTGGTTATGGATGAGCTGCTGACAGGAGTAGGAGAATGGGCCTCAGTCCATGGCATTTGACGACAAATATTGCAAATCTTAGTGGCTGCAGAGAAGTAGAAAAGAGCCTAAACGATATTAGAGGAGTGATAGAAAAGGCTACACGACTGAAAGGGCTAAAGATAAACATGAAGAAGAAAGAGCATTTAGCTTTCAGTTGAGAAGGACAGCAACAGGACAGCAAAATAATAGTTTCATGCTTCCTAGAGTCGAACTGGTGGAAAAGGTGAAAGAGCAAAAGTACTTAGGATCAACATCCCAAAGCAGTGGGGAGATAGACTCTGATGTGAACCCATAGAATCAATCAAGGTGGTTGAATTGGAGTAAGGCAAGCGGAGCCTGTGATAAGAGTGTCCCAACCAAGTTGAAGGTGAAGTTTTACAGGGCAGTGGTTAGGCCCATTATGCTCTCGTCACTTCAACAGAATGCACGTAGCTGAGATGCGAATGCTGAAGAGCTAATAGAATTAGGAATGAGTACATCAGAGGTAGCTTGGGGGTGATGAACACGCCAAAAAATGAGGGAGAATAGATTGAGGTGTATGGAAACGTAAAGAGAAGAGAGGAGGAGGAGCTTGTTAGGTCCATTTCAAGAATTCAGGTGGTCGGAAGCACCCGGGGCAAGAGGAGCCGAACCAGGCTTGGAAGCATGTTGTCCATAAGTATGAGGCATGTATGGGGTGGACGGGGACCTGGTGGAAGATATATGGGAGTGGAGGACCAGAACCCGCAGACGTGACCCTATTTTTATCAAACGGCCAAAATGCCGCCCCTAAATTTTGGCGCCCTGGACAAATGCCCAAATGCCCGACTTGCCCCCCCCCCCTAGAGCGGACCCTGCTACCATAGACGGTAAGTGGTTTATGAGTTACTTTGAGCTTCCCCAAAACACAGTAGAAACTTCATTAACTACAATGGATACTTACAAATTACCACGCAAATGAAAAACAAACACTTCTATAATATTTTTTGATTAGGATTTTGCAGATGCAGGTGCGAAAAATCAAATCGAGGATGCAAATAAGCACCTAAGAGGCTTTTCATACGTGGAGGGAGGTAGGGGATCAGGTTTCAAAGACAGAATATGTTCAGGCAAGGAAAAACGCCAGGAGGACCATTGCCCTGGCCAAGTTCCAGAAGTATGAGGCTCTATATGAAAAGTTGGGGACAAGGGAAGGAGAGAATGCCATTTTTAGACTGGCCAGGACCAGGGATAGGACTAGTAAGGATGTTACCAGGGCCATAACAGTCAAGGATACCAAGGGTAGGGTCCTTTTTCAACCAGCAGAGGTAGTCAAAAGGTGGGAGGAATACTACCACAGTCTCTTAAATGCAGACTCTGGGGCAGTGATCACAGGCAGAATCCCACCCACACCACAGGCTGTGGACAGGGTGAGTGAGGCGGAAATAGTCAGAGCCCTTCGGAAGATGAAAGGTCAGAAAGCAGTAGGCCCTGATAAGATCCCATGGATGTTTGGCACACCTTAGGCCCCACGGGAATTACATGGCTAGGAAAGCTCTTCAATAAGTTAGCAAATGGGGACAGGATGCCTTCTGCATGGCGAGAAAGTTGGATAGTACCACTGTTCAAAGGCAAAGGTGATGCCCAGGACTGTGGAAACTATAGGGGCATAAAGCTGATGAGCCATTCTATGAAGCTGTGGGAGCGAGTCATAGAATGTCGCCTCAGAGACTTGATTAGTGTCCGGGGAAATCAATATGGGTTTATGCCAGGCAGGTCCACCATGGAACCAATCGTCATTCTCCGACAGATGATTGAGAAGCATAGAGCTGCAAGGAAGGACCTTCATGCAATATTCATTGACCTGGAGAAGGCATATGATAGTGTCCCCAGACAGTTAGTATGGAGTGTTTTAAGAAAGAAAGGTGTGGATGAAGGCCATATTAGGATAGTGCAGGATATGTATGATGGTTCCATCGCTAGGGTGAGAACAGCATGGGGAAACACTGCAAGCTTCAAAGTGGAGGTTGGTGTGGATCAGGGGTCAGCACTTAGCCCATACCTATTCACTTTGGTGATGGATGAGCTGCTGACGGGAGTAGGGGAATGGGGGACGCTTCAGGATTTAGCATGTCATCGTTACAAGCATGATGAATAGAAAATACTGTATTAATTTTAGTTTATGAGGACGTCAAGGAACGAAATACGTAACTTACTTGCCAAAGTGGGTAAATACACACCCTGGGTAAATAGCCAAAAATTGTCCATACAGAAGTTCATAATGTATCAGAAACAACAGGGAATGTAATAAAAGAAATTTTTTGATGGGGCAATGCGCATGGAGGTTTTTTGATTTGTTGGTGTTTAAGGTCCCGTCAACTACAAGGTCATTAGAGACCCATCCACTGCATAGTTCTAATGCATATACTGCACAGACACTACACTAATGCGACGATTATTGGGTATTAGCAGTACCCAGCTTTCCCGAGCGACCACCCATGTCAGTACTAACTGGGCTTGCATTGCTTAACTTCAGTGATCAGACGAGAACTGGTGTGTCCAACGCAACTCGCCGCTCCCGACGTTTTTTGAACTTATTTTACTAAGGAAGGGGAAATATTTCAATGGCCATAGTATCGAAGGCAATATTATGGAGACTCTACTGCAGTGATTCCCAACGTGGGGCCCACGCCCCACAGGGGGCAATTCTTTTATTAAGGGGGGCAATTTGAAAATGGACTCGTTCAGAGTTTGGGATGAGGAGACTTGAGACTGAAGTTAACTATATTGGAAGCTGGCATAAAATCTCTTTGCAGCCAGCATCAAGTGAAAGAATCTCACTAAATCTAAATAATTACTAATAATTAAAAAAAATATAGATTTACTTACTGAGCAGCATTGGACACACCAGTTCTCATCAGATTACTGAAGTTAACCAATGCAGCCCACGTCACAACCAACAAGGGTGGCCGGTTGAACATTGGGTACTACTAATTTCCCCTCTCCTATATCACCCCCACCTACCTTCCTCTCACCCGTGACCAGTCTCCACAAGGTTCTGCCGATTACAGCTGCTTGGCCAACTCCCCAACCCATTGATTTAACATACTGACAGTGTTTGCTCAATATTTTCTAGTGATTTCTTCATAAAACCTATCATTCAAATTTCTTTCGTGAACATTTCAATTTTTGAATATTAAAAATTATGTATATGTTAGGAGGGAGCCTAAAAATTTTTGAAAGGCTTCGGTGGAGCATAGCACAAAAAAGTTTTAGAAACACTGCACTACTGCATACATGCACATGGCGTCAGGGGTGCGCCCTTATGGGCATATACACAGATGAGGTCGAGCACTACTCGGCAGCTCCGAGGCGGCGTCCCGGGTGGCAAAATGTCACAATAAATAATAATATTATCGTGAAATGTGAACTAAATATCTGAACCATTTCTTTTCAACGTCACTTGGTGGCGTTGTATGTCATCACACGATTTTTTTAGCTCTGATACTTTTGGTTTTATTGAAGTATAAGGGCGATTTCTGTTCTCAATATAGTTCCTGCTTGATTGTTGGAGAGGTTATGCTCCAGTTGGGCCCATTTGTTGATCCCTTATTGGAGTTTTCACCCATTGTTGGGGTTATCTCTTCAGTGAGCAGTTAAGCCTAAATTGCATTCATCAGGTCAATATCGTCTGCTGCTTCTTCTTTGCTATTGTCATTTGTAATTGATCCTCACAAACACTGCAGACAGAAGATTTACTTGTGTGATTGGGGTTGTTTATTTGCCCTTAGGGGTAGATGGCGCCCCAGGGGGTGTGCATAATATGTGGGAAAGATATTTATCCTCATAACTCAGTGGTGCGATGCACCCAGTGCTTTAAGACAGCGTTTCCCAACCTTTTTGGCTCCAATACCACTTGGCAGTACATCACGCTAAATTGTATCACTTCATAAAAATGATTGTATTTCGTGAAATGTTGTTATTGTGTGTAATTTTCTAATTCTAATTGAATACGCTGCAAGCAGTCCTGATAGGCCAATTGAATCCCCAAGGAACCTTAAGCATAACATCTATTCTGCCAAATATTGCATACCTCCTATAATGGCACGTTCTTGAAGAAACTTCCTCACATTATCCTCACTGAGAGAATTCCATTGCTGAATGACCCTTGGAAGAAAAGACCAGTAATACGAGCCTGTTCATGCCCCAACCTCCTTCAGTTTGAAGGGATGATCCTTCCTCCCCTATAGTCTACCAAGGATAAGCTGCCACCTGGGGTACACTCATATCCTAATTTGAGTAGTCTGTGAAAAAGCTTAATGCTGTCAGATACCTGCCTCTGATGTAGTGAGTCCCACCCTAATTCCGTTATCATGTCTGAGACACTCAACCTTTGAGAGAAGCGATGCAGCACAATTCTTTCAGCCCTCCTTTGTATCATTTCAATTTACCAAGATAACCCCTGCCTAAAGGGAAACCAAATTCGACTACAGTACTCCACTATTGGCCATACCAGTGAAAAATAATCTTGAAAAATAATCTACCGTAAAATCTCATGCAGTGCCCGCGGATTATACGCGAGACATAGGGTCATTTAGTGCAGACTATATGCAAGGGCGGACTATATATGAGTGCGGACTCTAAATGAAACCAAGGGTTCTTACTGAAAACTGCTCATTTTCTGAACATTTTATTACACATAACAACATGACATCTTATAAAATCTTTCACATTTCAATTTCATCATCAGAGAAATCTGCGATTTCGTGTTAAATTCATTTGATCCCATTGCCCCTACAAGTTGTGCCACTGGCTACAGTAGGAATTTTAAAGTGCGGATTATATTTGAAATATACCCATTGCTAATGCGGGCTATAGACGGGTGCGGACTATATTTGAGATGCAGACTTTATGTGAGATATTATGGTAATTTTGTTTGCATTATAAATTTTATAGGGTGACCATGTTTTTCAGAACTCCACAAAAATCCCCCCCCCATTTATAAAAAGACTTGCTCTAGCAAGTTTCATGCAAGTCACTTGCTCTAGCAACATCACTGCTTTCAAAGGCAGCAATTTGGACCTGAATCAATGCAGCATTCATTATTCCAATAATCCCAGGTTCTCAATTATTCCAGTTCAACCAGGAAAACACAAGCATAGGGTAGACTGGGGCTGAAAGTTCCAGGGGTAAGAAGTTACAGCATTATTTTCCAATCAAAGCATAAATCTCCAATATTGTTAGTAAGAGAAATATGATGGAATGACTTTGCCTTTCACATCACCTGGGCCAGTTGTACCATAACCATAGAAGGAGGAACTGGTGGAGCGGCGAGTTGCGTTGGACACACCAGTTCTCGTCTGATCACTGAAGTTAAGCAACGCAAGCCCAGTTAGTACTGACATGGGTGATCGCTCAGGAAAGCTGGGTACTGCTAATACCCAATAATCGTCGCATTAGTGTAGTGTCTGTGCAGTATATGCATTAGAACTATACAGTGGACGGGTCTCTAATGACCTCGTAGTTGACGGGACCTTAAACTCCAACAAAAAAAGGAACTAGTGTGCAGAGGTGCTAAATATATAAGTGAAGGTGTATAACTTTTTATTTTTCTAATAATATTAGTCTACACATTATTTTTACAGTTATAGTGATGAATTTGTGTAATACTATGCATTGATGTTTCATTTTAATGTAAGAGGTTGTGCAGTTTAGATAACCTCAAATAGTCTCCTGCTTGGAACAAGCCCTGTGTACCCGTGATTTCTAGATGACTTTGCAGAAATGATGAAGGAGCTAAACGCCATTCTGTGAAAGTGGTTCTAACTCACCAATGGCATGTTCGGATACTTAATTGTGTCACTGAAGCCTGGAACACATGGGAAAATTATTACACAATAACTTTACATTGCCTTCTGTCAGGGCCGGCCCTAGAGTTTGCGGGGCTAAGGCAGCAGGCAATAGAGGGCTCCAAGGCAGCAGGCAATGGCGGGGCCCCAGTACCAAGTTTTTTTTAATTCACCAGTGCGGGGCCCAAGGTGGTCGCCTCGTTCGCCTTGCCCTAAGGCCGGCCCTGCCTTCTGTTAAACTAAAGTGGTAAAACCATTAGTATTTTACATCAGCTTAATTAAGCCTAGTTCCATATCACCACTCTAGGGTGCTGCTAGCATCGACGCTGTTTAAATTTTAATGACGTACCATGTTGTGTCAGTTGTACCATGTCACTACTTGCCCAATAGATTTGTAACGTTTAGCTCCACCACTAACATTTAACATTCAAAATTAAACAATTATATAGTGCCTGTTGCAGCCAATGAGCAAATCACGACGCCCATCAGATGGGCTGCCCTACGAGTTCTGGATGGGAAGCTAGGCCTCCTGGCCATGGGATTTTTGTTAAACGCCATGTTGGGGATGCTGTGGATAACTGTATCATGGAGTCACACCACCTAGAAATGTGTTAATTGAGGAGAAAAGAGATAAATGAGGTGCGCTGAGAATCGTCTCATGCTAATAAGGAGTGAAGCCCTAAATGTAAACAACAAGCCTACCCTTAAGTAATGTTTTAAACGGTTCTGAGCTAGAGTCCAATTAAACAATGGTAAGCGTATTTCTCGGTACTGGATTTATTTCATGGGTTGGGCAGTAAGCCAAGCAGCCATAACAGGACGAACCCTTAGGACAGCATTTTCAACCTTTTCTGGCTCGCGTACCAATTGGTAGTACATCATGCTAAATTGTACCACTTCATAAAAATGATTGTATTTCGTGAAAAGTTGTTATTGTGTGTTACTTTCTAATTCTAATTGAATACACCACAAGCAGTCCTGATATGCCAAATTGTCGATGGAGAGACCATTGATAACCCATTGAATAATAATTTATAACCAATTGAACCCCCAAAGAACCTGAAGCATAACATATATTCTGCCAAATATTTCATACCTGCTATAAAGGCACCTTCTTGAAGAAACTTCCTCACATTATCTTCAGTGAGAGAATTCCATTGCCGAATGACCCTTGGAAGAAAAGACCAGTAATACGAGTCTGTTCGAGGCGCCAACCTCCTTCAGTATGAAGGGATGATCGTTTCTCCCCTACAGTCTACCAGGGATAAGCTGCCACCTGGGGTACCACCTTGGGTGAAAAAGTTTAATTTTTTGTCAGATACCGGCCTCTGATATAGTGAGTCCCTGTCAAATATTGCATACCTGCTATAATGGCATCTTCTTTAAGAAATTTACATTATCCTCACTGAGAGAATTCCATTCTTGAATGGTCCTTGGAAGAAAAGACCAGTAATACGAGCCTGTTCGTGCCCCAACCTCCTTCAGTTTGAAGGGATGATCCTTTCTCCCCTATAGTCTACCAAGGATAAGCTGCCACCTGGGGTACACTCATATCCTAATTTGAGTAGTCTGTGAAAAAGCTTAATGCTGTCAGATACCTGCCTCTGATGTAGTGAGTCCCACCCTAATTCCGTTATCATGTCTGAGACACTCAACCTTTGAGAGAAGCGATGCAGCACAATTCTTGCAGCTCTCCTTTGTATCATTTCAGTTTCCCAAGATAACCCCTGCCTAAAGGGAAACCAAATTCGACTACAGTACTCCACTATTGACCATACCAGTGAAAAATAGTCTTCAAAAATAGTCTAATTTTATTTGCATTATACATTTTATAGGGTGACCATATTTTTCAGAACTCCACAGAAAATACCCCCCCCCCCCCATTTATAAAAAGACATGTTGCTCGTCCAAAAATTTTCCCTCAATTATTAATATTGTTAAGCATATTGAACAGTAAAGGATAGTGAAGGTGGGGTCCTGCTCTCCCCACCAGAGGTAAAGAGGAGGTGGGAAGAGTACTTTCAAACTCTCTTGAATGCTACAGGGGGAGGAGATGTCCCCGTTACCCATCCTGCATTGAAAGGGGTGGTGGACTGTGTAGCCGAGGAGGAAGTAGCCAGGGCACTAAGGAAGATGAAAGGTCAAAAAGCTGTAGGCCCAGATGGCATCCCCATCCAAGTGTGGCATAGCCTAGGGAGCAGAGGTACCAGGTGGCTAGGGAAACTCTTCAGTAGGATAGTTAGAGGAGACAGAATGCCATCTGAATGGCATGAGAGTTGTTGGATAGTATCACTCTACAAGGGCAAAGGGGATGTCCAGGATTGTGGTAACTACAGAGGTATAAAGCTAATGAGCCACTCCATGAAGCTCTGGGAGAGAGTAATGGAATGTCACCTCAGGGTTAGAACAAGTGTTTGGGGAAACCAGTTTGGGTTTATGCCAGGGAGGTCCACAATGGAACCAATCTTCATCCTGAGGCAGATGATAGAGAAATATAGAGCAGGAAAAAAAGCTCTGCATGCCATCTTTGTCAACCTGGAGAAGGCCTATGAGTGTCCCATGGCAGGTAGTTTGGGAGGTATTACGAAAAACGGGGGGTAGTAGAAGGGTTTATCTCAATAGTCAAAGATATGTATGACGGTTCCATAGCCAGGGTAAGCACTACTTGGGGGAATACTGGGGGTTTCCCAGTTAAAGTCGGGGTGCACCAAGGTTCAGCACTTAATCCATACCTCTTCATCCTGGTTATGGACAAACTGCTGATGGGAGTAGGTGAATATGCCTCTCAGTGTTTGGTATAGAAAAGGGACTAAACGACATTAGAAGAGTGATAGAAAAGGGAGGGCTCATGATAAACATGAAGAAGACAGAGTGTTTAGCTTTCAATTGGGAAGGACAGGAAAATAATGGGGACGTATGTTCAAGGGGTGAACTAGTTAAAAAGGTGCAAGAGGTAAAGTACTTAGGATCAACGTTCCAAAGCAATGGGGAGATAGATGCTGAGATGAGCCATAGGATCAATGGGGGTGGCTGAAGTGAAGTCCTGTGTGATAAAAGGGTCCCAATCAAGTTGAAAGGGAAGTTCTACAGGGCGGTGATTAGGCCACATATGCTATACATATCGGAGCATTGGACAGTGAGGAAGACCCACGTTAGTAGAATGCAAGTTGCTGAGATGCGAATGCTGTGGTACATGAGTGGTGTATTAAGAGCAAAAAGAATTAGGAATAAGTATATTAGGGGTAGACTGGGGGTGGTGAATATCGCCAAAAAGATGAGAGAAAATAAGTTGAGGTGGTATGGGCACGTAACGAGAAGAGGGGACGAGGAGCTCGTTAGGGTCACTCCATGATTGCAGGAAGGAAAGACTCTGTGCATGATAAGGAAAAACTCTGTTCCAGAATGGTATACTAAGGAGGTGAAGGTAGCTTTGCAAAACCAGCGAAAGGCTAAGAATGCACTTAGGAGATGGAGGGACGTCAATAGTGAGGTGGTCTATAAGGGGGCCCGCAAAATGGTTAAAGGGTTCATGAAGGAAGCTTACAAGAACTTTCATGAGAACATTTTGGGAGATAGGCTTAGGAAAAATCCAAAGGCATTCTGGGGATATATAAAGAGGTGTAGGAAGGAGGGAGAGAGGGATACAGTGGTTAAGGATGGGTCAGGAAATTTAGTAAAGGATAGCCTTATGATTGCCAACGTTTTTAATAATACATTTGCAAAATGCTTTCAAACCAGTAGAAACAGCTCCCAGCCAGAATTTGTTAAGGAATTGCCAGGAGGAATGGATGAGGTTATTATCACTAGGGCGGGAATTGAGCAGCTACTGAGTAAATTACCAGTATATAAGGCCACTGTCCCTGATCGTGTTTCACCATATATTCTGCAACGGCTTTCTGGGATTATTAGCTGTTACTTGGTGGAAATTTTCAAAAAGTCATTAGCCACAAGCATTGTTCCAGCATCATGGAAACTGGCAAATGTGGTGCCCATTTTCAAGTCTGGGGACATGACAGACCCTAAGTGCTATAGACCAGTTTCATTAACAAGTGCTGTATCCAAGATATTTGAGCACATCTTATTCTCATCTATAATGGGATATCTGGAAAGGAATGGCATCCTTAGAAATAACCAACATGGGTTTAGGAAAGGCAGGTCATGTGACACCCAAATGGCTTGCTTGATGGATCATATTCAAAAGGCTTTAGATAGCAAAAAGCAGGTTGATGTTGTATTCTTGGACTTTGAACAGGCTTTTGTCATGGTGCCCCATGATAAGCTGGTCTCACAAATGTCCTACTTAGGGATACATAGAAATGTTGTTCAATGGGTAAGGTCCAATCTGCTTGATAGAAAACAGAGGGTCATTTTCAAGGGTTGTGCATCTCAGTGGAAATCAGTCACGTCAGGGGTCCCTCAGGGAAGTGTATTGGGTCCTCTGTTGTACATTCTCTATGTGAACGACATGGGGGCTTGATATTAATTCCTTCCTTGAACTATTTGCAGATGACACATGTGCTGCTCAGGTATTAGATGATGGGTTATCATCCTGTGTGCAATTACAACAGCATCTAGATAGGATTTACAATTGGTGTGTAAAATGGGAATTGCCATTAAACCTGAGGAAGTGTAGGATCCTTACAATATCGAGATCAAGAAAGCTACTTGATTTTGATTATCACATAGGTGGAGTTAGGGTTGATAGGGTTGTAACCCATAAACATTTGGGAATTGTCTTAAATAGTCAGGGTAATTGGAAGGATCACATTGGTCAAGTGATTGGGAGGGCTGGTCAATTCCTCTGTCTGATTAATAGGGTCCTTTGAGATAGCACAAAGGAGGTATACTATGGTACGCCCAATTTTGGAGTATGGCAGTCCAATTTGGTTCCTTTTCAGGCAGGACTTATCTTGGGAGGTTGAAAGGATCCAAAGGAGAGCAGCAAGAATTGTACTTCATAGGTTTTCTCACACAGAGAGTGTATCTGCCATGATTAAGGAACTAGGGTGGGATACATTAAGCCATAGGCGTTTATCTCACAGCATTAGCCTTTTTATAAGACTGCTGCTGCTAGGATGTAATGGACCTTTGGCCGGAAGTGTGTCCCCAGCTGAGTATAAAGGCAGAAAGGATCATCCATGTAAATTGAAAGAGGTTAGGGCACAGACAGACTCATACTACTGGTCATTTTTGCCAAGAGTCATTCGACAATGGAATAGCCTTGGTGAGGAAAGGGTGGAGGGCTTTATCCAAGAAAAATCAACCATAGCTAGTATTGTATTAGGGGAGGCTCCTGAATTATAGCTTAGGGTTTTAGGAGTATTATGTTATCATAAGTAGGACTGAGAGTTAGTCTCTCCACTGCCATATTGGCCAAAAAAACGGCTGCTTGCAGTGTATTATATTAGAATTAGAATTAGATAGGAAGCACCCGGGGCAGACTGACGTGGGAACAAGTTGTCCATAAGGATATGGCAGTGTGTGGGGTGGATGGGGACATGGTGGGCGACAGACGGGAGTGGAGGGCTAGAACTAGCAGATCCGACCCTGCCTCAGGCAGGATAAGGGTAGGATGATGATATTAATAATGTTAAGGAAATTGCCAATCAGTGACTGTACATATTAACAACTTTACTGTATAATATTATTAAAATAATTTTTATGAATTATACGAAAAAACGTTTCTATGACCATATATCATCATCACACCGTTATCCTGCCTATGGCAGGGTCGGGTCTGTGGGTTCTAATCCTCCATTCTCGTCTATCCCCAATCAGCTACCACGTCCGCTTGGGTCTCCCTCTACTCCTGATGCCACCCACCACCTGCTGCTTCATAATGTACTGCATGAGCTCCTCCTTCCCCTTTGCATCACATGCCAACACTACCTGTACCTATTTTCTCAGATCATTTCCGCAATGTCTCCCACCCCCAAGCTGCCTCTAACATACTCGTTGCAGACTCCGTCAGCACGCAACACTCCACTCATGTAACGTAGCATTCGCATCTCGGCCCCTAGCATTCTCCTCTCATGGTTCTTCCTCACTGCCCAGCATTCTGACCCATACAGCATAATCTGCCTAACTACAGTTTTGTAAACCTTACCTCTCAACTTTATTGGGACTCTGTGGTCACATAGCACACCACTTGCCTGTCTCCACTTTAGCCATCCTGCATTGATTCTGTGGGTAACGTCGGAGTGGATCTCCCCATCGATCTGAATCACTGATCCTAGATATATTACAGGAGTTGCGATTATTGCAGGCTGATATTGCAGACCTTAAAGCTACTATGGCTCCACCTCTACCCCCCTCCAATTTTCCCCCATCATTTGCAGAGATAGTGGCAAATGGGTCTACCAACGAAGGCATGGGAGCAGCACAGCACTGTGAAATTCTCTAGGAATGGACAGAGCCCTGTAGATAGTATGACTTTAAACTTGCCACCTTTAAAAAAAACAAGTACAGAAACCTTTTGCGAAAGCCCCCTGTCAAAGTGGTGAAAGGGTCAGGGTCTTCTCTCAAACCTTTTGGTGGACCTAAGGTCTATGCGACAAGAATTTTTATTACTCGTTTGAGTCCAAAGATTTCTTGCCAAAACATCCATGAACACCTCTGTGACTTCATTCCTGGTCAATATTGATGTGCTTGAGATTTGGCAGGACATCTAAGTAAATTTCTTTATAGTCCAACTGATACATTTATAATGTGGAATAAAGTATATTTTATTCTAACTATTGTATAAGAATTGGTTCACTTGGAGACCATAACTAAATAACACAGAAACCAAAATCTCAAACTCCTTTTTCCAATCTACCCGCTTTCTTAACTGACGTTCTCTTTTTTTTTAATTCATTCTTTTCACATGCCCACCTGCACATGACAGGTGGATGATGGGATATCCTCGTCATGACGTACATGTCATCACCCCTAATGTCCTCGTGGCCCTCATCCTCGTGTACGATGGGTTGAGCGTCATGGACATGTTGATTGAAGTCCACTGCTCGGTATACTGCATGTAAGTATGGGTGGTGTGAACCTACGCATACTTGCAGTGTTCCACACCTGGCCATCTCAGAGTCAATAAGTGTAGGTGCCAAGCGTTTCCTTCACCATGAGTGGAGGAGAGTATGGTGCTTTACCTGCTCTGCCCAAGCAGGTATCTTCCAATACAACTCTCTGCCTTGATGGTGGAGTGTTGATGCTCCCAGTTGATGGTTGTAAGTTGACTGATGTGCAAGACCGAGGCTCAAATGACAAGTGAGCCTGTGGTTAAACGTCAGCTCAGCCAGGCTCGGAGTATCTTTATCTGGTCGCTCTGCCCCTTCTTGAAGTCAACATGACCAGTTTCCAGAGTTTGAGCATGGAACTTGATTGTGCAGTTGAAGGACTCTACCTTGCCATTTCACTGTCGATGATAGACCGGTGTTCAGTGATGTCTGATGTCACACTCAGCTAGGAAAGTAGCAAAATGGTCGCTCACAAATTCAGAACCAGGGTTCCCATACTGAGCAAAAAGTTCCTCCCAACCATGTCATTACCTTGGTTGCCTCGTGGCTACCCTTTAGCCATATTTCAGGGAAGCCGGTGAAATAATCAATCACCATGACAAGGAACGTGTGGTGTAGACGTGCAGTGGCGAAGGGACCAGTCACGTCAATTGCGATCCGTTCCCATGGCCATGTTGCTGGGGGAAGAGGGTCTGTTGGTACCAATCCTTTAGGTGCTGTCTTTTCTGAGGATTGGCACCCTAAACAACCTCGGATGAATGCCTATATATTTTTGGACATTCCAGGCCACCAATATGTCTCACGAAGCTTCGCTTTTGCATGCACAATGCCAGGTGGCCATTGTGAGCACGAAGGAGCGGACGTTGATTCTTCTCTGGAACAATGATTTTGTTGTTTACATGAAGACACTTGTCACTGATCGAAAGTTGATTGCGAATGACATAGAATGGGGCTATGTCCTCAGTGTGCTTAGGTGGCCAACGATCATCTTCGACCATCTTGAGAATGCATTGTAGGACCAGGTCAGAGTGTGTTCCATTAACGAACCACTGAATGGGAAAGCCTGAGGTGTTGATTGTACGAACCAACATTGTTGAAAGTGGCATCCGGGACAGCATATGGGGTACAGTGTTTTCAGTTCCTGGGCAGTGCTGAATGATGTAATCAAATTCAGCCATTTGTAGACACCAGTGATCGAACTTGTGTGCTTTGCGCCCCTCACCTTGTTGGGACAAGATGGAGATGAGTGCCTTGTGATCCGTGATTAAGGTGAATCCCCGGCCTAGCAAGAAATTTGACCAATGCTCACTTCCCAATGCTTCCCTCTCATTTGGGGCATAGGCCCTTCTGGTTGATGTCAGTGTGTGAGAGGCAAATGCAACAGGCTGCTAGCTGCTTTGTTGGAGTTGAGACAGTGTTGCTGATAGGCCAATATTTGATGCATCAGTAGCTACCACAGTTGGTAAGTTGGGGTCGAATATTGCCAAGCAGAGCTGATCACTCAGTAAAGACTTGATACATCTGAATGCGATGTCTGCAGTTTCAGGCCATTCGAACTTGGGGGCTTCACTTGCATGTGTCAGCTGTTGCAAGGGTTCAACAAAATCTGCCAAGTTAGGGATAAACTCTTGAAAGGTAATTAATTGACCCTAAAAAGCAGGAAATGTCCTTTTGACATTGAGGTGCCAGTGCCTCCTTGATTGCTGTAATCCCTGCTGGGTCGGGGTGAATGCCTTCAGCACTGATGATGTGGCCCAAAAATTTCATGCTATCAATGTTGAACATTTATCCTTGTTGATGTGGAAATCCTTGTTGGTCAAACGTTGGAGGACTTCTGAGAGGCTGTGATCATGCTCCTCTGTGGTCCTCACAAAAACAAGGGTGTCGTCAATGTAGGTGATACAGCCCTGGCAATCTGTGAGTGTCTGACTGACAAGACGTTGGAATACAGAAGCTGCATCTGTAAGGCCCATCGGTAACTGTTTGTATTGATACAGCCCAGTAGGTGTGATGGTGGTCATAAGAGGGCGGCTCTCAGCAGCTAGCTGAATATGCCAGTAGCCCTTGGTGAGGTCTATTTTACTAAAGACCTTGGCCCCAGTGAGCTGTAAATACAGGTCACTGATACATGGCAGGGGATAATGTTCTGGGATCACAGTGGGGTTCAGTAACCAGGTGGTGTGCCCAAGCTGATGGTCTGTCAACTGGCTCCCAGATTCCCTCTTCAACCATCTTGTTGATCTCAGTCTTGACCAACTCCCGATATGAAATTGTTATAGGACGAGGTCTTCGGGAGACTGGAACTAAGTCATCATTAAGGGTGATGTGATGTTCAAAGTCTAGAAAACAACTGATGCCACTGCACATTAATTTTGGAAATTGATTGAGGATCGGGTGTATTGTGCCTGGTCAAGACGATATACACGATGATGTGTGTGATGTTATAGCTGGGGTAACGCTTGTACCCCCATCATGGGTTGTCAGTAATGGTGTTTTGTTTGGTTGGGCTTTGGTCCCACAAGGCGCCTGTATGCTGATTGGCCTGATCGGATGCTGATTGGATTCTGATTGGATGCTGACTATTCAACGTTTGGCATCAATGACCATTTCAAGTGCCTGAATTGCATCTAGACCCCAGACTGCAATGTCGATGGTGTCCAGAACAAAAACGTCGAGTACTGCCCAGTTGTTACCATAGGACAACTTTGAACGGAAAGTTCCTTGCAACCCTCTGATTCGTGAGCCACCAAAATTTTAAAGTTGGGCGGTGGGCCTTGTCAGGTGTATATGTGGCCAAAATTTATCAGCAATTGTGCATGGCACAATCATGACTGCAGCACCAGTATCGATGACACCATTGACAAAAGCATTCTTCCCCTGGTAGGAGATTTCAATTGCACATGTGAGGTCCATTGGCAATTTGTGGTTGCAAACTTTCTTCATGGTGATCCGCTTGATCCCAGGAGGTTGTTTGTTTTCTTTGGTTGAGGAGCGGCACACTGCTGCAAAGTGGTTGAGTTTCCCACAGGCGTCACATATCAGACCTTTTGCAGGACACTGGTCCTGGCTGTGCTGGCGTCTGCAATTTGGGCAGGCCTTGTCTGGCCTAGGCATATGGTGTTTGATTGATGTGTGTCGTTGCCTATCATGTGACCTGGGCCATTGAAATTTCTGAATCTGGAATATTGCTGATGGATTCTGGAGGGATGCAGATCCAGCTTTGGATGTTTCGATAGATTGCATGATCGAAACAAAGGAGTCGAGGTTGACTGGCATTGTTGCTAAGAGACGCTTTTGTGTCTCTCTGTTAGCACAATTTGTTGCAAGGAAGTATGCCAGATCAACGTCCTTTGAAAATCCTGTGTAGTCACAGTTGGACTGTAGGTTGCATAAGTGGCTGAGGAATTCTGTGGAATTCTGGACTGCTTGCAAGTTTGGAGACGGAAAAATGCAACAGCTTGTGGCATTCATTGCCCAAACATACCTTGGATTGTGGCAAAAAAACTCTTTCGGTGTTGCAGTAGCCTTCCGTTCCATCACTGGATTGTCCTTGAAACGTTTGGCAGCTTCTGAACCAAGGTGTGTATACATAATATTAATGCAGTCACTGCTTGTCAACTGCTTGTCCGGTGTGTGCTGACTGTTGATCAGCTCAATCACAATGTCCAGCTGTTGCTTCCAAGTGGTGAGGTCACGAGGTTCAGATGTTGAATACTCCCACAATGGAGCCACAGCTGTAATTGAAATTGCAGCCATTCCATGACTGAGGACTGTCTTTGGTATGTCACACAGGTTTTAGAACCATTAATGGTGAATTGTATAACTGCCAACGTTCACAATTCCAATGTTCACGACGCCAATGATGTGCCTGGGATTTGGCAGGACATCTAAGTAAATTTCTTTATAGTCCAACTGATACTTTTATAATGTGGAATAAACTATATTTTATTCTAACTATTGTATAAGAATTGGTTCACATGGAGACCACAACTCAATAACACAGGAACCAAAATCTCAAACTCCTTTTTCCAATCTACCCATTTTCTTAACTGACGTTCTCTTCATGTTTTAATTCATTCTCTTCACATGCCCACCTGAATGTGATGGGTGGATGACGGGATATCCTCATCATGACATACATGTCAAATATAACCAAATAACCCAGCTAAAAACTAAATACAGTGAAATAACCCAGCTAAAAACTAAATACAGTGAAATAACCCAGCTAAAAACTAAATACAGTGAAATAACCCAGCTAAAAACTAAATACAGTGAAATAACCCAGCTAAAAACTAAATACAGTGAAATCCGTTTAACACAAAAACGCTTAACATGAAATAACGGTTAAAATGAAACAAGACTGCAGTACAGACAAAATAATCTGCAATTCCATACATATTTTTTCTTTTAACATGAAACAAAAATCGCTTAACATGAAATTATTTTCCTTCTCAGCTAACAAAATACTGGATATACAACATATACCAGAGTTTTTGTTAAACTAAACAAATAAACAATGGCTGCCACTGTTGCTAGATTACAGCCTGGGTTTGGGATGGTATAGGCATGCCATTGACAAACCTTTCAAACTATGGGGAGGGGGTGGCCTTTTTATTGACAATTTATGCTCAAAAAAACACTGAAAAACAAAGCACATTTTATCCCAAAAACTATAATTCTTTCAGGTTTTGTTTTTAAATTATGCATTTGTAGCCTAGATCCATATTTAAATTGAAAATATTAAATCTAATATGATGCCCACAAGTGTATCCTTTAGTAACATCATCACACCCTCATCCCACCTGCAGCATGGTCGGATCTGTGGCCCCACTGAACATGCCCTGGACTGGGGGCACCCCAGCCAGGCATCTGGAACTCACAGGAATATTGGCCGGGTTGTCTGTGGGGGTGACGGCCTACCCCACTTGTTCCAACATTGCATTATACAACCAAAATAGAAACTTTGGCAGGTAAATTAATGCTTTGTTGGTTATATTACTAAAAATTACAGGTATAACTTTTAGCAAAAAATCTAATTAATAAAATATGATGACATACAAAACAACGATGGGTTTTCTGCATGAATCGCTTAGCACGCAATTCTTTTAACACGAAAAAATATTTTGGTCCCGTCAGTTTCGTGTTAAACGAGTTTCACTGTATGATACATATTCCTCATTTGTTGTAAATTATTCTGGCACTGATCCAGATACATTAATGGCAGCTGACATTTGGCCTATTCATACTGTGGTTAAGCATTTTATTGGTAAACTTCATGATTCTATGGTCAAAGACAAACTAGCAATTGATTTGCAAGGTGGTACTCAAAAGGCATTACCAACTTGTGAGGAAGATGTGGGGAGAGAGGTAATGCACACAGGCTGTCTCCACATAATGACTGGTACAAAATTAATTAGGTTATATTACCAGAACGTTAGAAGCCCCCAGAATAAAGGCAATGCAGTCATGGCAAACGTCTCCCTTTACAATTATGAATCATTGTTTTGGCAGAGACCTGGCTACCTCCAATGATTAATTCATATAACTATTTTCCACCATATTATCTTGTTTTTAAGGTGTGATAAATTGTCCTCCTTTACAGGTGGGGAGAGAGGCAATGCCACAGGCTGTCTCCACATAACGACTGGTACAAAATTAATTAGGTTATATTACCAGAACGTTAGAAGCCTCCCAAATAAAGGCGATGCATTCATGTCAAACGTCTCCCTTTACAATTATGAATCATTGTTT
>JAAFCE010007744.1:17259458-17297796 GCA_013389805.1 Trigoniulus corallinus
TTTGGCAGAGACCTGGCTATCTCCAACGATTAATTCATATAACTATTTTCCACCATATTATCTTGTTTTTAGGTGTGATAAATTGTCCTCCTTTACAGGTGGGGGCTTATTAATAGCCATTAATACATCAACACTTGGAAGACATTGCCACATTATTTCTGATTTACATGTGGATGACCAGATCCTGGCAATCTCTTTAAGGGGCAGGGGCCTGGAACCAATTACTATAGTGGCTTGTTATCTCTCTCCAGCTTTGTCATCAGCAACCTATACATCACTGATTGACTCTTTAGCTGTTAAGCTTGCTTCTTACTCTTCAATTGTGCTACTGGGGGACTTTAATATTCCACTCATCGACTTGGCAACCCCAGTTCCAATGTATTATGGGACCACTCAAGCATCTAAGGCCACATCTGTAATATCTTTATCTTCTCTTGATAGGCTAAGCCAGCTCAATAATATATTCAATGTAAACCAGCAGCTCTTAGACCTGTGCTTTACTGAATTGCCTTGTTTAGTTAGTGAAACTATCCCCCTCTCCAACCTTGACCCTCACCATCCAGCTCTAGTTCTTAAGTTGAATTTGACACTATCCTCCACCACTTATACAAGGGTCCCAGAATCAAATTTGAAATTCAATTGGCTCAAAGGCAATTATACAATGTTATATTACCACCTTTTAAGCACAAATTGGGTGAAACTATTTTTAAACTCAACACCTCATAGGGCTGTCGATTTGTTCTATTCAGTAATGCATGGTGCTATGCAGGATTTTATACCTACTACCATTTCCAATGTTAGAGCTGATTAAGTTAATTAAACAGAAAAGACGACTCTTTTCCTTTTGTAAACATGCCCCATCATTGGACCATAGGCATCGTTTTCATGAGGCATGGTCAAAGGTCAAGTACCTACTTAGCGGAGACCACCAAATGTTCTTTGAAAACCTTGCACACCATCAGAACTCTGCTCGCAATTTTTGGACCCAATACAAGCGGTTGATTTCAACTCAAAATGAAACTCCTACACTTCACCTAAATGATAAGTTAGTTACCAATCCAGCTGACATAAGGGATATCTTTGTCAACTTTTACTCTAATCTTGTGACTGGGGCCATTATCAATACAGTCAATACAGTAAGCCATTACATCAATACAGTAAGACATTATCAATACAGTCTTCCTGATGGTGGTGAGGCCCTAACCTGTGATTCAATAACCTCATCTGAGGTTCTTTTGGCAATTAAGAAGTTGAAACTTTCCTTTGCTCTTTCACCTGACAAAATTCCTTCCATCATGTTTAAGGCTTATGGTGACCTTTTAGCCCCAGTACTGGCCACCTTCTTTACAAAGTGCTTACAGCATCATTCTGTACCCTTGGCCTGGAAGACTTCACATGTAATTCTGATCTTTAAACAAGGTTCATGGCTGGTCCCATCAAATTACCGCCATATATCCATTATATACAAATTTATTCCCACATTTATCTTCCATAGTAGATGCATGTAGTCAAAGACATTAAGTGGGCGCCCTGTATCTTGACCTCTCTAAGGCATTTGACAGGGTGTCCACTTCTCTTCTACTCTGAAAGTTACAGACTTACAGTCTGGTAGGTAATTTGTCAAGTCTTCCTGGGCAATTACCTTAAAGCACATCCAAACTATATAAGAATTGGCCACACTATTAGCCAGTGCTCCTACTTACAGAGTGCCTACCCCAAGGCAGTGCCCTCAGCCTAGTCCTTTTCAATATACTGTATATGTGAATTACCTATTTGAAATCTGTTCACCTGAGCCAAACCCTCTAGCATTTGCCAATGATATTAAATTATCAAAAAGTATTACAGATGCACAGCCACCCTCTCAACTAACCTTCTGTCTACAAGGTGGGGTTTTGGCAAACCCCAGACCTACAAAATTGTGTCTCCACATGTATCACTTTCTCCAATCATAACCAGCCTTTGATTACCTGTTCTCCAATGTTTTCTTTACCTATCTAGGGAAGTTGGCTGGTCTCCTAAGCAATTATCATATTTTATTTTCATTTTTTTGGGTAATGGAACAGGTATGGGGTTTTTCCTGACCCCACCTTGTGATGTATGTGAAATTTTAGTGATGCCTCTTCAAACCACTTCCTTCATCTATTCTCAGTAATAGTCAGCTTTACCCCTAGACCCATGGGGGTTTATCCCAATGCACTTCAAAATGTTTAATTTGAGATGATTATCTATGCCCTACATTGCTTTAGGGTTTTAATGCTGGTTTGATTGTTTGAAGTTCTAGAAAACGTTGAAATCTTATCATAATCAAACTAAGAGGTTATAAATTACTGTATTTATAAGTTAGGATACATCTACAGTAACACATGCCATGAATTCCTTCTTCCCATTTGCAAGAAGGATTCAAAAGCTGTACTGTTTTGTCAGAAATGTTTTACAGAATCTGAAAGCGTGGATATTTAGAGTTCTATTGTGGATTCAATTCGGAATAATTGACTCATATGTTTTGGTATATAAAATGTTTACCTCTTTTTAAATATTGTTAGACTATTTGCATAATAAAATGACAATTGTGGCTTGTTCATAAAAAAATTCATGACGTCACTCAGGTTAATTGGTAATTATATAATTATTTGTGAGTTTTAAAATTATTTTCACTGTTTAGCATTTATATAGATGTTGTTTAATGCAATATAGATGATAATCTCTTAATTCTGAATATATTTTAGCATTAAAAATCAAAATTTCTCTTTCGGGTAAAAATTAATCCCACCCTGTAACGAATTTTGAAAATCGTTTCCTTGTAGACGGAAGGCTAAATATGGCTTTGGGATAATGAGCTTGAATTGAATTATAGCAAATCATATGTAATTTTCTTTTACCAAGGGAGTGGTGAGTTGTGTTGGACACACCGGTTCTTGTCTGATCACTGAAGTTAAGCAACGCAAGCACAGTTAGTACTGACATGGGTGGTCGCTCGGGAAAGCTGGGTACTGCTAATACCCAATAATCGTCGCATTAGTGTAGTGTCTGTGCAGACTATGCACAAGAACTATGCAGTGGATGGGTCTCTAATCGCCTTGTAGTTGACGGGACCTTAAACACCAACAAACCAAATCCTTTTACCAAATTCGGTCACTGAATTTTTATCCTTACATCTTTTCTGATGGCTCTCTAGTACCATGATGTACTGTTGTAACGGACCTTGGGACCATGATAACCTTTCAGCCTCATCTTCACCAGCTATATCTGAAGGTGAAACGAGCATATGGTGTGATCAGTCATACTAATATTTTTAAGTTCCTGTCTTTATTGTACAAGCTGTTCACAAGTTTAATTAAACCTTAGATTACATATGATATTTTGTGCTGGTCAACATGCAGTACCTCTCTCTGTGTGCAAAGATTTGTAAATTGCATGATAAGGCAATCTCTAAGTATAATTTGCCTCCAGGTTCAGCCAAAAATGATTTTGGCAGTAGCTTAGCTCTATCCCTTGAGAAATTTATTATGTTCAGTCACATTATGTGGCTACACCGCTATGCTGAAATTGTATTGACTGTCCTGCTTTATTGGCCAATTTATATATCGATGTACCAGGCTGTCTTTCTCGGCAGCAGAACGTTTTTGTACAGGCTGGCGAATTAAAAAGCCCACTACATATAGTGGAGCAAGACTTTAATCAGTTGCAGTTATCCATAATTGACTTACCACTATCGAAGTCTTCCTTAAAGAAAAAGCTGATCTCTCTTTTAACCCCATTTTAACTTTATGTCCTTCGTACAATATTTTATGATTAGGTTTCTTTTAAATTACGTTTTAAAATTAATTTATATTTTTAATTACAAATAATAAGGATGCAACAAAAATTTGGTGTTTGTATTCTGAAGGCTCTGGACTTCTGTGTGTTATACTAATAAATCACAGTGTCTCTTATTTCTATCGCCATATACAGTCTGATCTTATTATAGTGGACGCCATGGGACCATGAGCAGTCGTCCACTATTTGTGATTGTTCACTATAATGGGGGTTTTGAAAAACTACATTATTCCAGTGGCAATTACTCAAGGTGCTGTAAGTACAATACAGCATTATACAGTAGTTCAGTTGGCAATAGATGGTGAGAGTTTTGTCTATGGATACAATAATTCTATTTCCTTACCATCAACATACAGTACTGTATTTATAGGCTCGGCAAACAAAGGAATAACAGGGTGAAAACAATACATGCTATAGTTTTAGTCCTATCAATCAAAGGTATGTGAAAGCAATAGGTATATGTATAGTACACTACAACGCTAACATATTGTGACTTAAGGTGCCCCATATTGGGAAAAAAGATGCTATAAGAGGCATTTCTTGGAAGTCATGGGTTTAAGGGTGCAACTGCAACTTAACAATGTTTAACACTGCAGTGTTGACAACTTTAATAATTAACTACTGTAATTTCTTCCATTATTCAGATTGCAAAGTCACTGATTCAACCTGCCATCCAACAATGAAAGTGTCCGTCCACTATAATGGGTATTGTTTAATGTACAAAACGTTTGAAGGGGACACATGAATCATCTGTGGAGATTTATGTTTTTCATTATTCTTATTGTAATCTCCACGTTTCATACACACATTCATGCTCATGCTATACACGTCATCATTTTCCTTAGTTTAGCATTTGAAATTTAAATTTGAAAATCTTAAAATTAGAATAATATTTAAATTCAAATTGTATAACTTATTTCATAGCAACCACTTTTTATTAGAATAATTTTATTGTTCAAAATTCAAAACAAAGAGAACTCGCTGGATCCTACTAGAGAGTAGATGTAAATAATTTATGCTCCTATGGATTAATTGAATTGTACCAAGTTTCGCTCTTTCTTCATTAATATCACTATAATAACTATTATATTTAAAGTTCTTATGCATTCCTAAAATCTTGGTTACTGAAAACACAGTTATGACGAATTACTATTATAAAAAAAGTAATTCAACCAAACGTGAAACCTTTAGTTTCTCCTATCATAACTACCAAGAACCAAACAGAATCAGATTATTTAATTTATGGAGTCATCTTAAACTCATCTCGGATTCATCTTAATAAGACAGCCTTCACTACAGGTCCACTATACACAATAACGGGGATCCACTACATTGGGTTCTTTCAATGTGGGTGGTATAGGAACTTTGGAAGGGACTAAGGACATCGTCCACTATAGGCATATAGTCCACTATAATGGGTTGCATTATAACGAGGTCCGACTGTACTTTTTTACAATATGCTTCCATCTCTATATATTTATAATTTATATTCAACTTCTATTCCTGGGGTAGGACGGCACCCCCCCCACAGGTAGCCCGCCCTCTATTACTGTGGGTTCTGGAGGTCTCACTGGGGTGCCCCCAGTCAGAGTGGTCCCAAAAAAGATAGGGGCTAGACTAAGGCTTGGGACGTGGAATGTGGGGACCCTATCAGGAAAAACTGGGGAACTAGTGGAAATCCTCAAACATCGAAAGATTAGTATTGCATTCCTTCAGGAAACGAAGTGGAAGGGAAATAGATCATGGGCCCTGGGTGAGGGATACAAACTGATTTATACTGGTAGTGATGAAGGAAGAAATGGGGTGGGCATTGTGTTAAGTAGGGAATTGCAGCAGGGGATCACTTCAGTCAAGAGGATTAGTAGCAGGGTAATGTTAGTCACAGTAGTTTGGCAGGGTATAGGGCTCCACCTCATAAGTGCATATGCCACCCCAAGCAGGCCTGGGTGACACAACAAATGTAGGTTTTTGGAATGAGTTTGATGAGGTGGTTCAGTCAGTGAACAACACAATTAGACAGGGCAAGGGAAATGAGCGCCTTATTATTGGGGGTGACTTCAATGCCCATGTGGGAAAGGGTGGTTTGGGATATGAGGAGGTACATGGGGGGATGGGGGTATGGGACAATCAACCCTGAGGGGCAGAAAGTCCTTGAGACAGCTAGAGCACATGGCCTTGCATTAGCCAACAACATGGTTCAAAAAGAGGGAAAAACATCTAATCACTTTCCATTCACCACAGGGGAGGTCCCAAATAGACTTTTTCATGGTTAGGGAGCAACATAGGGCAGAGATTCAAGATTGCTGGGCACTACCTAGTGAGGATTTTCAGAAGGAAAGTGGCCATAAGCTGCTCATGATAGAATTCCTATTGAGAGGGGTAGTTAGGAAACATACCTGGAAAGGAGAATCAGTCATTAGGTGGTGGAAGTTGACCACAAAGGCAGATGAATTCAGGCAGGAGACTCTTCGTCAGGGTGACTGGGATTGGGATGGGTCAGCCAATGCCATGTGGGACAGAGTTGCTAGGAAAATTAGGAGATGTGGAGAGGCAACGTTTGGCATGGGTAGAGTAGGAGACACTTCTCAGGGTAGGCAGACATGGTGGTGGAATGAGGAGGTGGAAGCTGCAATCAAATTAAAGAAGACAACTTACCATAAATGGAGGGAAATAGGAGATCAGGTGTCAAGGACAGACTATGTTCAGGCAAGGAAAAATGCCAGGAGGGCCATTGCACAGGCTAAGTACCAGAAGTATGAGGCTCTATATGAAAAGTTGGGGACAAGGGAGGGAGAGACAGCAGTGTTTAGACTGGCCAAGACCAGGGATAGAACTAGTAAGGATGTTACCAGAGCCATAACAGTCAAGGATACCAATGGTAGGGTCCTTTTCCAACCAGCAGAGGTACTCAAAGGGTGGGAGGAATACTACAATAGCCTCTTAAATGCTGCCCACAGTGGAACAGTCACAGACAGCAACCCACTCACCCTACAGGGAGGGAACAGATGTTCACAGGCAGTGGACAGGGTGAGTGAGGCTGAAATAGTCAGAGCCCTACAAAAGATGAAGGGTCAAAAAGCAGTAGGCCCTGATAAGATTCCCAGGGATGTCTGGCACACTTTGGGGACCACAGGAATTACATGGCTGGGGAGGCTTTTCAACAAGTTAGTCAATGGGGACAAAATGCCATCTGCATGGCGAGAGAGTTGGATAGTTCCACTGTTCAAGGGCAAAGGTGATGCCCAGGACTGTGGAAACTACAGGGGCATAAAGTTGATGAGCCATTCTATGAAGCTGTGGGAGAGAGTCATAGAATGTCGCCTCAGAGACCAAACTAGTGTCCACGGAAATCAATTCGGGTTTATGCCTGGTAGATCCACCATGGAACCAATCTTTATCCTAAGACAGATGATAGAGAAGTATAGAGCAGCAAAGAAGGACCCCCATGCAGTATTCATTGACCTGGAAAAGGCATATGATAGTGTCCCAAGGCAGTTAGTATGGAGCATTTTAAGGAAGGTGGGGGATAGTGCAGGATATGTATGGTGGTTCCATTGCCAGAGTGAGGACAGCTTGGGGAAACACTGCACGCTTCAACGTTGAGGTGGGTGTGCACCAAGGGTCGGCTCTGAGCCCTTGTCTATTTACTCTAGTAATGGATGATCTGCTGACGGGAATAGGGGAATGGGCCCCTCAGTGTCTGGTATTTGCCGATGACGTGGGGAGGCTGGAGGAGTCCAAAGAAGATGCACAAAAGGGCCTGCAAGACATCAAAACAGCAATGGAGAGAGGGGCCTTAAAGTGAACATGAGGAAGACAGAGTACTTAGCTTTCAATTTTAGTGGCCAGGGACAAGGGGATGGGATCCACTGTGGGGGTGAGAAGATAACAGGGGTGCAAGAGTTTCGTTATTTGGGATCAGTTTTACAAAGCAATGGAGAGATAGATTCTGATGTTACCCATAGAATTAATGCAGGATGGCTGAAGTGGAGACAGGCAAGTGGTGTCCTGTGTGACCGCCGGGTCCCAATAAAGTTGAAGGGTAAGGTATACAGAACTGTCGTTAGGCCCGCTATGTTATATGGCTCAGAGTATTGGGCAGCTAGGAAGAACCATGAAAGGCAAATGCAAGTGGTTGAGATGCGAATGCTGCGCTACACGAGTGGTGTGGCACAAGCTGATAGAATTCGAAAAGACTATGTTAGAGGTAGCTAGGGTGTGGGAGACATTGCGGAAAAGATGAGAGAGAGTCGGCTGAGGTGGTATGGGCATGTGATGAGAAGGGGAGAGGAGGAACTGACTAGGGTTATTATGGGACAACGGGTGGTTGGGGGCACCAGGAGTCGAGGAAGACCAAAACGGACGTGGGAGCAGGTGGTGCAAAGCGACATGGAGGCATGCGGGGTGGGGGGGAGATTTGGTGGGGGATAGGCGAGAGTGGAGGATTAGAACCCGCGACCCTGCCTCAGGCGGGATAAGGGTGTGATGATGATGATGATGATGATTCAACTTCTATTCATTCTAGAATGATTCTTGGTGGAATTTTAGTTTTCACCCCCTTGTTAGGGGGTGACTATTAGTATGCTTTTCAGGATGACTTCTGACCATTTTAATGCACATTCTATCTTCCCTTTCCCTCAACACCCACCCCTTTCACCATACACTATCTACTTCATAAGGGCTCGCCTGTTAAGTGGATGTAAAATAGTGGCTATAATAATAATAATATTTCTGTCACACCTACAACCAGAACCGATTAAAATAAAAATAGAGCTAAGGAAGAAAATATTAGAAGAAATGAGGGGGCTAAGGATTTAAATACCTAAATAAGGGGCCTACACCCCAGGCGGCTGAAACCCATGCTATGCCACCGGGGTGGCTGCTTGGCAAAGCTGGGTACTGCTAATACCTAAAAATTGCAGTGGATGGGGTTCTAATGATCTTGTAGTTGAAGGGCCCTAAAACACCAACAAACAATGGGATAAGAAGAACAATGTCAATGATTATCATAATTCATTCAAATATGACTCAATGATATCTCAGGCAATGTATTTGTATTTAAATGAGGAAACAATAGGTACAGTACAGGCTCGCTTATCAGACCTTCGTTTATCTGACGTTCTGTATTAACCCTTATGTCAACAACCGGGTACCCGGGTGCCCACCTGACAATTTATAGTAAAAATTTTTAATGTTATCATTAAAATTTTCTTTCATTATATGTGAAAATTTTTGAGTTCCAAGCATCCTAACATATTTAAAATTTCTTTTGAATTTCCCTATGCAATTTCAACAACCAGGGTACCCAGGTACCCAGTGGCTATTTTGAATATAAATCGTTAAAAATAGTTATCCAGAATTAATTTATGCCACTAAGATGATTCAATAATTACCATGGAACTGCACAGTCTTTATATTTTGCTACAGTGATGGCATTTTCACAACAATTATCCCAAAATGTTGTTGGTATTCCATGCAAGACTTTCTTGTTTATCTGTTTCTTTATGGGTGTTTTGTCCCTAACATAATGCAAACAAGGAGCACTAGTGGAATTGCCTTCAGATTACACAGTAGTTTGGCAATGGACAATCATCATCAAACCCTTATCCTGTCTGTGTCAGGGTCTGGTTTGCACGTTCTAACCCTCCACAGCTGCCTATCTTCTTTTATCTCCCCCTGCCCTGAGTGCTTCCAACCACTTACAGTCCTATAATGGACCTATGAGCTCTCCCTCCCCATTTCTCATTATGTGTCCATACCACCTCAATCTACTCTCCATCATTCTTTCTGCGATGCACCCAACCCCAGGCTACCTCTAGAATACTCTCCTAATTCTATCTGCTGTTGACACCCTAAGGCCTGGTTCACACGGCAACCTATTCGATACAATATTTCTCATACATGATTTTATCGAATACGAGACAGAGTTTCACATGGCGACTATTCAATTCGAGTTTTCACGTATAGAGGGACACTGCAGGGAAGCACAGATAGTAAGTGAACTAACAGTCATCATCACAAATGCAAGCATTCAAGGGGTCCACTTATTACAGGCCTGGGAGCGGCTTATTGCATTGGACACACCAGCTGTCATCTGATCACTGAAGTTAAGCAACGCATGCCCAGATAGTACTAACATGAGTGGCCGTTTGGGAAAACTGGGTACTGCTAGTAACCAACAATTGTCGCATTAGGGTAGTGTCTGTGCCGTCTCTGCATTAGAACTACACAGTAAACGGGGCTCTAATGACCTTTGTAGTTGAATGGCCCTAAAACAGCAACAAACAAACAATTACAGGGCAGTAGTTGAGCCAACTATGCTATTTGGATCAGTGTTGGGCAGTGAGAAAGACAGGTCAACAGAATGCAGGTAGCTGAGATGCGACTGCTGCAGTACATGAGTGGGGTGTAGAGAGTAGATAGGATTAGGAATGAGTATAATAGAGGTAGCGTGGGGGTGGTGGACATCGCTGAAAAAGTGAGAGAATAGATTGCAGTGCTAAGGGCACGTAATGTGAGAAGATGAGGGGCTCGTTACGTCCATTTGAGGAATGCAGGTGGTTGGAAGCAACCGGGGCAGGGGGAGACCAAAGCAGACGTGGGAGCAGGTTCTCCATAAGGATATAGCAGTTTGAGGGTTGGATGGGGAACTCGTGGGAGATAGACAGGAGTGGAGGGATAGAACTCACAGATTCGACCCTGCCACAGGCGGAATAAGTGGTTGATGATGAGGCAGGTGCACAAGCATTCCACATTTCAAAATCTGGAAAAATTTTTGCTAAAGTTTCTTTTCTGACTTAGTATGGGGAAAAAGTTTGGTCGTGTGAACAGCACAATAGCAAAATAAGTGCCACTGCTTCTCGTATTCGAGAATCTCGCATCTCAGTGACAAGTTCGGTCAGTATACGGGAAAATGTTTTTCTCGTATTCGAGATTTCCCTGCATGGCCTCCATCTGAACAATCCCATATGGTTTTAATTGTCACTTCTTTATTCAGGAAAAACTCGTATACAGTATACGGGAAAAACATTGCCATGCGAACGAGGACTAACTCCTGTAATGCAGCAATCTCATCTCAGCTACTTGCATTCGATTTATGTGGCTCTTCCTCAATGCCCGACACTGATCCATATAGTATTGCTGACCTAGCCACAGCCCTGTAATACTTCTCTTTCAAATTGATTGGACCCCCCCCCCCATCACAAAGGACTCTGCTTGCCTGTCTCCACTTCAAACATCTGCCATTCATTCTATGTAAAACATTCCAATCTATCTCCCCAATGCTATTGGAGTGGCTGAGTTGCATTGTACACACTAGTCCTCATCAGATCACTGAATTTAAGCAATGCAGCCCAAGTTAGTAGTAACATGGGTGGTTTGCTGAACATTGGGGGGAGCGGTGAGTTGCGTTGGACACACCGGTTCTCGTCTGATCACTGAAGTTAAGCAACGCAAGCTCAGTTAGTACTGACATGGGTGGTCGCTCGGGAAAGCTGGGTACTGCTAATACCCAATAATCGTCACCTTAGTGTAGTGTCTGTGCCATCTATGTACAAGAACTATGCAGTGGACGGGTCTCTAATGACCTTGTAGTTGACGGGACCTTAAACATCAGCAAACAACAACAACAACTGAACATTGGGTGCTGCTAATTTCCTGTCTCCTACAACCCCCACTCCTACCTCCCTCTCACCTGCAAGCAGCCTCTATGAGGTGCAGTCTGTTATGACTGCTTGACCGACTCCCCAACCCATTGATGTAACATAAGGTGCGTTTTGGCGATTGACCAAGTCACTTTTGGTCACATTGTTTCAGAAACAATGCGTTTTGACGGGGCACACGCTGGTTTGGTCCGTTGCTTTGGTCAACTTTGGTCAGACCAAAAGATGACCAACATGACCAAAATAAAAGCGTGGTCTGTGCGTTTGGTCAAAGAAAAATAAAAATGGTGCATGCTCCAACCAGTTGTAGCAGATGATGAAAGGTACCGATAATTAGTTAAAATTATACAAATGTGTTTTTTGTATTAATTTAGTAATTTTTTTAGTTTAGGAAATTCATTTTTTTAAGTTTATCAAATTTATTTTTTTTTTAAGTTTAGTGAATTCGCTTTTTAGTTCATCAATTAGTTTAGTGGGTTTTGTTTTCATTTTAATGAATTTGTATTTTTTAGTTTAGTGGATTCATTTTTTTTATATTAGGGAATTGTTTTTTTTATACCGCATTTACACATTCGCGAATACGACGAGGCGAGTGGCGAGGCGAGCATGTTCGACGAATGTGTGAACACTACATTCGTCATTCACCTCGTGGTTCGCCTCGCCATTCGTGGCGCTCGTGTTGGAAGCGGTTTTTTTCACACGAGTCAAAGGGCGCGAGTGACCTGAGGCGATTTGAGAATGACTAGCTGTCGAGACAATACGAGTCAAAGGGCGCTAGCGAAGAGGTGATTGGAGAATGACCATCTGACGAGATATTCGGCGAATGTGTGAACAGTCATTCCTCATCCAAAGAATGAATGCGAACATTTCGACGAAAGTCTCGCCTCGTCATTCGACTCGTCTTATTCGCGAATGTGTAAATGCGGTATTATTGTAGTGGATTTGGTTCTAAGTTAAGGGAATTCATTTTCTTCAGTTTTATGAATTCATTGTCATGGGTCTCAAAATGTCTGACCAAAGCGTTTCGGTGATCCCCTTTGATCAGTTCTTTTGGTCAGACCAATCATGAGATTGTGGTCAAACCACAATTCACCAGGTCAATCGCCAAAACGCACCTATACTAACATTACGCAGCTTTGTTACCAGCTCACTTGCTCGCCATTATTATTCTGGCCTTCCCAATTGAAAGCGACATTTTCACCAATCCCACTACTTCAGCAGTGGCCGACAAGTTATTGGAGAAGGAAGTAGTCAGGGCCTTTAAGAAGATGAAAGGTTGTAAAGTGGTAGGCCAAGACAGTTCCCACTGAGGCTTTTGGTGGCCTAGGGATCAGGTGGCTAAGGAGTTTGGATAGAATGCTAGAAGAGATAAAATGCGTCCTGCATGGAGTTAGAGTTAGATAGTACTGCTCGTGAAGTGCAAAGGTGATGTCCAAGACAGTGGTAACTACAGAGTTATCAAACTTATGAGCCATTCTATAAAGATCTGGAAGAGAGTAATGGAATGTCACCTTCCGGAAAGAACTACATTAAGGGGAAATCACTTTCGGTTCATGCCAAGTAGGTCCACATGCCAAGTAGGTTGGCATGGGGCAGCCAAACAGATTGCCATGAAAGCTTGAAGGATTTGGAGAAGGCTTATGACAGTGTTCCATGACAGATGGCTTGGTAAGTATTATGCAAAAAAGAGGGTAGAAGAAAGGTTTGTTAGAATAGCTTAGGATATGTATGTTGGTTCCATAGGCAGGGCAAGGACTCCTTAGGGAAATACTACAGGCTTCACAGTGAAGGTTGGGGCATACCAAGGTTCAGCACATAGTATCTTAAACTTAGAGCAATCAACCGAGAATGACCTCAGGTTTCACCCTTTCCTTGATCTCGTCACTAATCCTGTCACTTGATGTTGGGAACAAAGTTAGCCATGATTCTTAAATAAATCATCGCATGACGATAGCAAATATGATCTTTCTTACCTCCAAAATATTTCTGATAACATTGCTGGAGAGCAGATGGTGAGTAATAACCAGACAGTACATTACAAAATTGTGAGCTGGTCTTGTGTTGTGTGTCATTGGAGCAGTCAATTTTGGGCCAAACCACTGTAACTAGCAGGAGCCTGCTATTGATGCGTTTGGGCAATCTTGGGGCAGGGTAGGGTGGGAGACACTGGCCAGGTAGTCATGGTGGTGGGAGGAGGAGGTTGAAACAGCCATCAAACAAAAGAAGGCCGCATTTCACAGGTGGCAGGAGATAGGGGATCAGGAGTCAAAGACTCAGTATAGGCAGGCCAAGACCACTGCTAAGAGGAAGATCGCTCTGGCCAAGCACCAGAAGTATGAGCCCCTCTATGAGCAGTTAGGGACAAAGGAAGGGGAGAAAGAAGTTTTCAAATTGGCCAAGGCTAGAGACAGGGCAGCAAAAGATGTACCCAGAGCCATAACAGTGAAGGATGGTGTAGGTAGGGTCCTGCTCTCCCCAACGAAAGTAAAGAGGAGGTGGGAGGAATACTTCCAAAACCTCTTAAACAAAGTGGAAGGAGGTGAGGACATGGTGACCAACTCTGCACCAGCAGTGGCAGTGGACGGTGAAACTGAGGAGGAAGTAACCAGGGCACTTAGGAAGATGAAAGGTCAAAAAGCTGTAGGCCAGATGGAATCCCCATTCAAGTAAGGCACAGCCTAGGGAGGACTGGTACCAAGTGGTTAGGGAAACTTTTCAATAAGATAGCTAGCAGAGATAGAATGCCATCTGCACGGCATGAGAGTTGGATAGTACCACTCTACAAGGGTAATGGGGATGTCCAAGACGGTGGCAATTATAGAGGTATAAAGCTAATGAGCCATTACATGAAGCTCTGGGAGGGAGTAATGGAACGTCGCCTCTGGGATAAAACAAGTGTCCATGGAAATCAATTCGGGTTTGTGCCAGGTAGGTCCACAATGGAGCCTATCTTCATTCTCACACAAATGGTAGAAAAGTATAGGGCAGCAAAGAAAGACCTTCATGCCATCTTTATTGACCTAGAGAAGGCCTTTGACAGTGTCCAAAGACAGGTAGTGTGGGAAGTACTATGAAAGAGGGGGGTAGATGAAGGATTTATTAGAATAGTCCAGGATATGTATGATGGCTCCATAGCCAGGGTAAAGACACCTTGGGTAAACACTGGGATCTTTCCTGTGAAAGTTGGGATGCACCAAGGTTCTGCACTTAGCCCATATCTTTTCATCCTGGTTCTGGATGAACTGCTGATGGGTGTAGGGGAGTGGGCCCCTCAGTGCCTGGCATTTGCTGATGATATAGGGAAAGTTAGCGACAGCAGAGAGGACATATAAGAGGAGCAATGGAAAAGGAAGGGCTAAAGATTAACATGAAGAAGACAAGAGTATTTAGCTTTCAACTGGGGTGGTCAGGAAAACAATGGGGACATACACTCAAGGGGCGAGCTAGTGAAAAAGGTGCAGGAGGTAAAGTACTTAGGATCAACATTTCAAAGCAATGGGGAGATAGACCTGGATGTGACTCATAGAATCAACGGGGGTAGTTGAAATGGAAACAGGCAAGTGGAGTCCTGTGTGATAGGAGGGTCCCAATCAAGCTGAAAGGGAAGTTTTACAGGACTGTGGTTAGGCCAGCTATGCTACATGGGTCAGAGTGCTGGGCAGTGAAGAAAAGCGATGTAAACCATGTGCAAGTGGCTGAGATGTGAATGCTGTGGTACACGAGTGGCATGTCAAGAGCAGATGAAATTAGGAATGAGTATGTTAGAGGTAGCCTGGGGGTGGTTGACAGAGGGAGAATAGGCTGAGGTGGTATGGACACATCATGAGATGTGGTGAGGAGGAGCTCGTTAGGTGCATTCCAGGACTGCAGGTGGTGGGAAGCATTCAGGGCAGGGGGAGACCAAAGGAGACATGGGATCACGTTGTCCAGAGGGACATGGCAGTGTGTGGGGTGGACAGGGACCTGGTGGGAAACAGACGGGAGTGGAGGGCTAGAACTCGCAGACCCGACCCCGCCTCAGGTCGGATAAGGGTATGATGATAATGATGATGAAACAAGAAATGGAACGGCATAGCGTAAGAGGGATTCAACCTTTGCACGGAAGATCATCCTCAACTTAGAAAAAGGCACAACATGCCTCAATCGCCGAAGTAAGTAGGCCAGAGAATACGCTGGCAATAAGTTTATCACGTAAGGGAATAAAAGATAGGGCCTGGTCTAACAGAATGCGAGGAGTAGCATAAGAGCTGGAAAAGAGAGGTGAAGAAGGGAAGACAGCAACCATGGTCTTCTGAGGATTCATACGCATCCAATGGCTGGTGTACCAGCTCTCAAGATGATCTAAAAGGGTTGCATTGCTTAACTTCAGTGATCAAATGAGAACTGGTGTGCCCAACAAAATAAGCCACTCCCATTAAAGAACCCTCTCTACTGTGTAGCAGGTGGATGAGGCAAAATTCTCAGGTGTATGAGCTCGTTTCCTGGCGTCGTGGAGTGCCCCAACAAACAGTAGACCGATGATAAATTAGCGTAGGGGTTGTGGCTTTGGTCGGGAACCAGTTATGCAAAACCAATGTCCAATATATTGCCCTTGTGTCCATTCAGAGGGGCAAGATGGGTACCCGAACCTGCCATAGATGGGAAATGGATTTGAAGGTGCTGTTATATTCCAGAACTGTAGGATCACACTGTATAAGTTATATGGTATGTTTATTCTGCCGATGGTGAAGTAATGGGTAGATGGCTTCTATTGTAGCAGATCACCTTTCTCTGTCATGTCATAGGTTCTCCTATAGTGGGGGGTTACACGCTCAGTCTGGCATCAGTTCAGTCTATGATCTTGATCAAGAATAGACTGATGCCAAACTGATGGATTGATGGATGACATTACACCATCAGTCAGATTGACCATCAGTCTCCTCAAAAACGATGGATTGCAATAAGGAAAAAACTTGTATTGCAATTATAATAGGTTTAGCAACAAGTTAAAAGGCAACGTTGAACCAAGGGCGGATCCATATGGGGAGCAATGCAGCAGTTACTCCACTCTTAATGCCCCAACTGGGATGAACCCATTTTTGACAAAGCAAGATACATGCATGAAGAAGATACCTTGCTAGTGAGATTTTTCCTGCTAGACCCATAAGCCTATATCTCCACCAGCACCCAGGCAACACCTTTGCCTTTTTCACCCATTCCAGCTGCTCCACCCCTGAACCTCTTCCAATGTGGTGGTTCCACAACCCTCCCTTGCAGTGATCCAGCGCTGGACATGCCAGTATCACATGCCTGAAGTCCTTCACTTGATTCCCATAGCCCTCCTCTCCAACTGTGATCTTTGCCATCCTCTGTTTCTCCGGTGACCCAGCTTTGGCCCAAAACAGAAGGGAGCCCTCCCACATATTGTTTCACATGTATTGTACTCGTATAAGTCTTTCTCTGGTTCCAACGGTTGTACAGGCATTGTTGCAGGCAGTGCTGGATTTAGATATTGAGAGGCCCTAGGTTATTTCAATTTTCAGGCCTTTTTCAAGTCTGTTTCTTGAGTTTTTAAGCCTGCTAAATGTTGAGACCATAGGCTTCAGCCTACTGAGCATAGTGGTGAATCCAGCACTTAGTCCCAGATACTGGGGAGGGGTTAAAACGCATGTGTCTCCATTGCTGTCCAACCATTGACTCACACCAGACTGATGAAAGGTGCTCACACAATCAATTCGACATCAGTCAAGCGTAGACTGACAAAAATTATCAAAATATTTAAAAATCCGTCATTACATTCCATCAGTCCGTCAGTCATCACATTATACAATCTGTCTGGTGTCATTCTGACCACAGTCATGGACTGAACTGATGCCAGACTGAGCGTGTAACCCCTGCTTATGACGTTTGCAGTTTTACGTTCTGCACTTCTGGAACGTGCAGAGTTTAGAATAAATATCAAACTCTTAAAAGTTTGAAATTTAGAACGACCAGTTGGTCTCCATACTCGATCAGCAACACACGCTATGCTATCGATTTCTCTGAAATAGTAATTTACATATTTTTTGATTTTGTCGGATTATATTTATTGGTCAGTTATTTGTTTACTAAAATAATTAATATTTACATCACTTATTGCAGTCAAACAGTTACACCGCTCATCGTCACAATCACGAATAACCACCACAAATTGGTGACCTGGACGTGATAATCGTTGTTGATGCTACCACACACCCGGACATGACAATCGTTGCTGATGCTACCACACAGACGGTATCATGAGCTTACATCACACACTGGATATCGCGTTTTGGCATACCGTCAACTGTTATGACTGACCGAGGAAAACAGTTTGATTCAGTGTTATTCTCACACCTTTGTCAAGTGTTTGGGATACATCACATCCGCACTACATCTTACCATCATTCCTGAAATGGCCTTGTGGAGCGTTTTCACCGGCAACTTAAAGCTTCCCTACGGGCAGTAGAAGATCCGGTACATTGGAGTGATCATGTGCCAATGATTCTTCTTGGACTTCGCTGCTTGGTTAAGGAGCTGGCGGAATTGTTGTATGGAGCCACTCTAAGTCTTCCGAGTGACTTTTTTGTGACAGAAACTAGCACTTTGACTGTGGAGGATTATGTTGACCGTTTGCGTTCATCCATGCACTCCTTGAAACACCAACCACCATGGAAACCTCACACATGACCAATTTTTCAGTTTCCAGAGATGAAGAACACGACACATGTCTTCATTCGTCATGGAGCATGGAGTCATCCTCTACAAGCCACTTATGAGGGACCCTTTCCTGTTCTTGAGCATCATGAAAAGTATTTCACAGTTGATATAAATGGTCGGAAGGACAACGTGTCAGTCAACAGGCTGAAGCCTGCCTTTCGATCGTCATCTATTGTGGATGATCATCAGTACACAACGTCCACACCACCATCATTGCCAAGTGACAAACTGACATCGACACGCCCTCCTCCCACAATGGTCACCCAGGGCACGCACATCACGTTGTCACGTCCATTTGAGTTTAGCACTAACTGAATCTCTAGCGGGAGGGGGGGGGTGTAGCAGATCACCTTTGTCTGCTAGACTATCAATAACAATGTCACAAAGAAATAAGGGGAGCGGCTTATTGCATTAGACACAAGGTCACACACCAGTTCTGATGTTAGGCAACGCAACCCCAGATAGTACAAACATAGGAGGCCGCTTGGGAAAGCAGGGTATAGCTAATACCCAAAAATCGTCGCTTCGCAGTGGATGGGACTCTAATGACCTTTGTTGTTGAAGGGCCCTAAAGCATCAACAAAACAAACACGAAGAAAGCTTCCTCAAGCGCATCTCATATAATTACCGGCATTCGCATTTGTTTTGGTTGGCTTGTGGAGGTGCAGTGGTGTTATCCCCAAAACAGCCTCAGGAGCACTAGGGAACATAGATATAGTGAAACGTAATCTGAAATAATGTGAGTTTCAAAGTAGTGTTCAAGATATGTAGGTCATCCAACAAAGCGTGCAACTCTTCATAAACATCGTATTTCCTGTTAAGCATTTGCCTGTGTACTTAATGCTAGTTAAATATGTGGAGAAGATAGATTGCAGTTATCAATTTTGAATTATCACTGTGCAAACTCGCGCATTATCAGCCATGTGAACGAATTGCACGGTGGTCTAATCACCTCTGCCGACAGCTGGCCTTGTGGATCCGGCCCTCTGTACAGTTATTTTTCCCTTTTGATGTTTCATATTTGAATTTTTAATTACAGTACCTGCCCCGAATGTTTGGTCTACAGGCGTTACCGTATATAAATTGCTCCGCCATTCACGAAAGAGCTGGCTGTTCGGCAGCCAACACCTTCATGTGTAGTGCGGAATCCCCTATCCATTAACAGAGGGAGGAACCACATAGCAGTTCATCTTTGCCCAAGAAGACAGACAGGGAATTCTATAAAAAAATACCCTCATTAAAAAATGAATCATTTTTAAATAGCGGCCCATGAGAAACCGTTACGGATTTTGATTTTTGCTGACGCCACTCTCGAATCTGAATTTGTTGGCAAAATAAAATTGAGAAAAATAATCAATGGTTCATTTAAAATTTAAATCCTTACCTTAGATTTAGATAACTGTAGAGGTTTAGCAACAGGACAATTACCATCATTCTCAGCTGCAAACAACTTGCGCAAGTACTACAGATGGTAACATGTGCAAGAATTTACATGAGTAGCGAAAATGTGTGCAAGTAGTGTCTGAAAAAACTATCTGGAGAGCACTTGCCAGCAAATTATTGCACTGATGTTTACACCATATACTGGATAGTGTGATTGCCTGCTTGCAATGCTCAGCAACAGAAAAATATCATTATAAACAAATTTAACAATTTTAATGCAGTGGTTAAAGCAAATGAATGTTTTGCTCTTTATACACTGCATATGGCAGTTCCTGTACTTCGTATGGCCATTTAAACTTTACACAGTTGCTACACAGGGGTACAGGAGTACCCCATCCATCCTTATTCGAATAATGAAAAACAATTAACCACCCATCTGTGACTTATTCGGAAGTTCAATATATCATGTGAAAATACTGTGAATCGCATTGCACCAGGGTCACCCACAGAACAGAGAGGAGGAAGAACACCATGGGGTACACCAGTACCTCTGTTCGGACATGAGCCTGATTCCTTATTGCATTATAGTTATTGTGCAATAGGTCAGACACCGTGCAATATTAAAACTGACAAAGCATTAATTTACCTGCCAAATTTTATATTTTGGTTGTAAAATGTGGTGTTGGAACAGTGGGGTAGGGTGGCATCCTCCCACAGACAACCAGCCAATATTCCTGTGGGCTGCATACTCCTGGCTTAGGTGTTCCCAGTCATAGCATGTTCAATGGACCAACGGACCCATCCCAGCCACAGGCTTGATAAGGGTGTGATGATGATGATACCAGTGATGATACCCGTGTAGCATTAACCCTAGAAACGTAAAGGGTAGTCTGATAGACTACCGCATGCGGTATATCATGCGGTAGCATGCGATGTCCCTGAAATGTTCAGTACCTTCATTTTTTTCTGATTAATAACAATCCAAGCAATAATTTTCTTATAAATTAATTCCAATCTATATTTTTTTGGTAGGTGGCTGTCTGCCACACTACCTTTACCATCCACGTTTGTAAATCTTCATGTAGCTGCGCAGCTCTGCATGACACCTGTGTAGCCCGTTGTAGTATGACTAAAGGGGCAGTGTAATTGTAGAAGCAGCTCTGCAGGACAACTGTGCGGGGCGGTGCGGTATGACTAGGGGCAGCCTAGCAATTGGTAGCCATACCCGTATCCCGCCTATGGCAGGGTCAGGTCTGCGGGTTCTAGTCCTCAATTCATGCCTATATCCTACCAGGTCCCCGTCCACCCCACACACTATCATATTTTTGTGGACTGCTTGCTCCCACGTTAAGTAAATTTCAGGAATGCAGGTGGTCAGAATCACCCTGGGCAGGGGGAGACCAAAGCCCCCCCACAACCAAAAGTTAAGCTATTGAGTGTGCAAACACATCTGCTACATGAAATCGTCGAATTTGTTCCTTCTGCCCTTCAGAAATTAAATGCATGATGCAATATTCATGTCACTGGTGCTCCAGATCAATCTGTGGTAATCATCGTGAGAAATTTGTATTCAATATGGAAATTTAAAATAAATTGCGTATTGTGCATTGCAACATATCGATTAATAAATATGCAGTCGAGTTTTAAACTTATAGCACGGTATTTCAATAAAAGTTTACAATGTACTTTGGTAGTCTCACAGACTAACCTTTACCTTAACTGTCACTATGTCATTATGTCTTCCTGTGTCTCACGTCTTCCTCGTGACAACGCAGGTTTTCCTACGAAATTCATAATCGGGTGTTCAAAGTACAGTCAAAATCGTTTATAACGAACTTCAAGGGACTGGCGGTATTTGTACATTGTAGCCGATGTTTGCTCAAAGTGGTACTATTGTTTATAATCAAAGGATCATTGTAAATAGTGTTATACTGATTACAGTCTGAGGATAACTATTGTAAAATACATACTGTAGGGATATGCAGTGAAATAAGTAGTCGATAAATACCGTATTTATTCTAATAAACGGCGCGCCGTTTATTTTTTTTTTTTTTTTTTTTTTTAAGGCTCCACAAGATCAGTTCCGTGTGACACACCGAACTGACGTGTATGTGTAAAAAGAACGCGTGCACACTACAAAAATTTTAACTGACGGTGTGAAGAAACTATCATATCGGTGTGTCACTTCGGACTGACGTCAGTTAGAAGTGAGCGTGTGTGGGGTTTGCTCACATCAGTTCTTCACATTAGAGGTTCTGTGCTTGCCCAAACATGGATAGAACGTCATCTTTAAAAATTTACACAATCGTAACAGTAGAATTACTGGCTGATGTGGCCAATCAAATGACGTCACGTGACGTTTAACGAAAAGGAACATAACGTGACACACCAAACTGATAGGGTGTGGGCAATTCATTCCTTCACACCAAACTGAGCACATCGATGTGAACACACCGAACTGACACACCAAACTTATCGTGTGTGGGGGGCCTTTAGTAAGCAGTGCGTCGTTTATTTGAGGGCGCTGTTTATTATTTTTTTCACCTTGAAGGTAAGCCGGTTATTGGAGGGCGCCTTTTATTAGAGGGCGCTGTTAATTAGAATAAATACGGTAAGCGATATGCATGTTACCACAATTTATGACTGGCTCATTATAAATCGACCCATGACTGACGCGTGGGTGAAGACACAATTACAAACACAACAACGGCATGCACACAGACAACTGTTCCATTAAATTAACCAATGTAAGCAAAGAGGTTCATCATTTCAACTATGAATGTATTGGGACGCTCGCGACGACGCGTCGGTTCTACAAAATCTTGTGTTCATATCTGCCTCAAAATTCAGACTAAAGAAATCTAACAACTAGAAATCTAAATAGAGTTCTAACAACTCTATAGATGAGGTCTTCCTTTCAAATTGAATAGCAATATTATAAACCCGAACTAGGTTACAATTTTTAAAGAAAACATGCAAAATGACATCCATAAAGCCATCTCTAGTCTCACGACGTAAGTACAATGCCGTTCTCCGTCCTACAACCAAGTGGCGACCCAGTGCTACCGTCAAACGCCACTTCAGAACAAATTATCATGTAAATATGGAGTACCCTGGGCTTCAAATCCCCCTCGTTGCCACACAGGTAGCGTGCTGGACTACAAAATCAGTAATTGCAGATTCGATCCTGAACGGAGGTGGCCTCTGGTGGGATAGAAAGAGAGAGTCCCTAAGTGCGCCTTCCATGGATTGGAAAAGATGTGTGTAAGTGTGAAAATTTTTAGTGTATCAAGACGATATGTACCTTCGATTTAGTTCTTGCATGTCTTGTGCCAGGGGACAGATGCCCCCTTGTTCCACCTACCTACTCCACTTCAAAATAGTGATGATAAACTAAATAATGGAAAAATAGTCAAGTTACAGCTGAAATTCTGCATTTCAGCCACACAAAATGTATCCAGTACATCAGAGAAAACTCCACCAATTCAAATCACTTTACAAAATTCGTCAAGTGCATTCCTGAATACAGGATAAGAGGTTTACTGGGTAAGAGGATTTCCCGTATATGAAGTCCAATTTCTTAGGTCCCAAAATAAAATGCATTATGACATCTTTTCCCGGATTTAAAGTTTTTCTCAGATATAAGATTTTCCACATAAGAAATTGAATTTTTCCTAGACCAAAATTATCATTTCAATAGTGTTAGTGTGTTATGCCAACGAGTTGGGGAGTAGGCCAAGCAGTCATAACAGACCGAACCTTTTGGAGGCTGCTTGCAGGGTTGAAAGGAGGTAGTAGGGGATGTAGGAAAGGGTAAATTAACAGCAGCCATTTGTTCCCAACCAACCACCCAAGTCAGTACTAACATGGGTTGCGTTGCTTAACTTCAGTGATCTGACAAGAACTGGCGTATCCAACGCAACTCAGTCACTCATTTGAAGACTCATTGAGGTTTGTCTGAGACTTCTGAAGGTTTCACTGGACATTTTGAGGACTATGATAATGTAGATGACAATTTTCTGCCTTGTTCGGAGTAAAGTATTAAAGAAATCTGTGAACAAGACGTATGTCAGGGAGTGAAGAAGACAAAGAAGAATGTGTAGTGCCACCTTCTTGTAGAGAAGCATTAACCCTAGAGAGCTAACCAGTAGTCTGTGAGACTACCCCAAATATCAAGAAATTGTGGTTGTGGTAGTTCTGCAAAACAGTAGGTTTCTAATCTTTGTGTACCTTCCTATTTACCCCAATGGAGCATTTCTACATGTTTTTCATACTACTTTAATGTCCGTTTATTTAGTTTTCTTGCAATTGGTAGTCTCCCAGACTACTGGTTAGCTGTAATGACTGTAATAAAAATGTACAGTCGAACTCGGATATAAGAGACACCTTGGGAAATCCAAAATATTCTGATATATCAGAGTTTTCCTTATATCCGAGCAATGTAAAAAAGGCCATATTTCGCAATATGGTATAGATTTCTAAGTACAGTACTGTAATTCATGCTGGGGGCACCCCAGGCAGGCTTCTGGAGACCACAGGAATATTGGCTGGGTTGTCTGTGGGGGGATGCCGACCTACCGCACTTGTTCAAACATCACATTAGAAAGACAAAATAAACTTTGACAGGTATAATTGTTATAATAGTGCACGGTATCCAAACTACTGCACAACAACCATAAGCAACAGGGATATCCCAGACTTCTTGCAGATTGAAAACTATACAGTATTTCCCCATAGGGCTATGGTTGCTTGGTTGACCCTTCAACTACATGGTCATTTGAATCCCATCCACTGCATAGTTTTAATGCAGAGACTGCATAGACACTACACTAATGTGACGATTTTTGGATATTAGTGATAACCAGTTTTCCCAAGTGGAAATCCGTTTCAGTACTACCTGGGGTTGCACTTCTTAACTCCAGTGTTCGGACGAGAAATGGTGAGTTGAATGCAACCAGCCTCTATAGGGATATGGTGGTGTGTGGGGTGGACAGGGACCTGGTGGGAGATTGACGGGAATGGAGAGCTAGAACCCACACACCTGACCCAGCTACAGGTGGGATAAGGACTATATATTAAAAAAATCATTCGAAGAAATCTGTGATTTTGTATTGAACCTACTTCTTTAATGTTTCTCTTTCCACCATATCCTCCACACCATAAAATGCCTCAAAATTCCTGTGCCTGTGCAACATTCCAAATAAGGACGTGCACTTGTGCAGGACGTCATCTGTCCGCCTTACATATCATACGCTGTTCAGCATGGACCATTCAATCTCGCTGTTCTCTTATATCCGAGTGACAAATCAAAATTCTCAAAATGTGCTCTCTCACATAGGCGAGTTTCTCTTTTATCCAAGTCTCTTATAACCATGTACATTTACACAAAGTATAGGACATGCAGATGGGAATTCAAAATGGCTCTCTTATAACCAAGATTCTCTTTCATCCGAGTCTCATATATGTGAGTTAGACTGTATTTGCTTGTCCTATGCCGTGTACTCAAGCTGTGCCAAGAAACGACTGTCCTCTGGACTAATTGTTCTATAACCCCATACCCCTCATACCCCTGTCTGTCTTTCCTTTCCATCCCTCTCAATCACTTTACCAATGTGATCCTTCCAATTACGTTGACTATTTAAGATAATCCCAACGTGTTTATGGGTTACAACCCTCTCAATCCTAATACCACCTATGTGGTAATCAAAATCAAGTAGCTTCCTAGATCTGAATATCATGAGTATCCTACAATTCTGCAGGTTTAATGGCAATTCCCATTTTACACACCAATTGTAAATCCTATCTAGATCCTGTTGTAATTGCACACAGGATGATAACCCATCATCTGCTACCCAAGCAGCACATGTGTCATCTGCAAAATGTTCAAGGAAGGAATTAATATCAAGCTTAATAATATGCCTATTTCTATATCAACACACTTATGCCTGGTTCCGTATACCCACATGCTAACGCTATTACCGTTGTAACAGACAACACAGCACAAAAAATGGTAACGTCACACTGCTACTTGGGGCGCTGCAGAGCAGCTATGCATAACGGTAGTTGAGTTGACAAGTGGTCAACTCTCATAGCGTACCGCAAGTCACGCTGCGTTCTGATTGGCTGGCGGTTGAGCTGTCTGCTTGAAAAATGGCGGAGGATATACTGAGATATGACGGCAGGGTGCGGTGACTCCAAATAAAGCGCAGCACTTAAGAAATTGCACTGGCGGTCCTTCATAATGCACTAGCACAAAACGTCATTAAGATGTCATCAGTGGCGACGTGATTAGCGTTGAAGTGTGGTGATAAGGAACTAGGCATTAAGTGCTAATCATGGCGACGCTGTCGACATTTTGATGACGTTTTGTCCAATCGCTTTAGAAAGGAGCGCAATTGCAATTCCTTATACCACATTTATACCGCATTTACACATTCGCGAATACGACGAGGCGTGTGGCGAGGCGAGCATGTTCGACGAATGTGTGAACACTACATTCGTCATTCACCTCGTGGTTCGCCTCGCCATTCGTGGCGCTCGTGTTGAAAGCGGTTTTTTCAGAGTTAAAGGGCGCGAGTGACCTGAGGCGATTTGAGAATGACTAGCTGTCGAGACAATACCAGTCGAAGGGCACTAGCAACGAGGTGATTGGAAAATGACCATCTGACGAGATATTCAGCGAATTTGTGAACAGTCATTCCTCATCCAAAGAATGAATGTGAACATGTCGACGAAAGTCTCGCCTCGTCATTCGACTCGTCTTATTTGCAAATGTGTAAATGCGGTATAATATGTAGCACTTTTTTGGAGTCACGTCACACACAGCACATATGGTGTTTTCCGAAGCAGACAGCTCAACCGCCAGCCAATCAGAATGCAGTGTGACTTGCGGGACGTTATTTGAGTTGACCACTTGTCAACTTAAACTCCGTCCATACTTCACCACGTTAATATTACAAATGTGCAAAGAAGTTTCAAAATACTGTGGGACAAGACGTAACTGTGTAGACGCTAAGACATTGCATAATCATCAGCACGTTTATTTTCACAAACAAAGCGTAGCTAAAAATTGTGGCATGTAAACGGGCCATAATGACCTTGTAGTTGAAGGGCCCTAAAACACAAACATAGGATAAGAAGAACAATGTCAATGATAATCCTAGTTCATTCAAATACAACTCACTGATATCTCAGACAATGTATTTGTATTTAAATGGGCAAAACAGTAGGTTCTCTATGCTATGTTGCTATGTTATGCTAACGGGTTGGGGAGTAAGGCAAGCAGCCATAACAACCTGAACCCTTAGGAGGCTGCTTGCGGGTGAGGAGGCGATAGGTGTAGAGGATGTAGGAGAGGGGAAATTTGCGGGAGCGGTGAGTTGCATTGGACACACCAGTTCTCGTCTGATCACTGAAGTTAAGCAACGCACGCCCAGTTAGTACTGACATGGGTGGTCGCTCGTGAAAGCTGGGTACTGCTAATACAAAATAATCGTCGCATTAGTGTAGTGTCTGTGCAGTATATGCATTAGAACTATACAGTGGACGGGTCTCTAATGACCTCGTAGTTGACGGGACCTTAAACTCCAACAAAAACAACAACAGGTGAAATTTGCAGTACCCAACGTTCATTACCAACCACCCGTGTTGGTACTAACGTGTGTTTGAATTGCTATACAATGGGTAATGTTATACAATGGGTATTGAAATTGGGTCAATGTGTGCTTGAGATACCGTATTTATTCCAATAAACGCCGCGCCGTTTATTTATTTCGTGGCGTTTTTGGTGCGGCGCTTATTAGTGGGCGGCGTTTATTAGAAGCGGTTATATAATTTGTGAGCTTTTTGTCGACGATATTTGGCAGTCATCATCATCATCATACCCTTATCCCGCTTGTGGCAGGGTCGGGTCTGCTGATCCACTGAACGTCCTCTGACTGGGGTCACCCAGCCAGGCGTCTGGAAACCCGCAGGAATATTGGCTAAGGCTGTCTGATGCGATCCATAGAATCAATGGGGAATGGGTGAAGTGGAGACAGGCAAGAAGAGTCATGTGTGATAGGAGGGTCTCCATCAAGTTAAAAGGGAAGTTCTACAGGGCAGTGGTTAGGACAACTATGCTATATATTAGCGGTCTTCAAACTTTGTCAACTCACGAAACCCATAAAACTATAAGATGTTTTGGGGGAACCCCTTCCCAGCTTTAGAAAAGTATATCTTGCCACTTTTAACGAATTGTCTACGAATTTTTATTTTGACTCGTGGAACCCCAAGAGGTGTACTGTGGAACCCTGGTGTTCCACAGAACACAGTTTGAAGACTGCTGCTATATATGAATCAGAGGGTAGGGCAGTGAAGAAGAGCCATGTCAATAGAATGCAAGTAGCCAAGATACCAATGCTGCGGTAATGTGGTACATGAGTGACGTGTCGAGAGCTGATAGAATTAGGAATGAGTATATTCGAGGTAGCCTTGGGGTGGTGGTCGCCGAAAAAATGAGGGTGAATAGGTTGAGGTGGTATGGACACAATGAGAAGGGGAGAGGACCTCGTTAGGTCCATTTCAGGAATGCAGGTGGTCGGAAGCACCCGGGGTAGGGGGAGACCAAAGCAGACGTGGGAGCTGGTTGTCTGTAAAGGTATTGGCAGTGTGTGGGGATGAGGACCTGGTGGAAGATAGACGGGAGTGGACGGTTAAAATTCGCAGACCCGAACCTGCCACAGGCGGGATAAGGGTATGATGGTGATGTATGTGTGGGTATGCCGGCCAACCCCCACTGTTTCTTCCAAAAATATTTTACCACTAGCGAAAAAACGCTGCAGCGATTATTGGAGGGCGGCGTTTATTACTTTTTCGGCCCTGAAAATGAGGGCGGCTTCTGCCAAAACCTTGGCAGAAGCCACAAAACAAAGTAACTCAAAAGACACGTTTTGGTGATTGACCAGTTCATTTTTGGTCACATTGTTTTAGAAAGAATGCGTTTTGGCTGTGTACAAGCTAGTTTGGTCAGTTGCTTTGGTCAACTTTGGTCAGACCAAAGGATGACCAACATGACCAAAATAAAAGCATGGTCTGTGCGTTTGGTCAAGGAAAAATAAAAATGCTCCAACCAGTTGTAGCAGATGTTGGAAGGTACTAGTAAATAGTTTAAATTATGCAAATCTGTTTTTTGAATTAATTTCATGATTTTTTAGTTTAGGAAATTCATTGTTTTAAGTTTATTGAATTCATTTCTTTTTTAAGTTTAGTGAATTCGTTATTTAGTTCGTGAATTAGTTTAGTGGATTTTATTTTCATTTTAGTGAATTCGTATTTTTTAGTTTAGTGGATTTTTTTTATTTTAGGGAATTGTTTTTTATTGTAGTGGATTTGGTTTTAAGTTAAGGGAATTCATTTTCTTAAGTTTTGTGAATTTCTTGTCGCGGGTCACAAAATGTCTGTGCAAAGCGTTTTAGCGATCCCTTTTGGCCAGTTCTTTTAGTCAGACCAAAGATGACCAGGTCAATCGCCAAAACGCGCCTATACTTCAGGCCCGGTGCACACATGTGATTTTTTGCTCGCACGGGTGCCACAGGGACACCGCAGCAATTCAATGCACACATGCGGTGAAATGTCGCCAGTGCACATTTGGCAACTGTCCAGATGTGTGCACCACTCAATAGATCACGAGGTACTACGTGATCGCATGTGCGAGCGCGGCGCCACGGCGGTCTCGTAGGGGACCGCAGGCATTTCCAGACGCAACTCCAGTTTCGGAGCCGCCGCAGCCCTGCAGGTATGTGTGCTTTCCCCCACTGCAAGTAATGTATCTCATGCTGCAATTGCGAGGCCGCGTGCGTGTGCAAGTGTGCACCAGTCCTTAATCTCTCCTTTTTTAAATCTACAGGACAAACCCCTTTTACTCATGTCTAGAAGAGGAAACACTACTTCCTGCTGTTTTATTCCACTGTTCATCATCAACCTTGGAATGCAGGTGTTGTGTAACGATTTTCAAGAAGGTAAGTCTGTAAAATGAAAGCTGGCATAGTACAAAGGTATAGATTAAACCAGTCTTTCGTCAAGAAAGTCAGCAAGTTTGTTCAGGCAGGATGTTCTTCTCCGTCTTATAACCCTCAGACGGAGAGACACCTACAACTGACACATTTTCACTATAATACGGTACAGAAAATAATCAAACATGACCTTTATATTTGCTGAAATGTAGCCTATATTCAAATCATAACTTATATTTATAACTGGCATATTTTACTAGAGAGTCAACAATGTCGATACGTGGAGGCAGTCGTTGGTGAAGACGTTGCACTACTGTGTAAATGTCCAACAGTTGTAAAAGAGTGTGACTGGCTCTTGACGAATCACACTATGACCAAAAACTGGGTGGACACAATGCGGTACCTACACAACAACGGTTTTTACACAGACAACTGTTCCATTAAGTTATCCGGACTAAGACAAGAGCTTCATCACTTTGTCTACGAATGTGTTGGGTACTTTGAAGGGGGTGATCAGAAATTTTGTCAACAAGTCAGCCTCAGTGTTCTGGTTAAGGAAGGTGAGATCCATTCATGTTTACTTCTATTTTTGATAATATAATTCCATTCAAAAATTAACATAATTCACCTGACAACGCTGTAGTTGAGAGCGGCTATATTGCGTTGGACACACCAGTTCTCGTCTGATCATTGAAGTTAAGCAACGCAACCCCAGCCAGTACTAGCATGGGTGACCGCTTGGGAACACTAGGTAAAGCTAATACCTAAATCGTTGTAACAGTGTAGTTTCTGTGTAGACACTGCTTTACAACTGCATACAGGTAGTCGTCGACTTACCACCTATGCAACTTACCACTGTTCGACTTTACGACCAGTTTGATCAGCTGGTGTTGGTCGGCTGACGACCCACAGCCAATCATCATCTTCATCACACGCTTTTCCAGCCCGTGGCTGGGTCGGGACTGCGGTTTCCTATCTGCAACAAGACCCCCATCCACTCTGCACACAACCATGTCCTTTTGTACCACCTGTTCCCAGTTGTACTGGTAATGCAATGTTTTAATGGCTTAAAATATACAATAATAATGAAAGAAAACTGTGATAAAATTTGACAAAGGTTTATATAACATCAATTCACAGTACAGTACAGGACTAGAAGCATGAAGGTGCAGGTGGGTGTGCATCAAAGGTCAGCACTTAGCCCATACTTATTCACTCAAGTCATGGATGATCTGCTCAGAGGAGTAGGAAAATGGGCCCCTCAGTGCTTGATATTTGCCAATGATGTGGGAAAGCTTGCAGAGTCCAAAAGGAGGCACAAGTCCTACAAGACTAAGGCCCCCATCCGAGGTGGATGGGGGCCTGGTTGAAAGTCCAAAACGAGGCACAAGTTGTTGTTATTGTTGTTTATTGGTGTTTAAGGGCCCTTCAACTACAAGGTCATTAGAGCCCCATCCACAGCTTAGTTCTTATGCAGAGACTGCACAGACACTACACGAATGCGACGATTTTTGGGTATTAGCAGTCCTAGTTTTCCCAATCGGCCACCCATGTAAGTACTAGCTGGGGTTGTGATGCTTAACTTCAGTGATCAAACGAGAACTGGTGTGTCCAACGCAATTCGGCGCTCCCTAGGAGGCACAAGGCCTACAAGACGAAGGTCGCCATCCGAGGTGGATGGGGGCCTAGTTGAAGATAGGCGGTGTGGAGGATTGGAAACCTGCAGACCCGACCCAGCCATGGGCTGGAGAACGGTGTGACAACCAAATCGTGTTACGACCGGTCTGTTGGAACCAATTGTGGTCATAAATCAATACTACCTGTAGTGGACGGGCCTCTAATAACCACTGTAGTTGGAGGACCCTAAAACAAGATAAAAAGCAAACTCCATACGTGGCTCCTTCTTTTCACAGTAATTAATATTTTGAAACCCGACTAGGGAGCAACTTTTTAAAGAAGAGATTTAACGTGGCACCCAAAACCCCATGTTTAGTCTACAATTTTAAGCACAATGCCCATCATCTTCCTACAATCAAAGGAGGGATTGCATGCTAAAAACCATTCTACCATGTCTTTGTGCACAAAGTTGCGTTCGACACACCAGTTCTTGTGAGATTACTGAAGTTAAGCAGCGGAAGCCCACGTTAGTACCAACTTGGGTAATTGGTAGAGAACGTTGGGTGCTGCGAATTTCCCCTCTCCTCCTTCCTCCTCATCTCTCGTGAGCAGCCTCTTAAGGGTTTATCCTGTTATGGCTGTTTGGCTTAATCCCCCCACCCATGAAATCAATCCAGCAAATATGGTAAAAAATTCGTCAAGTGCGTTCCCTAATAATTGTTTTGCTCAAAATTAAATAATAACGGGATTATAATTATGCAATGTGCATGTAATGCAATAACTCCTTCATGCATGATTTTTCTTTCAGGTAATACCTATTATGGTGACGTTGGCAGAGGCAATGGAAACAGAATTTCAACCATGGTATGGTTGACTGTTAATTATTTAATGTGTTCCATAAGTCTGTCTCAGTGGCTCACTAGTTGACGTGCTTGATATCCGTAGTCCACTGATGGAGGATAGATTTTGGCTGAGAAAAATGACCCTTTAGAAAGAGAGATGGAAAACCTGAGTTCCTTTACCACAGGATGGAAAATAGTAAAATGATCCTATGTTGTGTGTATGAAGTACATGGTCCCCTGCCACCTGCACTGTAACGAATCTTTCAATTCAGTGTTACCAACACTTAAGGTGGCCACACACGATCGGTCCATTTGGACTCAGTCCAAGCTGAGACAATCCACTTCCAGTTTGCTTTATGTCACCAGCAAGTCTACATCTATGAATTTTTTACTTAACCCTAGAATCACAACTGGGAGTAAAATTTACTCCAGCTTGTTATTGAGGCTTCAATTAAAAATTTCACAACTAGTCTGAAAGGTCCAACTTCATGATGTGTATTATTCAATTTGTTGTTAGTAATTTGAATATTGGTATTTGCTATAAGGTGAATCTTTCATTGTTTTTGAGGTTCAAAAATGTCTGGGCAGAAATTTGACTCCAGTTTTGCATTTTAAAGAATGCGTCCAAGACTTTCAGTGATTCTGATGACAGTTTAGTGAATCCGACATGAGGTGAGGTAAATGATTACTTTTAAAGAATTTCACCATGATCACTTTACATAAAGTATGTAATTATGTGTTCATAAAAAATGAGGAAACTTTTTGTTTTAAGGCACTTTTTGCCATGGGAGTCAATTTTACTGCCTGTTGGGATTTGGCAAATAAGTTTTTAGGTTGTGATTCTAGGATTAAACACCCACTGAAATCCATTAATGCAGAGGTCCCTAAAGTGTACTCTAGCTGTACATTTTAGCAAAGGGTCGCTAGCTGAAAATTTTGTAGTTGGGCACAAAATATCCTAAGTATGCAACCACCCCAAGAACAGTAGGTTTATAACAAATAAGCACAGGGGTTGCAGCTTTGGTCGACAGCCGGTCTCATACCTCAAAGTGTCTTGGCGTCAAAGTGTCTAGCTGGACACTATAGACAAATCTCTGATCTATGGACCCCTCCCCCATCAACGGACTGCAGATGCAATGGACAAAAAAATCTTGAAAAGTTCTCAAAGTTACTGCATGGCGTGCCTTTGAAATGTAAACAAAATATTGGTGCGTGCGTTAAAGTGGCCGAGAGAAATTATTATTTTTTTTTGCCATTTTCATTAATATATTAATTGTTCTGCCCTTATCATGGCATCGAAGCAGAAGGAATGTGTGAAAAGGAAGCATACAAACCTAAGTATCAGTGACAATAGGAAGATAGGGAAGAAGACAGCGAACAGTAAACAATATTAGAAACAATAATCTAAAATCTGGCATCCACAATTTTGCATCAGCTTGGAAGGATGTGAAAATGACAAGTCTCTCAAAATCTTGGGGGAAAAAATTAATGTTGTGTGAAGATCCTGAACTGGACTTTGAAGGTTTTGAGCAAAATGATTTTCACAAAGATTTATCATATGCTGGACGAAAAGATGTGACTTGAATATATTGAAAACTGGCTGGAAGAGAAGAATGCCAATCCTGGTTACCTGATGATGATTCGTTTAGAGCACACACATGGCCGCCTCTATTTGGTGTTGGAATTTCCCACACATGGTAAGACCGAGTCTCGGCTCAGTGGCTTGGTGTCATGGATTTTGGACTGGACGGAAATCTAGTGGAGCCTGCCGAACCACAACAATCCATTTGAGTTCCCCCACATATGGTGAGTTTTGGATCAGTGCAGGGCCAAGTTTTGGATCGATCGCGTGTGGCCATCTTTATAAAGGCCACAAGCGTGTAGTTTTTGCCTTTCTCAGGAGGCATCAGAGGCAAAAAGGAGTTTAAAAATGTTTAGGTGCATACCCTTATCCCGCCTGTGGCAGGGTCGGGTCTGCGGGTTCTAGACCTCCACTCCCGCCTACATCCCACCAGGTCCCACCCCACACACTATCATATCCATATGGACGACCTGCTCCCACGTCTGCTTTGGTAAAGTAGTAAATTTTATGTAATACATAAGTGTGAAATTTGCTGTTATTTATGAGACGATAAACTAGAGATGATTCATGCTCGGGCCACTTAATGTTGCACGGTGGGTCACAGGGTCACCACCACTGCATTACAGTAACAATTAGCATGCGCATACTTATTTATACTGTATTTTTCAAATCAATGATTGCCATACAAAATCATGCCGACACCTGCATTCAGGCAACTTCCCAAGACATAATTTCTTCAGCAAAGCAACTACTAAATCTTTTTCATCCTATGATAGGATCGGGTACCCATCTTTGACTCTGAACAGCCACATTGGCGATCTATTGGATGCAGAGGCGCATCCAGTGGGGGGAACAATGCAGCAATTGCCCCCCCCCCCCCCAGTATCCCAATGGGGTGCATATTTCAATTGATGCATGACTGAAATTTGCAACTGATGAGGCATGTTCGCAATTGCTATTTCCATAGTTCTATACTGCCAGTGCAATCTGCAGTTGGCCAAACCACTGAGTAGTAGAGGACGTATTGTAATTGCTAGCTAAATTTATACTAAGGGATTCTGAATATTTAAAAATATTTGGGGCGCACTTTCTTGAAGTGTTCCCCCTTTGATCCGCTTCTGCATCCGCCCCTGATTAGACGGTATTTTTATACAGCCGGCTACAGGTCACGTTGGTGTACTTCACCGACGCCAAGAGGAAGCGAGCTCCTACACTTAGGAAATTTGCCTCATCTAATTCTAATTTAATACACTGCAAGCAACCTTTTTGGCCAATATGGCAGTGGAGACACTAACTCTCACTCCTACTTATGATAACATAATACTCCTAATACCCTAAGCTATAATTCAGGAGCCTTCCCTAATACAACACTAGCTATGGTTGGTTTTCCTTGGATGAAGCCCTCCACCTTATCCTCCCCAAGGCTATTCCATTGTCGAATGACTCTTGGCAAAAACGACCAGTAGTATGAGTCTGTCTGTGCCCTAACCTCTTTCAATTTATATGGATGATCCTTTCTGCTTTATACTCAGCTGGGGACACACTTCCAGCCAAAGGTCCATTACATCCTAGCAGCAGCAGTCTTATAAAAAGGCTAAGGCTGTGAGATATACGCCTTCATAGTAGAGACAGTGGCGTCACTACAGGGGTGCGGGCCGCACCGGGTGACACCACTCGCACCATGACAGACAAATGGGGTGACACCAAAGCAGAAGAAGCAGCTGTTTTTCGGGAGAGGGGGGGTGACACCAAAGCAGCTTTTTTCGGGAGAGGGGGGGTGACACCAAAGCTGAAGAAGCAGCTTTTTTAGGGAGGGGGGTGACACCATGGCGTCATCGCACCGGGTGACGCCAACCCTATCGACGACACTGAGTAGAGTGGATAGCTCACGCAAATTGCATCGTAAACCACGCCACGGCATTATTTTCCATCCGACGGAGGCCGTTGATGCCGTAGTCGTGCATGATACCTCCTACGCCAACGAGGCCCTCGCCTTTCTAACACTTCATCCTCATACTATCTTAATCTCATCTGTGGCAGGATTGGGTCTGTGGGTTCTAGCCCTCCGCTCCAGCCTATTTTCAACCAGGTCTTCGTCCACTTCACACACTACCAACCACCTGCATTCCCGTAACCGACCTAATGAGCTGTTCCTTTCCTCTCCCATGCCCAAACCACCTCAATCTACTCTCCCTCGTTTTTACCGCGATGGCCTCCACCCACCAATCTATCTCTAATACACAGTACTTCTTCCTAATTCTATCAGCTCTCTACAACCCACTAATGCACCTCAGCATTCGCATCTCGGCTATTTGCATTGCTCTTCCTCACTGTCCAACTCTCTGCTTTATATAGCAGAGGTGGCGTAATCACTGCCCTGTAAAACTTACTTTTCAACTTGATTGGGACTCCCCTATTATACAGGACTTCACTAGCCTGCCTCCACTTCTGCCATCCCCAATTCATTCTATGGGTCACATCCGAGCCTATTCCCCATTGTTCTGGAACACTGATCCTAAGTGCTTTACCTCTTGACCCTTTGTCACCAGAGAGCCTCAATGACCACAGCCTCAGTCGCCACACGTTGTAGCGACATACATATAAACGTCGGTAGCCGCCATTTTTTGTCTATTTTAACCACACATCTCAGCCAGGATCGAACCTACAATAATGGATTAACGAGTCAAGCACACATCTACCATATTCAATGGTATTTTAAATGTGCGCCAAATAAAATACAGCAATCTATACATAGATGCAGTAAAATGTAAAATAATATGTGAAACAACTGTGTCAGTTCGGTAACACGGCCTTCAGCTTAGAGGCGGCGCGAGCTTTTGCGGGCCGGGTTCAAAACTATTTTGTGGGGCCTTTGTAAGAAAAACATGTAATATAAAGGTCCACCACGTCCCGGCGTGGGTGAACGCCTGGGAACACTCGTGGTAACAGCGTAGTATCTGTGCTGACACCTCATAGAACTAAGCAGATGAAGCACTTGACGGGGTTCTAATGACCGTTGGAGTTAAAGGGCCCAACACTAACGCCCTAAAACACTAACGAAACAAGTGATGAGAAGACTGGCGGAAGAGCTCGTTAGCTCAATTACAGGGATACCGGTCATTGGAAGCACCCGAAGCAGAGGTAAACGAAAGCAAACGTGGGAACTAGTTTGTAAGCAGGGTTAAGGTAGTTTGTGGGGTGGACGGAGGGACTTGGTCGGAGGTAGGCGGGAGTGTAGAGCTAGAACCCGCAGACCCGACCCTGTGCGCGGCTGTAGTGCGTTGGACACACCAGTTCTTTCCTGATTACTGGAGTTAAGCAACGCAACCCCAGCTAGCACTAGCAGGAGTGACCACGTGGGAACACCGGGTACCGCCAATAATGTCTGTGCAGACTCTGCATTAATACTACGCAGTGGACGGGGCTCTAATGATCATTGTAGTTGAAGGCAAGGGCGGATCCAGAGGCTGGCTGGGGGGGGGGGGGGGATGGATCCGGGGGGGGGGGGGGGGGCGGTGGGGCGGGAAGGGATTGTGAGGTTCCGCCCGGCCGGAGGCCCGGGGGGGGGGGGGGGGGTGATCACCCCGATCACCCCCCGCGGATCCGCCACTGGTTGAAGGGCCCTGAAACACCAGCGAAACAAAAGAAACCCGACCCTGTCACAGGCGGGATAAGGGCATGATGCCGATCATGCTCTTTGATATTGACTTTCCGGCAAGATACAAAAGTTTGAATAAGTAAAGCGGCCCACAGACGGTCAATTTGGTTGTCAACCGTGTCGTCAACTTGCCATGTTGACGACAAAATTGATCGTCTGTGGGTAGGTTGAAGGTTGAAAGGTCAAGTTGAGGTAACGGTTGAATTAAAATCAAAAACTTTAGATTTTTCATGGGAGGAGCCTATTGTTGTCAACCAAGTTGCTTCGTCTATGGCAGCATTGTCAACTTCGCTGTCAACATTAGTGCACTTCAAAAATTTTTGAGTGAAGTTGGTGTGGAATGATCTAGATACAGTGTCCAAAAGTGAAGTATAAAATTATTAAAGGGGTACAATTCGTGCGCAGTATGAGAAGCTAGGATCCTATCATGGTGACTTGATAACTCCGCCAGTGGTTCTAGGTTAGATACCGGACTGAAGTTGGTGGGCCCCTTCGGACGATAGAGATGCCCCGAGGTCCCGTGTGGTGTACTATGGAATTTGCATGAAAAAGAACCCTCTGCTATGCAGGAATTCCCCCTGGCGCCGGTGGAATTTTCCAACGAACAGAAGACCGACGGTAAATAAGCATTGGTCGGCAATGGCTATGGCAAAGCACCGTCCAATACATCACCGTTGTGTCAATTCAGAGAGACAAGGTGGGTACCCAACCCTGCCATAGGCGAAAAAAGGGGTTATTATTATTATTTTAATTCCATGCCCACCCGGGCACTAATTACAAAACATATACAAACACCTTGAATACATATTAATAAATACACACATAACATCCTACAGTCAACGCTCGAATAGCGCAAAATTACAGACCTCCCAACCGTAGTACAGGGCGCCTGGGCATCTGCCACCACCGCAAAAACTGAGTTAGGGGTTGATTTGTATTAAAGCTGATTTTGACACCACCAAAACTAATGTAATGTTATCTGCCGAGAACTGGAGTGTCCAACGCAACTCGGCCGCACACCAATGCAACTTTGCCGCACTCGAATGCAATTCGGCCGCATTAAAATGCAA
>JAAFCE010007744.1:17297896-17392761 GCA_013389805.1 Trigoniulus corallinus
ACCAATGCAACTCGGCCGCACACCAATGCAACTCGGCCGCACACCAATGCAACTCGGCCGCACACCAATGCAACTCGGCCGCACACCAATGCAACTCGGCCGCACACCAATGCAACTCGGCCGCACTCCAACGCAATTCGGCCGCACTCCAATGCAACATGGCCCGCACTCCAATGCAACTCGGCCGCACACTAATGCAACTTTGCCGCACTCGAATGCTATTCGGCCGCATTAAAATGCAACTCGACCGCACCATAGTTTGAGGAAGCTGTGCTACACCTTTTCGCTGCAAATTTTTCGAAAAACTGATGTTGATGAGAAGGTTGTCAACTTGGTTGTTCAGTCTGTGGCAAACAAGTTGACGACAAGGTTGACAACCAAGTTGACCGTCTGTGGGCCGCTTAAAGCGGCCCACAGACGTGATAGGATGGACCATCGTGATAGGATGAACCACAGTGTGATAGGATGAACCATCGTGAACCAACTCCTAACCTCAATGCCACACCCACCCTCAAGACTAATCGCTGTGCTTTCGCTTTCGGTTTCTAGTGCATACAACGGGTAATTAATAACACCTAGAACACCTTTTTCAATGCGTTGACATCACTTTCCAGCTAAAATTACGCGGACAATGAAATTGCAGCACGTTTTCATCACACGCATTATGGTCACGATGAGCATCTCTGCACTTTACGGTAATTATACAATATTTATTATTTATTTTGGGCACAACACGCTAGTTATACGCCGTTATTTCGGGGTGGGCAGGTGGTAAGAGGGAATAAACAGAAAATCAGTCCACCTATGCAAATACAGTAAAACCTCTCTATGGGTAAAAGCAACTCCTAACCGATTTCCCGCCTATGGCAGGGTCGGGTACCCATTTGTCCCTCTGAATGGACACAGGGTGATATATTGGACATAGTTTTTTCTGCAGCCGGTTGCCGGCCAAAGCTGCACCCATACGCTTATTTATCGTCGGTCTAGTGTTCGTTGGGGAATGCTACCGACGCCAGGGGGCGAGCTCCTACACCTGGAAATTTTGCCGCATCTACCCGTTGCGTAGTAGAGAGGGTTCTTTTACGTGCAAGTGCCATCGTACACCCACACGGGACCTCGGTTTTACTTCTCATCCGAAAGAAGGCACACTCGCGGCTTCTCTCTCGCCCAAAAGAAGCCGACCCACGACGGTCCAGTAACGAACCTAGAACTACTGGCGTAGTTGCCGAGTGAGCTAACCACTACTCCACGGCGGCGAGGTAAAACCTCTCTAAAAACTCCTCCTCATATCAGTACAAATTCTTCAGACACCGATTTCTCGCCCAAAGGCCTTATATGATAACAGTTTCACTCTAACAGTTTCATCTCTATTAAGCATAATTTTAAAATGCAGTACATTACACTTAAAATATCATCCATCATCATCGTCTAGCAGGGTCGGAATAGCGGGTTCTAACCCTCCACTCCCGTCTATCCCCCACCAAGTCTCCCCCCACCCCGCATGCCTCCATGTCCCTTTTCACCACCGTTCTCCCACGTCCGTTTTGATCTTCCTCTGCCCCTAGTGCCCCCAATCACTCACAATCCCGTAATGCACCAAATAAGTTCCTCCTCTCACCGCCTCATCACATGCCACCCCCCCCCCACTCATATCTTTTCCGCGATGTCTTCCACTCCCAAGCTACCTCTAACGTAATCTTTAGGATTCTATCAGTTCGTGATGCAGCGCAGCATTCGCATCTCAGCCACTTGTATTTGCCTTCATGGTTGTTCCTAACTGCTCAACACTCTGCGCCAAACAGCATACCGGGCCTAACAACAATTCGGTAAACTTTGCCCTTCAACTTTATTGGGGATGTCTGTCGCGCGGGACCCCACTAACCTGTCTTCACTTCAACCATCCTGCATTAATCCTATGGGTCACGTCGGAATCTATCTCACCATTGCTCCAGAAAACGGTACCTAAATACCGAAACTCTTGCAAAACTGGTATCTCCTCCCCCCCCCCCCCCCACAACGAATCTTACCCCTTTGCCTCTGGCTACTAAAATTGAAAGCTAGGTACTCACTCTTCTTCATTGCTGTTTTAACCCTTCAGCGCTGCGGTCGGGTCTTTTCACTTATATATTAGCATGTATTATTTTGAAGTTCATTGCAATAATGATTATCTTCGCAACAGCTGTTTTGACAACGCTGACATAGTATTTGACCCGACTGTGCTGTTTGAGCATCTCTTATTTCTGTAGGGACAACACACCTCACGCGCCCCTCACATTGCAGTATGGTCCTTTTCCAAGAAACCAAAATATATGTTATTAAAGTTTTCACTATGGTGGACACTAGAACATATTACTTATTCGAAATGGAAATTTTTGGCACCCAAACAGAGGGACCAATGAAACTATCAAATTCCCCTACTTTGCCTTGTCAAAATTTCATCATCATCGTCATGCCATTCTCCTGCCTTTGGCACGGTCAGGTCTGTGGGTTCTAGCCCTCCTTTCCCGTCTATCTAACACCAGGTCCCCGTCCACCCAACACACTACCATATCCTTATGGACAACCTACTCCCACGTCTGCTTTGGGCTCCCCCTGCCCCGGGGGCTTCTGACCATCTGAATTCCTGAAATGGACCTAATGAGCTCCTCCTCCTCTCTTCTCATTACATGTTCATACCACCTCAACCTATTCTTCCTCATTTGTAGGCGATGTCCACCACTCCCAGGCTACCGCCAATATACTCATTTCTAATCTATCACCTCTTGACACCCAACTCATGTACTGCAGCATTTGCATCTAGGCCCTCTTGCATTCTATTGACGTGGCTCTTCCTCACATTCCATCACTCTGATCCATATAACATAGTGGGCATAACTACTGTCCTGTAAAACTCCCCTTTCAATTTGATTGGGACCCTCCAATCACTCAGGACTCCACTTGCCTTTCTCCATTTCAACCATCCCCCATCGATTCTATGGGTCACATCAGAGTATCTCCCCATTGCTTTGGAACCGTTGATCCTAAGTACTTTAACCTCTTCCACCTTTTTCCCAAATTTATATCAAAACTGAAAATTTATTTCGAAGATCCAAGTATTTTTATCCCAGTAGATGTGACATCAGTAAAGTTAATGAATATGTACCATAAAATCTCACGTAGTGCCCGTGGATTATATGCGAAACATAGGGTCATTTAGTGCGGACTATAAATGAAACCAAGGGTTCTCAATGAAAACTGCTCCTCATTTTCTGAGCACTTTATTACACTTAACAACACGACTTTGCACAGTACGTTCTTATTTCTATGATAATGCAATATAAAATCTTTCACATTTCAATTTCATCGTCAGAGCAATTGACATTTCATGTTCAAATTCATTTGATCCCATTGCCCCCTACAAGTTTCACCACTGGTTACAGTAGGAATTTGAAAGTGCGGACTATACACGAGTGCGGACTGTATTTGAAACATACCCATCCCTAATGCGGACTATAGACGGGTGCGGACTTTACGAGAGATTTTACGGTATTCTGCTTGCTGCTTCAAATGTAAAAATAGCACTTATAAAAATCATTCAGTCTGCAGGAATGACATTATTTAATTTTGAAAGATTTAACCACTTTAAAGTATTTTTTGCACATTTTCTGTTTTTTTGTGTAATTTTAACATGGTTGGGTCACAGTGACCCGACCACACTACGTGTGTTACTTCAAGTAACTGCAGCGCTGAAGGGTTAATGTCTTATTAGCCCTTCTGGGCATCCTCTTTGGCTTCCTCAAGCCTTCCCACATCAATAGCAAATACCAGACACTGAGGGGCCCATTCCCCTATTCCCGTCAGCAGCTCATCCATTACTAGAGGGAATAGATAAGGGCTAAGCGCTGACCCTTGAAGCATACATCCTGCACGTTGAAGTATGCAGTGTTCCCCATGCTGTCCTCACCCTAGCGATGGAACCATAATATTTATAATGACTATCATACTACCCTTATCCTGCCTGTGGTAGGGTCGGGTCGGTGGGTTCTAGTCCTCCACTCTTTCCTATCTCCCACGAGGTCGCCGTCCACTCCAGACACCGGTTTTCCTTCCGAGCAAAAATAACGGTTTTACCGGTTTCGTTCCGGTTCGATGCCCTGGGTACAGGGCCGGCCATCCGGGGGGCGCAGAGGGTGCATTGCACCCGGGCCCCGCGATTGAGGGGCACCCATCATCATTACCCATCAGGGCCCAGATCATTGCTAATATTAAAAGTTTAATACGTCATTGTAGGGGCAACGTCCCTCATTCGACCCTCCCAATGCAACATAACCTAAACATAACCTAACAACCCTGCCATTGAACTACACCAGGGTTGTACAACCTTTCTGTTGTTGTGGGTCACTCGGCTGCTCCATGAACTGATTGCCAGCCACAGGCTGTCAAAACCAAAACGGGTGAAGATAACGTTAGGTGTTACATAGCAGGTAGGCTATAATGCATAATTAGAAATGTTGCACCATGGGCCACATTAAAGCCTCAATGGGCCACAGGCTGGACAACCCAGAATTAGAGGTTAAGAGTCAATAATTTAAAAATGCTATTATTTTGGGGTTGTTAAAACCAAAATAAAGTACCTTTAATAATCAGAAGTGTAATAAAAAAATATAAGGACACAAGTCCAACTGAAAATGTTCGAAGGTGTGGACGTCCCCATAAGCTTTCAGACCAACTCATAAATGCAACCTTCCAAATTACCTTCCAAAAGTAGGAAGGATCTCAGAATGAGATAGGAGGGCATCTAAGAGGAGTCCATTTACTCTGAATCCTTTTATTTTTACTTTTGGAAAAATATTTTGGGACCCCAAAAGGATTTTTGCACCTGGGCCCCTTTATAGAGAAGGCCGGCCCTGCCTGGGTACACCCCTCTATTGGTAAACCTAATCCATTTCACCACTTTCAGAAATCAACATCTATAGTGGGTACATCCTGCCTCAGTGACGCAGTGGGCAACGTGTTTGGTAACTGTGGCAGTCGTTCTGAGTTCGATACTGGACCAAGGTGGGCTGCCTTCTTTTGAGTGAAAGAGATGCTCCGAGTGCGCATTCCTTTTAATTAGAAGTAAAACCGAGGTCCCGTGTGGTGTTTGATGGCATTTACAAATAAATGCACTCTTTCTACTATGGAACGGATAGATGAGGCAAAATTTCCAGTTGTAGGAGCCTGCTCCCCTGGCGTCGGTGGAATACTCCAACGAACAGTAGACCAACAATAAATAAGGATAGGGGGTTGTATCTTTTGTCTTCAACCTCTCTCTTGGGTACACTTTGACCGGGCCTCACAGGTATACCAATTCAAGAGGTTTTAATATAAAGGTCACGTTTAAAAATACCGGTAAATACTTCAACCAGTGCCGACATTTTCAGGTCATCTGATGCAATTTATTAAATACGGACTTGCCAAGTGGGGATTGGTTTCTTTAGGTAGGTTAGATTGGGTCACGAATTCATTTCTTCTGCATCCATATTCGGCCTTTTTGGTTTCATCATGAAATCTCTAGCTTTGCCTCCACATTTGACATCAGTTTCTATACCTGTGCTCTTTGTTGGTTTTCAAATTCATCTCCAAGTCAAAAGTTTGAACTTGCACTACCCAACAAAAGTAATGGGACAACCCTTATTTGCATGAAAATGTGACATTACTTTGCAATATCATAGGTGGCATTCCTCCCAGCACTATATAACAGAGAGTACACTATTATGAGATGATACTTCCGTAAATGCTGAAAGAATGTCTCAATGAAAGAGCTTTCAGACTTCCAAAGAGGTACAATTGTCAGGTGCGATCTCGCAGGCAAAACTGTTAGGGAGGCGTCAACCCTCTTAAACATCCAAAATCGACCATTCACACCGTCATCCGGGCCAGGAAAGAGAAAGGCACCACAAGTGTTCCACCTAGGACTGGAAGACCCAAGATCATGTCGGCTAGAGACGAAAGAGGTCTTCATAAAATAGTCACTGCAAACCGGGAACAACTGTGAGCACCCTGACTGTTTGCAGAGAACTGCATGCAATGGGCTTTTATGGCAGAGTGGTAGCCCACAAGCCTCACATCACCACCAGCAACGCAGCGAGGAGATTGCAATGGTGCAAAGAGCGGCGACGACATTGGACTCTGGATCAATGGCGAACGGTTGAATGGAGCGATAAGTCCCGTTACACCATCTGGCAATCAGATGGACGGGTTTACGGGATGGAGAACGCCCTGCCAACGTTACCTGCCAAGCTGTGTTGTGCGGAGGAGGAGTGCTTCTCATGGTATGGGTTGGGTGCAATCGTTTCTGTGGACGGACATCTAAACGCAGAGCGTTACCTGGACATTCTGGACAATGCAGCACCCCCATCTCTCTGGCAGCACTTTGGCAATATCCCTTTTCTGTTTCAGCACGATAACGCACCTTGCCATAAAGCACGGGCTGTAGGCACATGGTTTGATGAAATGGGGGTCCGAGAACATGACCTTGAGAGTCCCGACCTGAACCCCACAGAACATCTGTGGGACGTGTTGGAACGTCGATTGCGCACTTGTGCAGAACGCCCGTCATCTGTGACCGAACTGTCCAAAACACTTATGGCAGAATGGCATAAATTATCTGTCGCAACATATCAAAACCTTGTGGACAGTATGCCCCAGAGAGTGGACGCTGTGATAGCAGCAAAAGGTGGACCAACAAGATACTAAAATATGTAAATATATGTAATGAAAACGTATTGGAAAGAGGTGTTTTTTAAATAACTTTGAAAAAAATTGATGGAGAGCATAAAGCTGTAAAGAAAGACCTGCATGCAATCTTTGCAGACTTAGAGAAGGCCTATGATAGTGTCCCAAAACTGGTAGTATGGGATGTTCTAAGAAAGAAGGGGGTGATGAAGGACATATCAGAATAATACAGGATATGTATGGCGGTTACAAAGCCCGCCGGGGTGGCGTAGTGGTTGGCACGCTTGGCAACTACGCCAGTATATAGTTCTAGGTACGAACTAGACCGTCGTGGGTCGGCTTCCTTCGGGTAACAGAGAAGCCACGAGTGTGCCTTCTTTCGGATGAGAAGTAAAACCGAGGTCCCGTGTGGGTGTACGATGGCACTTGCACGTAAAAGAACCCTCTCTACTACGCAACGGGTAGATGAGACAAAATTTCCAGGTGTAGGAGCTCGCCCCCTGGCGTCGGTAGCATTCCGCAATGAACACTAGACCGACTATAAATAAGCATAGGGGTGCAGCTTTGGCCGGCAACCGGCTGCAGAAAAAAACTATGACCAAAATATCACCCTGTGTCCATTCTAAGGGACAAATGGGTACCCGACCCTGCTATAGGCTGGAAAAGGGTTAGGAGTTGTTGTATGGCGGTTACACCACTAGGGTGGGGACGGAAGGGGGGAATACTGGTGGCTTCAAGGTGACCAGCTGACGGGAATAGATGAATCGGACCCGCAGTGCATGGTATTTGCTGACGATGTAGGCAGATTACAAGAATCCCATGAGGATGTTCAACATGGCTTACAGAAAATTACAACATCAATGGCGAAGGAGGCCTGAAGGTGACAATGAAGAAATCAGAGTAGGCCTACTTAGCTTTCAGTTGAAGCAGCCAGGACCAAGGGGGTGTAGTTCGTTATGGCAATGAGGTGATACTAGTGGTGCAAGAGTTTAGGTATCTAGGATCAGTGTTTCAGAGCAATGGGGAAATCGATTCCGACGTTACCCATAGAATCAATGCAGGATAACAAGTGGAGACGGTGCCGTAATGGGTAGTGTGCATGGCAAGTTTGCTTCCTTCGGCCCGAGTGTGCCTTCCTTCAGAGGAGAAATAAAATCGAGGTCCCGGGTGGTGTATGATGACATGTGCACAAAGTTGACTCTCCCTACTATGCAACGCATAGAAGAGGGAAATTTCCTGGTGTAGGAGTTCGCCCCTGGCGTCAATGGAATTCCCCAACGAACAGATAAACCAACCAACGACAAATAAATATAGAGGTTGTAACTTTGGTCGGTAATCGGCTGTGAAAAACCACTGTAAAAATATCGCCCTTGTGGTCATTCAGAGAGACGAGATAAGTACCCGACCCTGCCAATGGCGGGAAATGAGTAAGGAGGTGCTTGTTTGCTTTCTTTGATAGTGTAGTTTTTCGCATACAATGAATGGGAAGTCAGGAAATAGTATCGTGTGGGTTGTAAGATATCACCCCAGGGTCTTTCGTATTAGATGGGCACCCCACCATATCTTTGGGGCATGGCGCCATGTGGTCTGAAATATGCCATGGCGCCATGTGGTATCATACGCCTTCTCCACATCAAAGAAGATAGCCACCAAGTGCTGTCGGTGGAGAAAGGCCTCACGTACTGCTGTCTCCAGTGAGATCAAATGATCCACCGGAGACCTGCCTGCACGGAAGCCACATTGGGCATTGGATAGAAAGTTGTGTCGTTCCAGATACCACACCAAGCGCCAGTTAACCATGCGTTCCATGGTTTTACACAGACAGCTCGTCAAAGATATGGGCCTGTAATTCGTGGGTAAGGTACTATCCTTTCCAGGTTTTGGGAGGGGAATGATGATAGCCTCCCGCCAGCCTACAGGGATGTTGTGCTGCTGCCAAATATAATTAAAAAACCTCAAGGAGGTAGGAAAGACCATTCTCAGGTAGATGCCATAGCAATTGGTAATGGATGTTATCAGGACCGGGGGCAGTATCCCGGGCCCGTGCTAGAGCTGCTCGCAGCTCCCAGGGGGTAAATGGGTCGTTATACCCCTCAGCAACACCACCAGAGAAGTTAATTGGAAGGCGTTCTGCCGCTTCTTTCTGTTTGATGAAAGCTGCAGTGTAGTGCTGGGAACTGGAGATGGCTGCAAATGTCCTTGCCAGCTCCTCAGCCACCTCACAAGGCAGAAGTAAATGTCTCCCTTGCACAAGGAGACCAGAGCCACAGGATTGTAAGTACCTTCCCTGGATGTTTCTCAGCTTTTCCCAGACATTCTTGGATGGCGTGTGGTGGGTCAGCGAGGGGACATACTCACTACATGAGGAGCGTTTGGCCTCCTTGATTACCCGTCGTGCATATGCCTGGACTCTGAGGTAGTTGACACGATTGGCATCAGTTGGATGAGATTGGAAGAGGCGGAGTGAGCCTCTGCGGGCCAGAATCGCACTCCGATAGTCCTCTGTCCACCATGGCACCCGTGCTCGTGGAGGGTTACACGAGCTCTGGGGGACAGATGCCAATGCTGCCCTGATCACCACCTCTGTGAAGTGGCTCACTAGATCATTAACACCATCAAAATCACGCAGTGGGTGAAAGTGAATGTGACAAGCAAACTCTTCCCAGTCTGCCCGACGCAAACACCATCGTGGTGGTTGTTGGGGCAATGCCCCAATTCCACTGCTAATCCTGATGGGGAAGTGGTCACTTCCCCCAGGGTCAGACAGAACCTCCCATTGCAGACCTGGCGCCAACCCAGGAGAGCAGATGGAGAGGTCGATACAGGAAAGACCACCAGTGGCAGTCATCACATGTGTGGGGGCACCAGTGTTGAGGACATTGAGGCCATTGTGTGACACCCATTGTTCCACAAGGAGCCCTCGGGTGTTGCGACTGTCCGAGCCCCATTGGGGGTTATGGGCATTAAAATCTCCCATAATCAGAAAGGGTCTGGGAAGCTGGGCTGTGAGGGAGTCAAGGTCTGCCCATGGGATATCAATCCCAGGAGGCAGGTAGAGGGAACATAGAGTGGTGGGCACATTCAGTTGCAGTGAAACTGCCATGGCTTGGAGAGGCGTCTGCAAAGTAACTGGGGTGTGCATGCATCCATTCTGGATAAGGATTCCCACCCCTCCCACAGGGTGGTTTCCCTGCTGCCGGGTGTCTGCATACATCTTGTAGCCCCGTAACGAAAGTGGGGAATCACTACAGCAGAGGATCTCCTGGAGGGAGATGCAGATGGGGTTGTGCCGTGAGATCAGCATTGTGATCTCGTCCCTCTTGTGGGAAAAACCTCGACAGTTCCATTGAAGGAGATTTACCATAAGGTGGGCTTTGGAGGTTTATTTCTATTCCTCCCTTTTTTCCGTCCTACAGCAGACAAGGGAGGGGTGCCTACAATTGGGTCTTCCTCCTCCATCTCACAGGAGGAATCCCCATCATGTCCCAGTTGGGGCATGCTGCCACTCAGTGCCTTCTGCTGTTGGCCGAATAGCTTGGGTGGACGATCCAAAGACACGCGCCCCACTGCAGGGGCAGGAGGTGTCCCTGGTTTCTTCCCTCCTCTCTCACCCATCACCACCACTATGGGGGGGGCAGCTGGGCTGAGCCAGGAAGGGGGCTGCTCAAAGCAGATGCCTCTGTTTGATGGGAGGCATCTGTGGCCTCCAAGGAGGCTGGGCCAGAGGCAGTGATGGAACCAGAAGAAACCTCTGGCATGGGATCGGGATCTGTATGGCAGCCAATGCTAGCACAGACCTGTATCCCGTGGACCCTACGGGCCTGAGAGGGCAAAAAACGGATGAGTGGGGGGAGTTGTGGAAGTATGTCCGTCTGGATGCAGACAGGTGACACAGCAGCCACTTTTGCAGCACCTGCATAGGACAAGCCATGACTTGGCATTCCTGGCAAGGCTAGCAGCTGCCGCGCATCTTGAAAACTGATACCCTTCTTGACACGCAATTCCTGGATGGCACGTTCCTGTAACCAGGTGGGGCAATCTCGAGAAGAGGCGGGGTGGTTTCCCTTACAGTTGGTGCAATAAGGTGCAGTCTTACAAGGCTCGGGGGAATGGTCACCCTGCCCACAAGTGCCACACATGGCCCTGGCAGAACAGGAATTCTGGCCATGACCATACCTTTGGCACTTGAAGCAGCGAAGGGGGCTCGGAATGAAAGGCCGTACTGGCAAGCGGAGGTAGCCGGCCCTGATGCATTCTGGCAACTTGGGCCTACCAAAGGTCAGCACCAAGGTGTCAGAGGGGTGGGATTCCCCATCCCTTCGAACCAAGGTGTGGCAGACAGCCACCACACCCTGGTCCTTGAGCTCCTCCACTATTTTCTCCTCTGACTCCCCACGTAGGTCGGGGCACCGCACCACACCTCTACTGGTGTTAAGGGTGCGATGGGGTTCGACCACAATGGGGAAATCACGGAGTTTCTGCATTTTAAGCAATGCCTCAATCTGGTGAGGGGCAGATGCCTCCACCAACAAGGTGCCATTGCGAAGCTTCTTGACCGAAGTCACGTCACCAGCAACGCCCTTAATGGCTTTGGCAATAAGGAAGGGCGACGCCTTCCCCAAAGCTGCACCATTCTCCCCAGATATGGAAATAAATCGGATAGGATAGGAAGAAGGGGTGGAAGGGGATTTAATTGCACCTAAGGCCTCCTTAGATGCAGGTACATGCTTTGCATCGGCGGTGGAGCCCTGCACCTTAAGGCTGAGAGGTCGTTGCCTCTTGTTAAGGGCAGGTGCCGATGCAGAAGAAGGCACAGAATCGTTCTGGGGTCCAGACGGCTTACTGGGGGAACGTGGCCTCTTGCTTGGAGCACTACTCGTCTCCACAGGCTTAGCGGCAGTCGGCCCACTCAGTTGGGTGGAACCAAGGCCATTGTCTACTTTTCAGTCCCAGACAGAAAAGTAGAAGAAGACAAAGGAGCGGGGTTATTTGATGAGGCCCCCATCCTCTGTTTTTGAGTTGCCATAATTTGATTAAATTATGAAATTCGCTGCCCGCAGGCCTCACTCACCACGGAGCCCAACAAGGGGACGCCCATTCGGGTCGCCAAGGGTGCTCAGGCAGTACACCGTCAGGGTGGCATAATCCCCGAGTACCAGACCATTGGCATCGGGGTTGACTGCCGGTCCACTTACAGTAACCCTAGGAGGCATAACCACTTATGCACCCCCGGCCGATTGACCAAGACCGGGCTACTGCCTTGGCCTCCCTTTTTTAAAGGAAGCTGAGGCCAAAGTGATGTTTTGGAGACTGTGGGTCGCAACCCTAGTCCCCGATGTCTGTCAGCCAAAACACAAGTGTGAGGTGGCTCAGAGACATCGCAGGGCATACGCCTCCTCAACCACCAGGATCCACTTTTCCCAGGGGCGCGGGTCTCCACGCATGGCAAACACGCGGGTAGGCGTTTGTTTACAGTCACCTCAGTAAGGAACCTACATCAACCGCGAACAAGTCAGACAGTTATCAAGTAACTGACACAGATAGGACACGAACAACCACAATGAATGTATCGTCATGTCCAGAACACAAGTCATGGACAAAGACGATAGTGGTGTTGTCCAGTCAGGGGCAAGAAAAGGTCACCCCCTTTAGTCGCCTCTTACGACATGCAGGTATGCAGTGTGCCTATTCTACCCCGGGCACACACTGGGGTAGATCACCCTTGTGTCCATTCAGAGGGAAAGATGGGTACCTGACACTGCCATAGACGGGAAAAGGGTTATGAGTTGCTTTTGCATTGATGCTTCAGGAAAGAAAGGCAATTCTTTCCATCTGCTGGCAAACAAGAAAATGAAAGCAAAATAACGATTTCTTTATTCAATCAAAATATCATAAGGAGGGGGGGGCTGCCTCGACATAATTGCACGCGGGCGGCCGAAACTATAGGACCGGCCCTGCCCGCTTGCTCCTAAATACATGCAGACCTGTACAGCAGGTTGAACCACCTTCTTGTCCCCTCTTCTCACATATTGGTACCACAGCAGTTTATAAACGTTATAATAATTTGAAATATCAAAATATTGAAACTCTTCCAGAACATCCCATCAACACCTCGGTGTATTTGCATTAGGACGCAACTTTAAAGTGTGTTTTGGATTTCCATGCTCACTGCCAGTGGATTCATAATCACATACCAGTAATCACAGGAGAGAAAACATCGGAAGCTCAACGAAAAAACTGTTCGATTCAAATTGTCAATGTCACAGAAGCAGAAGAGGGAACCTGGCAATGCACTGCAGAACATAATACTTACATATTGACATCTCACGTCGCGAAGTTGGAAGTTAGAGCCATCACTGGTACGTTAGCAGCTTCAATGATTACTGCTAAAGGTCAGTATTTCAACTAAGAGCAATGCAGCTTATGGTATACATATCTCCGTTCCAGGCCAGCCACCAGAACGCCTTTCCTTCCAAATTGGAGGCAATGTGACACTGAATTGCACTTTGAACTTTTATGGAAGCTGCACTTGGGAGCATAATAACATTGCCTCTGAATATTCGACAAAAGTCAGAACAAAAAACCATACCACAGTTTGTTTCGTAGAAATCATAAATGCAACGCATGCCGATGTTGGAACATGGAGATGCAACGTTGACTCCAGAGTTTACAGTTCAGACGCTTATTTGGAGGTGACCTCAGTATCAGTACAAGAAATCCAAGGTAAGAACTATTAAACACACAAGCAGCTTTTAGTCACTTTTTTCTGAGTGGTCCCTAATGCCGCCGTAGGCAGTGTATGCCACCTTATGGTAGAAATATTGGAACACAATGTTAAGATAGATTGATATGGTCAAAGTGTACTTCGATAAAGTACACGTTGACGCCATTCAAGCATCACTTGGATACAACTTTGACCCTGTATACCTTTGAACAAAGTTTACCTGGACAGCTAGGACCCATCCAAGTTGAGTAGGAAATCTGCCAACTTACTTTAATAAAAGTGTAACTTGGACAACTTTTAAAATGGCTGCCAGCATGCAACATGTAGAGAAAACAACATGAACTGAAAAAATATAAAATTTGTGGAGTCATATCAGGCTGAGGAAGTGCTATGGAATATAAAGATGACCAATTATAAAAACAAAGATGTGCAAAATGCTGCAATTAACAGGATAATGGACAACATTAATATGCCTGATTTTTGTGAGGGTGACGTTTTATGGAAAATAAATGCAATGAGGATGACGTATAAACAAGAAACTGAAAAAAAGTAAAGCTTAAAAAACAGTCTCAGCAACAGATAACATTTACATTCCTAATATTGTGTGGTATGGTACTGCTGACCAATTCCTGAGTAGCGTAATGAATATAAGAAGCACATTCACAAATTAGGTAAGTTCTAATTTGCTTACTTCATTTTTATTTTGCTGTCACACAATACAGGTTAAATACAACACTGATTACTGTCAATTTACATTAAAATTAATCCATGTTACATTGGAGTGTAGCCAAGTTCTTGTGAAATCACTGAAGTTCAGCAGCACAAGCCCACGTCAGTACCAACATGGGTGGTTGGAAAAGAACGTTGGGTGTGGCAAATTTCCCCTCTCCTACATTGGCTATGCCTACCTCCTCATCCCCCACAAGCAGCCTCTTAAGGGTTTGGCCTGATATGGCTGTTTGGCTCACTCCCCAACCCAAGAAATTAATTAATAAAATTACAGAAATTTTTGTAATACATGTTAGTGTATCATGTGTTCTTGTCAATGGACATATCAGTTAGAAAATAATTCATCAATTTCTGCCACTGACATTCAGCAATTTCGGAATAGTTATTGCTGCTCTGTTTTTCAAAGCTAGACATGCTATTTGTAGACATATTCATCCTCCATCACCCAGGTTAAACTGCCCATTTCCATCTCATTGTCAAAAGTACTTGTTGGGGCATAATTGGACGAGAAGTTTTCATGAGCCAATTATGAAGCACACATGTTGCTTTTGCAATTCTGTCCACTTTCTCAGAGCACAAGTAGATGGAAGTATGATCGATATGAAATCTCATTGCCATTATTCCAAAGGCAATTTCAACTACCGGTCTAGCATGACAGAGGTGGTAATTAAAATTTTTTTTTCCATTTTCAAAGGTATTTTTCTAGAAAATGGCTTCATGAGATAATGTTTTAAGGGACACCTCTCATCACACAATATAACACCTTAGCCTGGGAAATTCAATGATTTGTTTTCTATCATTTCCTTTAGTGATGAGTTACTAAACATAGCACTATCATTGATTCTTCCCTGACTCTGAACATCTATAAAGATGAACTTGTAACTACTATCGACAATGCCCAAAAGACTGGTGATGAAGACGCCCTTGTAGTTATAAAAATCACTGCCACTTGTTGGATGTTTATATGTTTTCCATCAAGTGCCCCACAACACTCTGGAAAGTTCCACTGCTCTTCAAATCCTCTTGCAATAGCAGCCCATCATGCAGCACTCCTTGGCACCTTAAACATTTATATTTATTTCTGTTTATTTTTGGGGGCAGTCCAGGCATGAGAAAGATCCAAAAGCAGACCACATTGAAGAATATGAAGCTGGACTAGAATTGAATATGAAATCTTGGGCTCAGATGACCCATTACTGAATCCTGAGCCAACATGGCCAATAACTGTGAGTGGCAGTTTTCACTCAAATTTCTGCTGCTGATTGCTGAATGTTTATTGAATAAATGCCATTTACCAAATTTGCTCTTAGTCACACTGTTTCTTTTTAATTCCAGTTGTACTGCAACATTAGCACTGATAATTTGAAAGTTTCCATTAATTTTGTCACATCCTGTATATCTCAAAGCTCTGTAATGAGCATATCTGCGATGACACCTACACCTTCCGAAACCAAATCCGCCATCTTTCTTTTCTCCAGCTCTGTCCAAGTCGCTTGCTGTGGAAACCAACTTGGACCAAGTGCACATGTACCAGTACACTTGGTAAAAGTAGGCATCAAAGTACACTTTGACCATGTCAACCCAGCTTTAAAGCTGTGACTCCAGAATGTACATTTCTGACACGTGCCTGTCACAAAAGCAATTAGAAACGTGCAACTCCCAACACTGATGAGGACCAGGTTGGAAATGAAATGCAACTCAGCCAGAATTCAAACACCCATTAGTGGCATTCTTGGTTTCCATTCATGGTCACAGTCATGGTGTGCGTTTAACTAAAAATCGCCCCAGAACACAGTACATAGCTGAACCATATCCACGTCACAACACATGTTCAAAGAGGCCTCCATGGGATGCATTACTGGACACATGTTCATAAGACGTTTTTTCCTCCATTTCCAGTCAGGAATCCGTCCCTGCAGTTTATCGGTTTCATTAAAATTAACCCTGTATAATGTTACAAATTTGCACAACGAAAGTGTTTCCTTGATCCGGGGCTATATTTGGATTTAAAAAGGTGCTGTTTAATTTTTATTTATTGCAGAATATCCTTTCATTAATCTTGTATTGATGATTGCCATTGGATCACTTGCAGTTCTATTGTTTTATGCCGGATGCCTTTACTGCATAAGAAGACATAATCGTAAATGCAAGTAAGTATGTATGTTTTAGGGTAACGGATATAAACATTATGATGTTCCAAACTTTGACTGAAAATGAACTGCCGTTCCATGTTGTTGATATATGTAACAACACTAACTAAAAGTACCCTTTCTATCTGGTACAAACTATAACAGTAGATGGGTGAAATTCCGCCTATAGCAGTTAGCCCTGGTCCTTGTAAGCTGTGCAGGGGCATTGAGGAAAAATGTGCACTAAAAAAATCTTAACATGAAATTGAACTACGTGACTAAAAACATCAACAAAAGTGTACCTGGGTGCAAATTGTCCTAGGTGCCCCACTGTTTAGGGCCACGCATAATTTACAACGGCGGCAAAATTCTGCACATTAGCAAATTCCTGCGCACATTCACAGCAAAAAAATAGAGGGAACAAACAGGTCGACGTCAAATGAGCATTATTAACAGATCTTCATCTTTCAGAGGGCCCGCCTCAGTGGCGCAGTGGGTAGCACGCTCGATAACTGTCAGACTTTCACGGTTCGATACTGTACCAAGGTGGGTTGGGCTTCTTTAGGGCGAGAGAGATGCCCCGAGTGCGCCTTCTTTCGAATATGAAGTAAAACCGCAGTCCCGTGATATACGACGGCATTTGCACCTAAAAGAACTCCCTCTATTATGAAACAGGTAGATAAGACAACAATTTCCTACAATTCCCTACAAACAGTAGACCGACGACAAATAAGCATAGGGCTTGGAGCATTGGTGGGCACCGGCTGCGGAAAAACACTGTCCAATATATCGCCCTTGGATCCATTCAGATGGACAAGATAGGTACCCCACCCCGCCATAGGGGGGGATAAGGGTTAGCATTTGCTTTTGCTTCTCCCTTCAGGGGCATTCTTAAAACCAGGTTGATCGTTTAGCTCCCAACGAAGGTTTGGGATCACATTACGACATTTTTTAATAGGTATCCACGACTTTAATATGTTACACTAACGGTTTGAGTAGTAACCCAAGCAGTCATAACAGGCTTAACCGTTAGCAGGCTGCTCGCGGGCGAGGAGGAGGTTGGTGTAGGGGACGTAGGAGAGGGGAAATTTGCAGCACCCAAGGTTCCCTACCAATCACCAATGTTGGTACTAACGTGGGTTTGCGTTGCTTAACTTCAGTGATCTTACGAGAGCTGGTGTGTCCAACGCAACTTGGCCTCACGGCTAAATGGAAGTTGTTAACAAGTCCAAACTCTGCATCGTGAAATTCATGTGGATTCTATTTCACGCGTAGGCAAGAAAGGTGCAACGGATCTAACGGAGAAAATGGCATTCCACATTATCAAAATATACCTCAAATCGACGTAAGCCAAGAAAACAGAAGTCCGCCAAACGAGCATCTTTATGAGTACATAAATTTCGACCAACGACATTCGGCTGAATTCCATGAGTACGACAAAATAGACTACTTAAAACTACGGTTACAGGAATTGGCGCCATGTCATTCTTCGGGGACTGTCTCCTTTGCATCATCCGGAGGGAATGCCATGATCACCAATGAAAACCGCCGTACAAATAGAAGAGATGCGGAATCAATGATTACTACTACGGGAGGTACACAATACACATTTAGAAGACACCCTGGAACGTCACAATGATGTCATGTTTGTCAATGAAGACAATCGGAATCTAATTTGAAAGCGTAAACTTTGCCTGCATGTTCACTAATTTAAAAAAAAAAAATAAATAAAAACTTGCAAAGAATGGAAAATTAATATTTTACTGATTAATAAATGCTTAAAAATTAACAATTTCGGTCCCTTCATATAGAAGCGGAGGAAACTTGAAATTCGAGCCCTGCAATAATTTTTCGGATTTTTAAGTTAAATTCCTTTTTTTTTTTAAGAAATAATAAACCTTGTAACACTTTCAAAGTTACAAGCATTTCCTGTTACAATTTATCAGGTTAATGTTTGATCCCAGATATTGTGAAATTGCATCCAGGATGTCATGTTTTGTTGACGATATTCAAGAGGGAAGCACGGTAGTGGGCAGTGGTTAGCACGCTTGGTAACTGCGTCAGTAGTTCTGGGTTCGACACTAGACCGAGGCGGTTTGGATTCTTTCGGGCGGGAGAGACCCCGAGTGCTCCTTCTTTTGGATTGGAAGCAAAACCGAGGACGCGTGTGGAGTAAGATGCCATTTGGGAATAAAAGAACATTCATGTGCAACGGGTAGATGACGCAACATTTCCCCGTTAGAAGATCGACCCCTGGCGTCGGTGGAATGACACAACGAAAAGAAAACAGACGATAAATAAGAAATGTTTCTAGCTTCAGCTATCCCACTCACATATTTACAACCTGGTGAGGTCCCACATCTGATATACAAATCTGGTGATGTCATACAACCTCTTGATGCCATACCACACAAATGACAAAATCTACGAAGGATAACAGGGGTACCAGCAAGCAGAGGCATTGCTAGGTTTGGTGTCACCCATGTGTCATAGTGTGATTTGTGGCACCCAATGCAGCCTGCCCACACCTAGTGACCTCAGTGCCAGCAAGTTAACCTGTTTGAATGTTTACTGACACATCTTTTCCTTTTCTTAAATCGAATCAACCTCAACATTTATACCAGACAGGGAATGAATGCACATAAAGCCTAGCAATTAAATTTCTATATTTTGAAAAATCCCTTTGCAGATTTGAATTCAGCACGCAAATCTGCTATAGAAGCACTGAAAGATATGTCAGATATCTACAGCTTGTTTTACAGTGTCACTAATGCCCAGTCCACTGCATAGTGGTAATGCAGAGACTTCACAGACACCACGTGGATGCGACGCTTTTGGGATATTAGCGGCTCCTCATTAGATTCCAATCCGAATATTCGATATCTGAATATATTTGGCCTGTTTGGAAGTATTTAATATTCGAATATTTTAGAAATTATTCGAATAATATTCGGGAAAAATTTAGGGTCATTTGGACCTCAATATTTTACAAATGCCGACATTATATGATGAATTCAGCAGTGAGTGCAGTCGATGGTTTGATGGATGCATAGCTCGTTTACCAAGATTTTCCAGAAAATTATGCAGTGAAACTCGTTTAACACGAAACTGAAGAGACCAAAATATTTTTTCGTGTTAAGCGATGCATGCAGAAAACCCATCATTGTTTTGTATGTCGTCATATTTAATTAATTGGATTTATTGCTAAAAGTTACATTTGTAATTTTTAGTAACATAACCAACAAAGCATTAATTTACCTGCCAAAGTTTCTATTTTGGTTGTATAATACAATGTTGGAACAACTGGGGTAGGCCATCATCCCCCACAGACAATCCAGAGCGTGTTCAGGGGTCCACAGCCCCGACCATGCTGCAGGTGGGATGAGGGTGTGATGATGTTGACTAAAAGTTACACTTGTGGGCATCATATTAGATTCAATATTTCCAATTTAAATAATGATGTACACATGCATAATTTTAAAAAAAAAAACCTAAAAAAATTATTGCTTTTGGGATAAAAATGTGATTTTTTTACAGTGTCTTTTTGAGAATAAATTATCAATAAAAAGGTCCCCCTCCTCACACTTTGAAAGGTTTGTCAATGGCGTACCTCTGCCATCCCAAACCCAGGCTGTAATCTAGTAACAGAAGCAACTATTGTTTATTTCATTAGTTTAACGAAAACTTCGATATATGTTGTATATCCAGTATTTTGTTAGCTGAGAAGGAAAATAATTTCGTGTTAAGCGATTTTTGTTTTGTGTTGAAAGGAAAAAAAATGTATGGAATTACAGAGTATTTTGTCCAGACTACAGTGTTGTTTCGTGTTAACCGTTATTTCATGTTAAGCGTTTCCGTGTTAAACGGATTTCACTATGTATATTTGTGAGTGTTTCTATTAAAGAGGTGGTGTCCCATGACTTTTGATAGGGTAGTGTATATCATTAACCCTTTACCCCATGAGGTGGAATTCATGGGGCGAGGGGGAGTGGGAGGAGGGAGGGAGAGGGAGGGAGAGAAAGGTGGAGAGACAGAGAGAAGCAGGCATGTCCTGAGTGCACCTTCTTTCATATGAGAACGAAAACTGAGGTCCCGTGCGATGCATGATGGTATTTGCACGTAAAAGAACCCTCTACAGCAGGGGTGTCAAACTGGCGGCCCTAGAAGCCTAGGCCCTCACAACCTTTGGCTCACAAACGTTGGCTACTAAGAGGCATAACGAGAGGGTGTCATGTGCCATATATTGATTGCAACTATTGTTAATTAAATACCATTTCGACAATCGTCCATTCAGGGGGACAAGATAGGTACCCGACCCTGCCTTAGGCGGGAAAAGGGTTAGGAGTTGGTGTTTATATTTATTTACCTTTAATAAGGCACCTCCATAGACAACCCAGCCAATATTCCTGTGGGTTCCAGACGCCTGGTTGGGGTGCCCCCAGTCAGAGCATGTTAAGTGGACCCATAGATCCGACCCTGGAACGGGCGGGATAAGGGTATGATGATGAAGAATTCAGTACCTTTAATAAACAGTGCGTCGTGTATTAGAGGACGCTGTTTATTAGAATAAATATGGTAAAAAAGGTCAACACTGAATGGCCCTCATGACAATGCACGTGTTACAATGTGGCCCTCGGGGTACCACAAGTTTGACATGCCTGCTCTACAGTACTATGTAACGGGTAGAGGAGGCAAAAATTTACATGTCAAGGAACTCGCCACGTGGAGTGCCCTAACGAACAGTAGGGGAGCGGCTGTATTGCATTGGACACACCAGTTCTTGACTTTTTCATAGTTTAGATTGTGAGAGAACAATGTAAAAGCTCTATTCCAGGATTATTAAAATGAGTACGACAAGATAAATAATAATAAAATGAATAAAATTAATTGTTTTCCCAAAATTTGAAAAATAAAAAAGCATTAAATGCCTCAAAATATAACTATTATAGAGTTGAAAAGGATGTTTTATAAGGCAGTGGTTAGGCCTGCCGTGCTATATGGAGCGGAGTGTTGGGCAGTGAGAGAGAGAGAGAGAGAGCTACTGTACGTAAAAAGAATACAAGTAGATGAGATGCAAACGCTGTGGTCCATGAGTGGGGTATCAAGGCTGATAAAATTAGGAACGAGTATATTAGGAGTAGCTTGGGGTTGAGGGGACAATGCGAAAAGAATGAAGTAGATTTAGGTGGTATGGACATGTAATGAGAAGAGGGGAGGATGAGCTCGTTAGGTCCATTACAGGAATGCAGGTGGTTGGAAGCACCCGGGGCAGAGTGTGGGGCTAGAACCTGCAAACCCGACCCTGCTAAAGGCGGGATACAGTTATGAAGAGGATTTTTATTATGCATCACTTGGCAGAAAAATGTTCCATGAAATTTCAGCGATGATGTTTCAAGAAAGTTGTTAGCAATAAAACTGAACTCTACGAAATGATGGAGTACACTTATTTTGTTTTGTTAGTAGTAAAAGGAATCGCCCATTGGATAGGTGGAAGTAAAAACTAAAATAACCCATATTTTTTGAGAACTTAATTTATGCAAGCAGTTAGCGGATAGCCACTAACCCTAACACATGCATGAAAAAGTCTACAGTGAAATCCGTTTAACACGAAAACGCTTAACATGAAATAACGGTTAACACGAAACAACACTGCAGTCCGGACAAAACACTCTGTAATTCCATACATTTTTTTCCTTTCAACACAAAACAAAAATCGCTTAACACGAAATTATTTTCCTTCTCAGCTAACAAAATACTGGATATACATCATATATCGAAGTTTTCGTTAAACTAATCAAATAAACAATGGTTGCCTCTGTTACTAGATTACAGCCTGGGTTTGGGATGGTAGAAGCATGCCATTGACAAACTTTTCAAAGTGTGAGGAGGAGGATCTATTTACTGATAATTTATGCTCAAAAAGATACTGCAAAAAAAAATGACACTTTTATCCCAAAAAACAATAATTATTTTAGGTTTTTTTTTAAATTATGCATGTGTACATCATTATTTAAATTGGAACTATTGAATCTAATATGATTCCCACAAGTGTAACTTTTAGTCAACATCATCACACCCTCATCCCACCTGCAGCATGGTCGGGTCTGTGGACCCCTGAACATGCTCTGGATTGGGGGCACTCCAGCCAGGCATCTGGAACCCATAGGAATATTTGCCGGATTGTCTGTGGGGGATGATGCTACCCCACTTGTTCCAACATTGCATTATACAACCAAAATAGAAACTTTGGCAGGTAAATTAATGCTTTGTTGGTTATGTTACTAAAAATTACAAATGTAACTTTTAGCAATAAATTCAATTAATAAAATATGACGACATACAAAACAATGAGGGGTTTTCTGCATGCATCGCTTAACACGAAACTCTTCTAACACGAAAAAATATTTTGGTCCCTTCAGTTTCATGTTAAACGAGTTTCACTGTATTTTAGTATCTTGTTGGTCCACCTTTTGCTGCTATCACAGCGTCTACTCTCTGGAGCATGCTGTCCACAAGGTTTTGATATTTTGCGACAGATAATTTATGCCATTCTGCCATAAGTGTCTTGGACAGTTTGCTCACAGATGTCGAGCGTTCTGCACAAGTGCACAATCGACGTTCCAACACGTCCCACAGATGTTCGATGGGGTTCAGATCGGGACTCTGTGCATTCCAGTCAATTTCTCGAACCCCCATTTCATCAAACCATGTGCCTACAGCCCGTGTTTTACAGCAAGCTGCATTATCGTGCTGAAACAGAAAAGGGCCATTGCCAAAGTGCTGCCAGAGAGATGGGAGTGCTTCATTGTCCAGAATATCCAGGTAACGTTCTGCGTTTAGATGTCCGTCCACAGAAACGATTGCCCCCAACCCATACCATAAGAAGCACCCCCACACCATCACTAAGCCTCCACCGAATTTCACCATGGGCACAACACCGCTTGGCAGGTAACGGTCGCCATACCCAAACCCGTCCATCCGATTGCCAGATGGTGTAGTGGGACTCATCACTCCATTCAACCATTCGCCATTGATCCAGAATCCAATGTCGTCGCTCTTTGCACCATTGCAATCTCCTCGCTGTCTTGCTGGTGCTGATGTGAGGCTTGTGGGCTGCCGCTCTGCTATAAAATCCCATTGCATGCAGTTCCCTGCAAACAGTCAGGGTGCGTACGGTTGTTCCCGTCTACTCTATGAATGATCTTGTCAGTTCATCAAGTGATGTGTGACGATTTGTAGTGACCATTTTATGAAGACCTCTTTGGTCTCTAGCCGACATGATCTTGGGTCTTCAAGTCCTAGGTGGAACACTTGTGGTGCCTTTCTCTTTTCAGGCGGGGATGACGTTGTGAACGGTCGATTTTGGGATGTTTAGGAGGGTTGATGTCTCCCTAACAGTTTTGCCTGTGAAATGGCACCCGAAAATTGTAACTCTTTGGAAGTCTGAAAGCTCTTTTCTTTGAGACATTCTTTTAGTATTCACGGAAGTATCGTCTCATAATAGTGTGCTCTTTGTTATATCGTGCTGGGAGGAATACCCCCTATGATATTGCAAAGGAATGTCACATTTTCATGCAAATATGGGTTGTCCCATGACTTTTGATAGGGCAGTGTATTTCTGTTAGCCCCACCAGAGGTGCCGGGGCTCTAATAACCTTGTAGTTGAAGGACCCTAAAACACCAACAAACAACAACAACAACCAGAGGTGCAGATGCCTGCCTTTGCCAATGATCTAAATTTGGGAAAAACTATAAATTATATCAGCCCGTGGATGCTCAGGTACCCCAGTCTGCCCTCATGGCAGGTGAAGCCTAGTTAGCAGTAAATGCCTTGAAAATAAAAAATCCAAAATTCCCTAATAACTTTCTTTCATAAACGGCATCCATTTGAATGTCAATATTTCTTTCAGGACTGCTCACCTCTACTAAACTGACCTATGTAAGGGACTTAGGCATTCATCTGGAGCCAACGCTCATTCTAAGCCACTATGCTGGTCATCTATCACTAGTGGCAAGGTCCTGTTTGTTGGGAATTAAAGGCCTTGGTGACGTGTACTTGAACCCAAAATTATGTGGACACCTGTTTAGGGTACTTGTCCGTCCTAACATTTTGTATGGTCTGAACTGTTGGACCCTATGTGCCCACTTCCATTATTTACGTTTTCATGAGTTACATGATCAATTTCTTACCAGTCACATTCTTCCAGGCCCTAGCTTCAGCCTAATTAGCCTAATGGTAAATCCGGCACTGACTCCAGCCTCCACTTCGCATTTACCTTGATTCCACAGCACTCTTCCTTTTCAGGCTCAGGCATTGCTCTCTAGATTGTTGCTGTTGCACTGAATCTCCAATAAAAAGCTGGACTATCCAGAGCTGGTCTCAGAATTACATTTTAGGGTACCAAGTAGGCGGACCAGGTCCCCCGGGCACACACAAAGTGGTCGGGGGGGGGGGGGGGGGCGCCATGGCGCCCACGGGCATAGGGTTGAAAATCCACTTTTTTCCCGAAGCAGAGGAAGACCAAAGCAAACGTGGGAAGTAGGTTGTAACCAGGAATACGGTAGTTTGTGGGGTGGACAGAGGGACTTGGAGGTAGGCGGGAGTGTAGCGCTAGTACCCGCAGACCCTGTGAGCGGCTGTAGTGCGTTGGACACACCAGCTCTCGCCTGATTACTGGAGTTAAGCAACGCAACCCCAGCTAGTACTAGCAGGGGTGACCATGTGGAAACACTAGGTACGGTTTTAGGAAAATTCGTCCCCAACAATCATCACCGACAGTTCGTCTCCTACAACAAGTTTTGCCCCCCGACGTTTCGCCCCTGAGTACTTTTCGCCCCCACACATTTCGCCCCTCGGACGTTTCGCCCCCGAACATTTCGCCCCTCGGATGTTTCGCCCTTGGGAGGGTAAATGGCCGGCTTTTTTGTTGTTCTGTTTACTGTAATAATAATTTTAATAAAATAAAAAATAAACACAAACATTAAGCAAGACTGTCACATAAAAAAATTCAAACATAAACTGAAATTCGAAATTGTAGGCTATTGTTGGCTATTCTCCCACATATGTTTGATGGGGTTCAGATTGGCAGTCCGTGCAGGCCAGTCAAGTTCTCGAACCCTCATTTCATTAAACCATGTGCCTACACAGCCCGTGCTTTGTACCTCTTTGGAAGTCTGAAAGCTCTTTTCTTTGAGACATTCTTTCAGCATTCACGGAAGTATCATCTCATAAAGTGTACTCTCTGTTATATAGTGCTGGGAGGAATGCCACCTATGACATTTCAAAGGAATGCCACATTTTCATGCAAATAAAGGTTGTCTCATGACTTTTGATAGGGTAGTGTATATGTGCAGTACTAAATCCAATGATATTATCGGAAAATAATTATCTAACATGCGAAAATGCTAAGTCGACCAGGACAAATGACTGTCGGACAGGGACACAGACCTCAAAATCAGTACATCCTCAGGTGTAGCGGGATATATATATATATATGTGATAATATGTGATAAATGTGAGAATATATAGCGAGACTCATATAGCGGAATACTATTAGGGTTACTACACGGGTTACTGTATATGTCCGGCTACACCAGGGCACGTCCTGGATTGTCTGTGTTGTAAACTACTTGTAGTAGCGCAGCTCCGCATGACAGTTGTGCTGTGCGGTGTAGTAGGATAACGTGGGGCAAAAAGCAAATTAAAAATACTTTACGTGTTTTTCACCCAATTGTCGCATACACCCAATTGTCATTCACCCAACTGTCTTTCACCCAATTGTCGTAGACCCCTGCCAATAGTGTCTGTGCTGACTTAAAGTAACTCCTAACTTAAATGCCTACACCCACCCACATTGGTCTTATCGCTGCACTATGAAAACTATGTTTTCGCTTTCGGTTTCTAGTGCATACAACGGGTAACTAATAACACCTAGAGCACCTTTTTCAATGCGTTGGCATCACCTTCCAACTAAAATTACACGGACAATGAAATGTCAGCACTTTTTCATCACACGTATTGTGGTCACGATGAGCATCTCTGCACTTTACGGTAATTATACAATAATTATTATTTATTTTGGGCACAACAGCAGCTTTGGCCGGCAACCGGCTGCAGAAAAAAACTATGACCAATATATCACCCTGTGTCCATTCAGAGGGACAAATGGGTACCCGACCCTGCCATAGGCGGGAAAAGGGTTAGGAGTTGCTTTTGCTTTTTATTTTGGGCACAACACACTACTTATACGCCGTCATTTCGGGGTGGGAAGGGGTAAGTGGAAATAAACAGAAACTCAGTCCGCCTATACAAATGCAGTAAAACCTCTTTATGGTTACAACCCTCATATCGGTGCAAATTCTTCAGAAACCGATTTTTTGCCCGTAGGCCTTATATGATTACTACCCCTCTAAACGGTGCAACTGTAGTCCTATAATGGGTACACCCCTCTAATGGTGCACCTAATACATGTAACCACGTTCACAAATCAACCTCTCTAATGGGTACATCCTGCCTCAATGACGCAGTTGGCAACGTGTTTGGTAACTGCGGCAGTGGTTCTAAGTTCGATACTGGACTGAGGTGAGCTGCCTTCTTTCGGGTGAAAGAGATGCTCCGAGTGCGCATTCCTTTTGATTAGAGGTAAAGCCGAGGTCCCGTGTGGTGTTTGATGGCATTTACAAATTAATGAACTCTTTCTGCTATGGAACGGGTAGATGAGGCAAAATTTCCAGGTGTAGGAGCCTGCGACCCTGGCGTCGGTGGAATACTCCAACGAACAGTAGACCAGCAATAAATAAGCATAGGGATTGCAGATAAAAGCTGCAATAGGTAGGTTTAGAGTACGTCACGAATTCATTCTTTATGCGTCCATATTCGGTCTTTTTTGGTTTCAATTCATCAGGGAATCTCTAGCATTGCCTCCGTATTTGACATCAGTTTCTATACTTGTGCTCTTTGTTGGTTTTCAAATTCATCTCCAAGTGGAAAGTTTGCGAGATTTGTGGCAGGTTTTCCTGCACAGATAAGTTAAAAATATGGAAGCCAGGCTTTTACACACTACCTAGGAACAGTTTCATCCAGCCCCTTCAAGTTTGCGGCTCGCGGAGAAGGGGCGAACAGGTGAAGGTGCAAGAGTTAAAGTACTTAGGTTCAACGTTCCAAAACAATGAGGAGATATTCTAACGTGACTCATAGATTCAGGGCCCGTTCCAGCACTTATGCTGCCCCGGGCAAAACGACAAATTTGCGCCCCTTAAGACTGTATAAAGGTACTTACCATATTTATTCTAATAAACGGCGCGCCGTTTATGTTTTCAAAGGCTATTTTGATGCGCCGTTTATTGGAGGGCGCTGTTTATATTTCAGTACCTTTAATAAGGCACCCCCCATAGACAACCCAGCCAATATTCCTGTGGGTTCCACACATCTGGCTGGGATGCACCCAATGTGAAAATCCTAAGTGCACCTACAGACCAGAACCTGCCACAGGCGGGATAAGGGTATGATGATAATGACGATAAATTCAGTTTCTTTATTACACAATACGCCGTTTATTAGAGGGAGCGGCAAATTGCGTTGGACACACCAGTTCTCGTCTGATAACTTAAGTCAAGCAGCGCAACCTCAGCTAGTACTGACATGGGTGGCCGCTTGGGAAAACTGGGTTCTACTAGCACCTAAAAATCGTCACATTAGTGTAGTGTCTGTGCAGTCGCTGCATAAGAACTATGCTGTGGATGGGGCTCTAATGACCTTGTAGTTGAAGGGCCCTAAATATCAACAACCAAACACCAATAAAAAGTTTTTTAGAGGGCGTGCGTTGCTTATTAGAATAAATATGGTATTTTAAAAGGTACTATTAAAAAGGTACTTAAATAAAGGTACATATTTTCCATTTTCAATGCAAATCAAATCATATTATTTACATTTTATATTCGGCAACCCATTGAAGCAGTGCTGTGTTTGCGTGTTAATGCTATTCTGTTCAGAGAATTATACTGTATGTACTGTGCAGTACGTTCAAACAAGTTCAAGCAGCGCCATTTCGAATTCTGCGTTAATATTTTAATAATAGTGTAAATATTTTTCAACACCACACCTAGGAGGACCATTGCCCTGGTCAAACACCAGAATTAGAAAGCCCTCTATCATCAGTTAGAGACCAAGGAAGGAGACAGAGAAGGTGTTAAATATGCCAAGGTAAGATCCTCTTTCCCCCGTCTCAGGCAAAGAAGAGGTTGTAAGAACTTTCCACAACCTCTTCAATGTTGCAAGGAGAGAGGATGACGTTGACACTCATCCTATATCTTCAGGGACAGTGGACAGCATAACAGAGGAGGAAGTAGTCAGGGGCCTTAGGATGATGAGAGGTCGAAAAGCTGTATATCCAGACAGAATACCTATTGAAGTGAAGCACAGTCTAGGGATGACAGGAATCTCGTGGCATGGGAAACTTTTCAATAAAATAACTATGGGAGATAAGACCAAAATTTTGGTAACTATAGAGGTAATGAGGGTCATTCCATAAAGATCTGGGAGACAGTAATATGCCTCCAGGATCGTACCAGGATCGAACTAGTGTCCGTGGAAATCAGATCTCCATGTCATCCTTATCAACGTGGAGAAGGCTTATCACAGTGCTGCACGACAGGTTGTTTGGGAGGTGTTATGAAAAAGGCGGGTAGAAGGTTCAATAGCCAGGATAAGGACACCTTGGTGAAATACTGAGGGCTTCCCAGTGAGTTTTGAGATGCACCAAGGTTCAGCATTAAGTCCATAACTTAGCAAGTAGCTCATCCATAACCAGAATGAAAAGCATTCTGGTTATGGATGAGCTGCTGATGGGAGTAGGAGAATAGGCCTCTCAGTCCACGGCATTTGCCGACAAATATTGCAAATCTTAGTGGCTGCAGAGAACAAGTAGAAAAGGGCCTAAACGATATTAGAGGAGCGATAGAAAAGGCTAGACGATTGAAAGGGCTAAAGATAAACATGAAGAAGAAAGAGTATTTAGCTTTCAGTTGAGAAGGACAGCAAAATAACGGCTTCATACTTCCTAGAGTCGAACTACTGGAAAAGGTGCAAGAGGAAAAGTACTTAGGATCAACATCCCAAAGCAGTGGGGAGATAGACTCTGATGTGAACCCATAGCAGCGGCGGCCTTAGGGGGTGGCGAACAGGGCAATCGCCCGGGGCCTCGCTCTTGCAGGGGCATTGCGCCAAGCAAATTTAAAAAAATTCACGAAGGACAAAGGGCCTCGCAAAGACATGCCGCCCAGAGCCTCGCAATGGGTAAGGCCGCCGCTGACCCATAGAATCAATCAAGGTGGTTGAAGTGGAGTAAGGCACGCGGAGCCTGTGTGATAGGAGGGTCCCAACCAAGTTGAAGGTGATGTTTTACAGGGCAGTGGTTGGGCCCGTTATGCTATAGTAAATTCAACAGAATGCACGTAGCAGAGATGCGAATGCTGAAGAGCTAATGGAATTAAGAATGAGTACATCAGAGGTAGCTTGGGGGTGATGAACATCGCCAAAAAATGAGGGAGAATAGATTGAGGTGTATGGACTCGTAAAGAGAAGAGGGGAGGAGGAGTTTGTTAGGTCCATTTCAAGAATTCAGGTGGTCGGAAGCACCCGGGGCAAGAGGAGCCGAACCAGACTTGGAAACAGGTTGTCCATAAAGATGAGGCGGTGTATGGGGTGAACGGGGACCTAGTGGAAGATATACGGGAGTGGAGGGCCAGAACCTGCAGACCCAACCCTGCCACAAGCGGGATAAATGGTTGTTTTTAGCTTTTAGACATAAGCAATATAATTACACTACGCACTGTAAATTTTTAGCAAAGGAAAAAAATAGATGTGAAGTTTTCTATTAATTTCGTAATTAACACATTAATATTTTTCTCAAACAGCCAAAATGCCACCCCTAAATTTTCGCGCTCCAGACAAATGCCCGGTGGATGCTGCTCTAATTGCTCTAATCCACCTAGAATGATCTCAGGTTTCACCTTCTCCTTGATCTCTTCACTAATCGTGTCAGTTGATGTTGGGAACGAAGTTAACCATGATCAATAAATACCGGTACATCACAGCATCCCCATAACACATATAATTGTTTTTTAGCTCCCAAATACTGCTAACAACATCACATGACATAAAATTCAATTAACCGTATGAATAGGGAGTTTTCTTGCAGCGTCAACGGACGCACGCAAAGACGTACAAAGACCACGTGACTGACAGATTCGTGAGTCAGGAAACCGGTCTGTGCTAGCATTGGCTGCCAGACAGATCCCGACTGGTTCCATCACTGCCTCTGGCCCAGCCTCCTTGGAGGCCACAGATGCCTCTCATCAAACAGAGGCATTTGCTTTGAGCAGCCCCCTTCCTGGCTCAGCCCTGCTGGCCCCCTACATAGCGGTGGTGGTGGGTGAGAGAGCCTGGGTGGACGAACCAGGGACACCCCCTGCCCCCCACAGTGAGGCGCGTGTCCTTGGTTCGTCCACCCAGGCTCTTTGGCCAACAGCAGAAAGCACTGAGTGGCAGCATGTCCCAACTGGGGCATTATGGGGATTCCTCCTTTGAGACGGAGGAGGAAGACCCAATTGTAGGCACCCCTCCCTTTTCTGCTGTGGGACGGAAAAAAGGGAGGAATAGAAATAAACCTCCAAAGCCCACCTAATGGTGAATCTCCTTCACTGGAACTGTCAAGGATTTTCCCACAAGAGGGACGAGATCACAATGCTGATCTCGTGGCACAACCCCATCTGCATCTCCCTCCAGGAGATCCTCTGCCATAGTGATACCCCACTTTCGTTATGGGGCTACAACATGTATGCAGACAACCGGCAGCAGGGAAGTCACCCTGTGGGAGGGGTGGCTATCCTTATACAGAATGGATGCATGCACATCCCAGTGACTTTGCAGACGCCTCTCCAAGCTATGGCAGTTTCACTGCAACTGAATGTGCCCACCACTCTATGTTCCCTCTACCTGCCTCCTGAGATTGATATCCCATGGGCAGACCTTGACTCCCTCACAGCCCAGCTTCCCAGACCCTTTCTGATTATGGGAGATTTTAATGCCCATAACCCTTAACGGGGCTCGGACAGTCGCAACCCCCGAGGGCTCCTTGTGAAACAATGGGTGTCACACAATGGCCTCATTGACCTCAACACAGGTGCCCCCACACATGGGATGACTGCCACTGGTGGTCTTTCCTGTATCGACCTCTCCATCTGCTCTCCTCGGTTGGCGCCAGGTCTGCAATGGGAGGTTCTGTCTGACCCTTGTGGAAGTGACCACTTCCCCATCACGATTAGCAGTGGAAGTGGGGCATTGCCCCAAAAACCACCATGGTGGTGTTTGCGTCGGGCAGACTTGGAGGAGTTTGCTCGTCGAATCCACTTTTGCCACTGCGTGATTTTGATGGGGTCAATGATCTAGTGAGCCACTTCACAGAGGTGGTGATCAGGGCGGCATTGGCATCTGTTCCCCAGAGCTCATGTAACCCTCCACGAGCACGGGTGCCATGGTGGACGGACGACTGTCAGAGTGCAATTCTGGCCCACAGGGGCTCCCCCTTCGCCTCTTCCAGTCTCATCCAACTGACGCCAATCGTGTTACTACCTCAGAGCCCGGGCATATGCATGACAGGTGATTAAGGAGGCCAAGTGCTCCTCATGGAGTGAGTATGTCTCCTCGCTTCCCCACCACACTCCATCCAAGAATGTCTGCGAAAAGCTGAGAAAAATCCAGGGAAGGTACTTACAATCCTGTGGCTCTGGTCTCCATGTGCAAGGGAGACATTTACTTCTGCCTTGTGAGGTGGCTGAGGAGCTGGCAAGGACATTTGCAGCCATCTCCAGGTCCCAGCACTACACTGAAGCTTTCATCAAACAGAAAGAAGCTGCAGAACGCCTTCCAATTCACTTCTCTGGTAGTGTTGCTGAGGGGTATAACGAACCATTTACCCCTTGGGAGCTGCAGGCAGCTCTAGCACGGGCCCAGGATACTGCCCCCGGTCCTGATAACATCCATTACCAATTGCTATGGCATCTACTTGGGAATGGTCTTTACTACCTCCTTGAGGTTTTCAATTACATTTGGCAGTAGCACGAAATCCCTGTAGGCTGGCGGGAGGCTATCATCATTGCCCTCCCAAAACCTGGAAAGGATAGTAGCCTACCCACGAATTACAGGCCCATATCTTTGACGAGCTGTCTGTGTAAAACCATGGAACGCATGGTGATCTGGCGTCTGGTGTTGTATCTAGAGCGGCACCACCTTCTTGCCAATGCCCAATGTGGCTTCCGAGCTGGCAGATCTCCAGTGGATCATTTGATCGCACTGGAGTCTGCAGTACGTGAGGCGTTTCTCCACCAACAGCACTTGGTAGCTGTCTTCTTTGATGTGGAGAAAGCATATGATATCACATGGTGCCACGGTATATTTGAGACCTTGCACCAGTGGAGGCTCAGGGGTAATTTGCCTCTTTTCCTCCATAGCGTTTTGTCCAACCAGACCTTCAGAGTGCATGTGGGTAACACCTACTCCTCTGCCTTTCTGCAGGAGAATGGTGTCCCACAGGGGAGCATCCTCAGTGTGACGCTCTTTGCTGTTGCGGTGAATGGTTTTCCCTCCTCCATTCACCCCCTGGTACAGCCATCCCTATTTGTGGACTACTTTTCCATCCAGTACCGGGCTGCCACAATGCATGGCATTGAGCGTCAGCTGCAACTGGCACTCAATAGTGCCAATGAGTTCGCCAACTCACGTGGCTATAAGTTCTCCCCTGAGAAAACAACAGTCATGCACTTCTGTCGTAAGTGAGGGCTTCACCCTGAGCCTCAGCTTACCCTGAATGGGCGCCTCCTTCCAGTAGTACAGGCAGCCTGGTTTCTTGGTCTCCATTTCGACAGCCATCTGACATGGGTCCCACACTTGAAGGAGCTGAGGGCTAAGTGCCTTCGTTCCCTTAATATTCTGCGGTGCCTGCAGGGAACTGGTTTTGGGGCAGATTGAATGGTGATGCTTCGGCTCTTCCGATCACTCGTTCGATCACGTCTCGACTATGGCTGTGTCGTTTATGGCCTGGCCGCTCCATCAACTCTCCGGATGCTGGACAGTATACATCATGCTGGCATCTGGATTTCCGTTGGGGCATTCCACACAAGTCCAGTGCTCAGTCTTTATGCTGAGTCTGGTGAACGGCCACTGACTGTGTGGCGAAAGTGCTTGGCAGCCGCATATATTTTGCAGCTGAAAGGTCAGCCACAGCACCCTACACACCCAGCCGTTTTTAGTTGCACTGTGCAACAGGCATTCCACCACTGGCCAGGGGTTCCCCCTCCTTTTGGCATACAGTGGATGGATGGTCTCACTGGCCTGGGTGTGACTACCTAGGGTAGAGCCTGTACTGCCGGCCTCTGTGCCGCCCTAGACAATACCAGAGCCAAGTTTTAATATGACACTCACCGCCCTGACCCAAAAGCCAGTACTGATAGGTCGGTATACCAACAAGAGTTTGGACGCCTCACTCTGACCTATCAGGGCCATGTTTTTGTTTACACGGAAGGGTCGAAGGATGGTACCTCTGTGGGTTGGTCAGTATTTACAACTGGTCATCTCACAGGGGGCCGCCTTCCAGGCGTCACAGTGTTTAAACTGCAGAGCTCACCTCTCTGCACAGGGCACTGGAACTCATCCAACGTTTGAATCACCAACACTTTGTGGTTGTGACTGACTCCCTATCCTCCCTCCAGCTGTTGCACACCCTGTATAGCAGACATGCCATCGTCCAAGGTGTGCACAGTTCACTGCTCACAATTTGCAAGCAGGCAAGACAGTGTTGTTTATGTGGGTCCAGGGGCATGTTGGCATCATGGGCAATGAGAGGGCAGATGCCCATGCCCGGCAGGTGGCCCACCTGCAAGACGTACCTGACATTACTGTCCCCTCCTCTGACGCTCTCCTGATGGTGTGGCAGGCCATCCATGAACAATGGCGGTCCCAGTGGTTTTTGGAGACCACCAACAAACTCCACACACTGAAGGACACTCCAGTGCACTGGGTGTCCTCATGCCGCCAGTTGCAGAGGGAGGAGGTTGTGCTTGCTCTGCTGCGAATTGGCCACACGTTCCTCACCCACTCCTACATACTATGGGGTGAGGATGAACCATGGTGTGACTCCTGTTGGGAGCCTCTCACAGTGGCACACATATTTAGCCACTGTGAGAGATACCGTGAACTTAGATGTCGACTGGGAGTCAGCCAAGAGCTCTCCACATCACTTGGGGATAACCCCCAGGGGGTGGAGAACTTGCTTGTTTTTGTGAAAGAGGCTGGCCTCTTTCACAACACTTAACCTTGGCACTTTTTTTCTTATTAGCATCCTTTCCTTTTATTTTTCTTTTTGGCTTTTGCCTTTTCCTTTTTTGTGTCAGTTTTGGCTTTTATCCTTCTATGTTAGTGTTTGTCTAGGCCTTTGCCGTTTTTTACTGTATCTGTTTTAGCTGTTGCCTTTATTTGCGTCTGTTCAGGCTTTTGCCTGTTAAGCTTTATCTGTGTTGGCTTTTGCCTTTATTTATTCCTGGTTATTTTCGTGGCTTTTGCCTTTTACTATTTTTACTCTTAGTGGGCTTTTGCCCTTATTTATTATCATGGTGGGTTGGCCTTTTACACCCCCCACCATGGTGATTGTCTTTCTGGGCCCTAATGACCTTTGTAGTCGATGGGCCCTAAAACACAAACAACAACAGAACACTCTCTATTATTGCAGAGTCAACAGATGCTAGCAAAGACGTTAGCAGACCATGTGACTGACAGATGCGTCAGTCAGGAAAAACTATTTTCTTGTAACATTTAGCAAAACTTAAAACGTAATGGCCGATACACGAGCACCACCTATTGACTGATGACGTCAGCCATTTGTTTTTCGTTAGCAGTTTAGCATCCGTCCGACATAGAATTGGTGATGCGTGCATTGAAATGCACCTGAACGTTACAGCATGCAGCATTTGCACTTGTGCAGTTGAATTGTCATCTGCTTAACATAGCATGCATCAGCCAAAAATGCTACAAAAAACTTAATATTGCAATAAAACTCCCTAATAATGTATCCTGTAATTTTCAGTTCCTTTCTATTATTTTAACAACCCTTTGATAGAAATTTATCAAATTTTCGCAAACGTAGTAATAAAGTATTATAAATGTAGTGCATATTTCACATTTTCTCTACATAAATTTTTCTCAAAGTTATTTAAACAAAACACCTCTCACCAATACAGTAGAATCTCGTTATATCGATCCTTAGGGGACCATGAAAAATAGTTCGATTATCTGAGATTCGATATATCCAAATCTGGAATATGTAAAGCAAAAATTTACATCGGGCGGGACCGGCACTCAAGCTTCGATATAAGCCAGAATAAGCAGGATTTCGATATAAGCGAGTTCGATATACCAAAGTTCTACTGTACTTTTTTGTTCAACTGTATAATGTGAGGTGGTGGTTTGTATTTAATGAAATGCTTTCTTTGATAGTTGTTGTTTGTTGGTGTTTTAGGGCCCTTCAACTACAAGGTAATTAGAGCCTCGTCCACTGTGTAGTTCTGATGCAGACACTGCACAGACACTACACTATTGGGACAATTTTTGGATACTAGCATACCCAGTTTTCCCAAGCAGCCACCCATGTTAGTACAAACTGGGGTTGCATTGCTTAATTTAAGTGATCAAGCAAGAACTGATGTGTCCAATGCAATTGCCTGCTCCCTTCTTTGATAGTAAATCCCACCTTGGTGTCATAGTGGGTAGCGTGCCGGGCAACTGTGTCAGTGGTTCTAGGTTCAGTATTGAACAATGGTGGGTTGGTTTCCATCAGGCGAGAGAGATGGCCTGAGTGTGCCTTTCTTCGGAGAAATAAAACCGAGCACTGGCATTTGCACAAAAAAAGACTCCCTACTGTGCAATGGGTAGATTTTCAGGTGTAGGAGTTCGCCCCCTGGCGTCGATGGAATTCCCCAACAAACATTAGACAGACCATAAATAAACATAGAGGTTGTAGCTTTGGTCGAATGGCGATGATATCAAGTGTCTCCTGTGGGGTAGAACGGCACCCCCCACAGGTATCCCAGTCACTATCACTGTGGGAAACAAAACAAAGGAGTTAAGTTATAGTTAGGGACATGGAATGTGGGGACCCTCTCAGGGAAAACAGCAGAACTAGTTGACACCCTTAAGCACAGACATATTAGCATACCTTACCTGCAGGAAACAAAGTGGAAGGGAAATCGATCATGGGTAATGGGGGAGGGATACAAACTCATATACATGGGTAGTGAAGAGGGACGAAATGGGGTGGGCATCATGTTAAGTAGGGAATTGCACCAGGGGATCACTTCAGTCACAAAAATTAGTAGTAGAATAATGCTAGTAACAGTTGTATGGCAGGGTCAAGGGCTCCACCTCATAAGTGCTTATACGCCCAATCAGGCCTGGGTGAAACGACTAAAGCCCATTTCTGGAGGGACTTTAATGAGGTAGTACAGTCAGCAAACAACACAATTAGACAGGGCATGGGGTATGAATGCTTAGTTATTGGGGGTGACTTTAATGCCCATGTTGGAAAGGATGGCCTGGGATATGAGGAAGTAAATGGGGGATTGAGGTATGGGATGATAAATCCTGAGGGGCAGAAGGTCCTAGAGACAGCAAGAGCATATGGCCTTGTATTAGCCAATACTTGGTTCAAAGAAGAGGGAGAAGCACTTGATCACTTACCAATCACCACAGGGGATGTCACAAATAGACTTTTCTGTGGTTAGGGAACAGCACAGGACTGAGATCAAGGATTGCTGGGCGCTACCCAGTGAGGATTTCCAGAAGGAAAGTGGCCATAAGCTGCTCATCACAAAAGTCCTAGTTAAGGGAGAAGTCAGGAATCATACCTGTGTAGCATGTTCCATGCATGCTCTCTTTTTCTGATTGTTGCACGTTCTGTGCAGCTTGTTGATTGGTTTAATTTAAATAGTTTATCATTCTGTCTTTTGAAATGACATAATTTCAGTTTGAGTTGAGTAGAACTTTCAGAGAGAATTTCAGTTAGTGAGTTGAGAAATGGCACTAGTTTGGAGACGTTCAATTTTGCCCGTATTTAAATAGTGAATATCTGTTTTAATGTTTAAGTGATTTATTTTAATTTTGTTAGTGATAAATTGGTGATTATTTGATTTTATCATCTTTAAAATTAACTTTATTGTTCTAACGATTTTCCATCGAATTCAGACGTGAACATTCACCATAACTGGTGACCTGGACATGATTCTACCTTACACACATTGGAATAAGAGGAATAAGTAGAATTTGCTTTAGTGAGGAGTAAATATTAAGTGCCAATTACAATATTCAACCAAAAAAAAATTTCTCTTCTGGTAAGGTAGATTCAACTTAAATTTATTAGTTAATAGAATTATGGCAAGTGAGCAATCACCCACATTGCAGCCAGAGTCGGCTGGTTCTCAAGATGACAATATAAACGCAGTGCAGCAAAATCTGAAACTTTTTAAGCTTCCTCCCTTTTGGAGTCATGATCCCAAGATGTGGTTCGCCACAATTGCGCATCGGTTCCGGATACTCCAAATTACGGCTGACTGAAAGAAGTTTGATTTGGTCATCAATGCCATGCCTCATGAAATTGTGTCCGAGGTAAGGGACCTCATCTTAAGACCACCTGAGAGGAATTCTTATGAGGTCATTAAGCAGGCAATTACCTTGTGGATCTCTTTATCTCAGCATCAGAAGTTACACCAGTTGTTGACTAGTCAACAGCTGGGGGACATGAAACCCTCTCAACTCTTATGCCATATGCAGCAACTGGCAGAGGATACCAGTAATACCCCAGGTGATGCTTCGATAATTAAGGAGTTATTTTTAACCTGATTACCTCGTCAGGTGCATGTAGTACTAGCCACGGCCGATTCAACAACGACTCTGGAAAAATTGGTGGAAACGGTCGATAAGATTGTCGAGGTGTTGGATCTTACAGTTTTGCAACCTGGTCCTGCTTCTGACCTTCTAGTAAATGCTGCCACTACAACCACTTCTAGTATCGATCCTGTAACTGTATCCAATGATGTACCAATGAAGTTCTCTCTTCAGGATCGTGAGATGTCAGTGATTTTGGCCAAGATTGATGAGCTTACAGCCAAAGTCAATTCAATATGTTTAGAGAAAAGATACCCACGTCTGGCAGCTTATGGAGAAAGGAAGTGCTCTCGCACATGATCAAATTCACAGTATCGCAATAGGGCAAGTTTGACTTCTGCCTCTCAGGAAGGGAATTATTGTTGGTATCACTGGACGTTTGGTGATAATGGCAAGAAGTGCTGTGCACCTTGTGAGGCAGGAAATGGCTAAGGCCATCTGTTCTTCAGATGACAAGTGGTGATGGCCATAGACCTTGTCATCTGTTTTTCATTAAGAATGGGTCAACCAATATAAAATTCTTAGTAGACACAGGGGCCAACTTAAGTTTGTTGCCACGGACACTAGTTGATGCTCGATGTTTACATCCTAGTGAATTCAAATTGTATGCAGCTAACAAATCTGTTATTGATACTTTTGGCACACAATGTCTTACTCTGGATCTATGCCTACGTCGTGCCTTGGCATGGGATTTTGTGGTAGCAGATATTTGACATGCAATCCTGGGGGCCGATGCAATCTTGTAGTCAGTATCGGGAGATGCCGATTATTTGATAGGGTTATGCGTTTCAAAATTTTTGGTGTGTCAGCTACTAAATTTAAGCCCTACCATTATCTATCAAATATTACCCCTGATATTAAAACTCAATATACCATGCCCAGCTTCTATCCCAACGTCTCATAATGTCTACCATCACATTGTGACGTCTGAAGGTCCACCTGTCTTTACTCGAGCAAGACGTTTACATCCTACACAGTAACTACGCATACTACGCATCCTATGCTGTATGGGTCAGAGTACTGGGCAGTTAGGAAGAACCATGAAAGGCAAATGCAAGTGGCTGAGATGCAAATGCTGCACTACATGTGTGGGGAGTCTAGATCTGACCGAGTCAGAAATGATTACGTTAGAGGTAGCTTGGGGGTGGGGGACATTGTGGAAGAGATGAGAGAGAATTGGTTGAGGTGGTATGGGCATGTGATAAGGAGGGGAGATGAGGAGTTTATTAGGTCCATTGTGGGACTGCAGGTGATTGGGGGCACCAGAGGTAGAGGAAGACCAAAACATACGTGGGAACAGGTGGTGCAGGCGGACATGAAGGCGTGCAGGGTGGAGAGGGACCTGGTGGGGGATAGGCAGGAGTGGAGGATTAGAACCTGCAGACCCGACCCGGGAGAAGGGTAAGATGATGATGATGATGTAGCTTTGGTCGACAATCGGCTGTGGAAAACCACTGTAAAAATATCACCCTTGTGGTCATTCATAGGGATGAGATGGGTACCCAACCGTGCCAATGGCGGGAAAAGGTTAAGAAGGTGCTTGATCGCTTTCTTTGATAGTCTACTTTTTCGTATACAATAAATGGGAAGTAAGGCAATAGTATCGTGTGGGTTGTAAGATTTCACCCCAGGGTCTTTGGTATTAGATGGGCACCCCACCATATCTTTGGGCCATTAGGGTTATAAGTAGCTGAGTTGACAGTCACGACTATCAAAGGTGAGAATCAGAGAAATAATGTTTGAAGGAACCTACACCAAACTTATCAATGAAAACTGTCAACTGATGACACTAATCAACTGAAATTGATTTTGAAGCAGTTTGGAGTTCTCCAAATTTCGAGGAGGAACCAAAGAGTATCACCGTGTTGATACATGATCCATTCCATTTGAAGTGTCATGCGAGCAAAGAAGTTAACAGCGTTCATTGGGAGCTTTTGGCATATTCCCGTCAATCGTCTGCAAGAGCGGCGAGTGAAGCCAATAAGCAATTACAAGCCCACGGAAGAAATGCAACGATCTACTTTCCAGAAGCCAAAGACATACACAATGGGACATGGACCTGCGTAGCTAAACTCAATAACACTGGATACAAGTCTGAACCTGCCAATGTGACCGTGGTGTCGAGACAAATTATCGGTAAGACTACATTGCAAACTCTTAATCTGGTAATTTATTATTGCACCATTTCACTCTTCCAATACTAATATTAGAGTCGACAAATATTGAGGGGTGTTGACAACCCATATATTACGGGTTTCAACTGTGGTCACCCCAATGCCGTCGTAATGCATGTTCCCGCTAGGCACTTGCCCGAGGGCAGGCCCCCATACTCATTTGCGTATGCCATGTGACAATTTTCATATTATTCCTGTGAGTAGGTGTAGTAAGGAGCCCGGAACACTGCTTTGTCTAGAAGCCCATAATGCTGTTAAGACGGCACTGCTTTCTACCTGATTAATCGAAATGGGTTGGCTTCCTTCGGACAACAGGGAGGCCTTCAGAACACCTATAGAAAGGAAAGCCGTGACCCTGTGTGGTTTGCACAAGGTCATACGCACGTTAAATAAACGCTTTCTACGTGTAACGTGTGGATCGGCAAAAACCCCAAGTGTAGGTGCTCACCCCAAGGAATCCGTGGGTGAAGTGTTCCAATGAAGAGAAATAAACAGACGCTAAATAAGCCATCGGAATAGATCTGTCTCGCTAGCGCAATAGGTAGTGGGCTAGACTTACTGCGCCAGCAGTTACAGGTTCGATAGTGCATCGAGGTGGGTTGGCTTCTTTCGGGCCAGAGAAACCCCGAGTGCTCCTTTCTTCCTATGAGAAGTAAACCCGAGGCCCCGTGTGGGGGTAGGAGCTCGCCCCCCTTGATGTCGGTGGAGTGTCCCAATATACAGTAGACGGAAGATAAATAACAATGGTGGCGGGTTGCAGTCTTAATCGGCAGCCGGCTGTGGAAAAACATTAATGTATCGCCCTTGTGCCCATTCAGGAGAAAAAGTTGGATACCCTACCCTGCCATAGACGTGAAAAGGGTTAGAATTTGCTTTTAAAATAAGCTTACGAATTTCAGTATTAGGATAGCAACCGGCTGCTTAAAATTAATCACATCGCCCAAAAACAAATCCGTGACCCTGCCATAGGCAGGAAAAGTTGTTCGTTATATTCTACCTGTAGCTACTAAGTTGCGCCTGGGAAATGAGCGGCAGTTAAAGGGAGGAAGAGTCATATATCTATTAGTGCACACGGGTGCATTTAAACTACTGGGCGAACGAGAAATCGGGGATAAACACGACGTCGCTAGTGCACCCATGTGCAAAAGCAGTTTTTACGAACTCACCTTAACCTATGCTTACTATATCAATGATTTCAACATTTATTACTACTGTATTCCAGAAAATCCCACAAACGCAACGGTTTACGAAGGAGAAAACGTAACCTTACCGTGCATTTCGAATTTTAATGGTGATTGCTCCTGGACAAAGGACAACAAAACGATTCCAGCGGATGGAACATCGTACATCTTTATTGGAGGACAGTCGGGAACCACGACGAAAGATTGTACAATTCAAATTTTAAGTGTCTCAGAAGAACAAGAAGGGATTTGGCACTGCAGTGTTTCACATTCTCGTGGCTCAAAGCAGTCGTCCAAACCATTTCTTACTGTAAACTCAATCACAGGTAATCAGAGAAGTCGAGCGGTTGCAGATCTAATGAATCCGTCATGGGCAAGAGATTATTTCCCAGAGCACCTTCCATTCAACGGATGGTAAAATCCTTGTAATGTCAAGCCCTAAAATCCCCATCTAGAAATATAATCTACGTATGTGCAGATTACTGAAATTTAGGCCCAGTTTACACCAAACGACTATGAGGCCGAGAAACTCGTTTCGTTGCAGGCCCTAGCATCAGTATTGGACAAGAAATCTCTCCGACTCTTCACTAGCAAGGCCTCTTAAACGGGGGCTTTGCCACCAGACGCTCGGGTTAGCTCTCTACACCAGGGCATCGAACCGTTATTTTTTTTTCGTTCCGGTTTCGGTGCACGTCAAATAAATATATCGGTTCTGTTACGGTTTTCGTTCCAGTAAAAATAACGGTAATTCCGGTTTACGGTTTCACTCCGAGTATTAATTTAAAAAAATTAATATGTATTAAACATAATTTTAAAATACTTAAAATATCCATCATCATCTCACCCTTAACCCGCCTAAGGCAGCGTTGGGTCTGCAGGTTCTAATCCTCCACTCCCGTCTATCCCCCACCAAGTCCCCTTCCACCCTGCATGCCTCCATGTCCCTTTGCACCACCTGCACCCACGGTCGCTTTGGTCTTTCTCTACCCCTGATGCCCCCAATCACACGCAGTCCCGTAATGCAGTGCTCCGCAGCCTTTTCAAACCTATGGCACACCAAAGTCCTTCCTAGAATTCCATGGCACATCAAAAGCTAAAATATATAGCAATGGCATATCTAGGGTGGGGTCTCGTCCCACTCCGAGCTCCAGCTATTTAGGGGCGACCAAACTATGGCAGTTTTCTTTTTTTGTTCCTTGAGGAGGTGAAAAAAAAAATTCTTTCAGCTTTGGAGCATCAACTTTTTCACCGCCCTGGACAACATGAACTCCAATTTATTTTTCAGCTTTAGGGCTTCAAATTTTTCGCCATCTACAGCAACAAGATCTCCACGTATACAACTGATATATAGATATTAATTTAGTAAACAAATTTTACAATAAATTTTAAAAGGCTGAAACGCAAATATTTCATTACAAGTATTCTTGTTATTGATCTATCGAATCTATTGAAATATTATTTAGTTACAAAATTATTTTATTTGACTGTGTCACACCTGTTTCGGCGCAAGGCACACCGGTTGCGGAGTACTGCCGTAATGGACCTAATAAGTTCTTCCTCTCCCCTCCTCATCACATGCCCATACCACCTCAACCAATTCTCCCTCATTTTTTAAGTGATGTCTCCCACCCCTAAGCTACCGCTAACGTAATCGTTTCGGATTCTGTCAGATTGTGACACTTCATTCATGTACCGCAGCATTCGCATCTCGACTACTTCCATTCTATTGACGTGGTTTTCCCTCACTGCCCAACATTTTGATCCTTATAACACTGCTGGCTGAACCACTGCCCTGCACAACTTCCCTATCACACCGGACTCTGCTTGTGAAATAGGACACGCTGTACATGCACATTTCTTGTATGCACAGCATGTACAGTGTGCTTCTGATGGTTAGAATAATTTTGGGCCCCAAGTTCGTTCCCGTATTGACGTCCGGATGCCCGTATGGCGCCCGGACCCCATGTTCGAACCGATAATAGCGATATTTTTTTCGGTTCGGTTCCGGTTTCCGTTCCGACCAAAAATAACGGTTTTACCGGTTTTCGGTCTCGTTCCGGTTCGATGCCCCTGAGTCTACACACACGAAGTTTGTCATGCAATAAAGTACCCCTATTGATGGAGGTAGCCATTCGCCCGAATGAATAGAAAAGGTTTCTATCCACTCATTTAATTGGGCTGATAACTAGGTTTACTACTGTAGTTTGTTTACACTTGGCTGAGTACTTATGTGAAAACTGGCCCATAGAGTTACCTCTGTTTTGCCTCTACTATTGGTGGCAGATCAGGTTTGTAAAGCCCGAAGGGTAACCTAGTTTTAAGGCCCTCTTGTTCTAGTTTAAATTCCCTACCTTAGGTGGGAAAGGGGTTAGTAGTAGACCTAGTACAGTGGTGGCGAACCTTTTTTCGAAGACGGGTCACAATAACAAGAAAAAAGAACCAAAAAGTTGTCCAGGGGTCAGGCGCAAGCACTATTTAATTTTATGAATAAAAAAATATTATTAATAATGAATAAATTAGTTCATTAAAGTAGCAAATAGAGAACATCATCATAATTCCCTTATCACGCTTGTGGCAGGGTCGGGTCTGCGGGATCTGGCACTCCACTATGACTCCACACACACTATGAGACGATAAACTAGATATGATTCACGTTTAGGTCACTTAAAATTGCACGCTGGGTCACAGGTTAGCCTCCACTGACCTAGTACAATTCCAACATCAACACTTCATGTAATTAAATCCTAACACCAACACTTCCTTATCCCCACTATTGCAGGATTGGGTTGTAAGTTCTCGCCCGCCATTCCCAACCTTGTCCCAGTCCACGTTTAGCACAACGAGCATTTGATGTCCCGCTTTCTCCTAAAAACATGCAGACCTGTATAACGGGTTGAACCAGCTTCTTCTCCCCTCTTCTCACACGTTGGTACCACAGCAGCTTATAAACGTTATAATAATTTGAAATATCAAAATAGTGCAACTCTTCCAGAACATCCCATCAACACTTCGGTGTATTTGCACGAAGACGCAACTTTAAAGTGTGTTCTGGATTTCGATGCTCACTGCCAGTGGATTCATAATGACAAACCTGTAATCACAAGGGGGGAAACATCGGAAGCTCAACGAAAAAACTGTTCCATGCAAATTGTCAATGTCACAGAAGCAGAAGTTGGAACCTGGCAATGCACTGCAGAGCACAATAATCACATATTGAGATCTCGCGTCGCGAAGTTGGCAGTTAGAGCCATCACTAGTACGTTAGCGGTTCCAATGATTACTGCTAAAGGTCAGTATTTCAACTAAGAGCAATACAGCTTATGGTGTATATATATCTCCGTTCCAGGCCACCCACCAGAACGCCTTTCCGTTCAAATTGGAGGCAATGTGACACTGAAATGCACTTTGAACTTTTCTGGAAGGTGCACTTGGGAGCATAACAACATTACCTCTGAATATTCAACAACAATCAGAACAGAAAACCATACCAAAGTTTGTTTCGTAGAAATCATAAATGCAAAGCAGACCGATGTTGGAACATGGAGATGCAATGTTGACTCCAGAGTTTACAGTTCAGACGCCTATTTGGAGGTGACCCCAGAGAGAGCGCCCCAAGGTAAGGACTATTAAAAACACATACAGCTTTTAGGAATAACAATAAGCAATCACATGAAGAGGACTTTTTCACTCGGCCCCTCACACGGCCTATGGCAGGGTCGAGCTTCGTATCATCCTACGTGAAGTAGGGCTCTCCATTCCTTACCAGATTCTGACCATCTTTGTACAATACTGTCCTGCCATATAACCTGCATTTGCTTTATCTCTACCTCTTCTACTAACTGCATTCCTGTGAAGTTCCCAAACCTTTTAAATTAAAATAATGTCTTGTTTCAGATCCAATTACGCCGTACTTAATTGGGACAATTGCTATCTTGGCTGTAGTCGACGTCCTGCTATTTGCGTATACCATACGGTGCTGTTATGAACTGCGAAGTCTTAATGCGGCTAACAAGAAACTAAGACGGCAAATTCAGACTAATGGAAGATAAGGGTGCATTAAATAAAGGCTCTGAACACACGCAGTTCAGAGTGTAGTGGAATAAATCGAACATCGTGCTCTTTGAATTGTCTTTTCGATTCACAAGCGCAATTAGCGCCCGGAAAGTGGCCTTTCAGCAAAGTGTAAAGACAAATTTCAGTTTGTTTTCAAGCCTTGGAGTAGAGACATGTTCTTGGTTCTACCCTTTGGCACTTTGATGATCTGCCTATCTGATGTCACAAGAAAAAAAATCAATAATATTAATTATAAAAGACAAGAATTTTTTATAAGAAAAATAAAAATCTTTTACACATGAAATCTTGTAATAAATTCAACAAAACAGAACCTGCTGGTCGCAAGAGGTCAATGTTCTTGCCCCACTATCAATGGAACGTTGCAGACCGACTACGCAGGACTGCGACTTCGGTGGCAGGAGAGTTCTGTCTTCAATTCTTCTACCACAAAAACGACCGGCCAGCCACCTTTAATAGGTGTGAACTCAAAGAGGAACAAAAACAGAAAGGACACGAACCTACAAAATTTCAGTACCTAGGAACTCTTAACGTCTTGTCTACACCAAAACAAACCACATACGTTTTTTACAAACGTTTCCAGACGTTCGAAGCGTATTTATACATTGCGCTCTTTCATAATCTCAATCCGACAAATGATCGTGATCATTTCCTTCAGAATGGTATTGTGCACTACAAATTCAGCTGCTCCCAGCGAATGAAGGAGCCGATATAACACATTCGTGGTGTGCCGTGCGGGTTGATTTAGAGTCCTACCTTTGAAGACGCAGTGGTGCTACCACCAAAAGAATGCCGAAGCCCTGTGGTTCCTGGTTCATGCTCGAAAATGGCGGTCGGTGTTTGACCTAGAAAACCTTGGGGCCTCTGCAACGCTTGTTCATAACCCCAGAAATCCGCCCTGCCATTTACAGGAGATCAAGCAGATCAGGGCAAGCCTGTGCAACTTTAATATACGACTGTATGGTAACCTCGTCTATGCCCCCACCCCCCAAAACATTAGGTACGTTTGCGAGAGTTATTTATCATTTGCATAATTTTTGAGCAATGGGTAAAGACCTGAAGGAATAACACATGACGATCTCAAGATGGCGATGTGTTAATTGGTTACTTTACCTTTGTCCCTCTTCTGCTAAAGAAAATCCGTGTTACTCCGTGAAGGAAGGGTTCATTTGCCGGCATCCCGGCGATCCCGAGTTCAAATTCCAAGGCTCTGTAAAGGACTGGTGTCTAATGCGCCCCAAATAAATACATTTTATTATTTTTCCACAACAACTGAAATACTGATAAACGTCTGCTGTCTTTTTATCAATCGAAACTAAGATTCAAAACCAATTTTCCCACATTTCGCGTACTCAGTGGAGACTAGGCTTCACAATAACTCGATGCATGGGTACTTACTGTAAAAACTAATGTAATCCAAGTGTTTCCTTGTCAGACTTCTCTGTTGTCCTAAAAACGTTCGTTCTAATAACTCATTTGAATGACTAAAACCCTTTATCTTCAATGCTGTCTAAAATTGTTAAGAGGCCACCAAACACAACAAAGATTTGAGTCGTTAAGAGTCATAATGTAAGAATCTTACAGTAGTTACTTTATAATTAATCGTCAGTTGTAGTAAATAGCCGCATAAGATTCAACAGACCCGGATGTGGAGCCCTCCAAGTTTACCACGCATAACTGCCTGTTAATCTATTAATTAAAATTCATTCTGAAAGAAAGGTAATTACGTGACGACTTTGTCTGCTGAATGGACACAGATCCTGTAACAGTTGATGGCTTCAACAAGTTTAAAACGATGATTACTAAAGTTGCTAAACACTGATTTGATCATAAACAGAGAAAAACAATTCCGCACTTACCCTGACATTCGAATGCGCACGCTGATTGACATTTCATTTGTTGTCACTCTTCATCAAGCTGGTCGTCTTTAAAAACACGACAGTGGATTAGTTCAATGATTATCATCTTCAACTTGTTTTAACACACACACGCAAGAACTTTTTCGAAAAGTACTGATTATAATAAAACGCGATTGCAGCAAAAGACATTCCGCAATTGCCGCCACCGAGAAGCGCCACCAAGCGGTTGCAACCAACTAGAATTCTGCCAATGTATACATTGGTGAATCTAATTGCGAAAGTACTGTTTACTCCAGGCAGGGCCCGCTCTAAAGGGGGAAGCAACCTGGGCATTTGTCCGGGGCGCCAAAATCTAGGGGCGCAATTTGGCTGTAAGTGTGAGAACAGAGTGCTGCTTGAAGGGGCGGCAATTTGTCCTTTTGTCCGGGGCGGCATAAGTGCTAGAGCAGGCGCTGCTCCAGGCGAGTATTCAGGCTCCCTCACACAAACGCGAAACAATCGCAGTCGCAGCGGAATTTTCGTCACAGGAACACGCACCGAAGAGGAGCACGTGCTGCGACGCGGTGGATTCGCCTTGATATGCACACCAACGCGTCAGTTTAGTTCTTTTTTTGACCAGCTTGTTATCATTAATTCTATTATTTTTTAGGTGAGCGCCATCTTGTTCTATCAGAATTCGAACAACGATGACGTTTAAAACCGTGCGTGCAGCGATGTTAACTAAATCGCTGCACTTTCGCAACCGCGGGCGCGATACATTCGCTTCGGTGTACACATGACCATTGCTCTTCATGGGTGGTGTTTGATGCGAATAATTCGCCGCGAAACATCCGCGGCGACTGCGTTTTATTCGCGTTGGTGTGAGGGAGCCTTTCAACTGAGAAACTCGTTTTGCTGTTGAGCCGAGCCAGTGCAAACGCGAGCTTTTGTGGGGACGGGTTCAAAAATATTTTTCGGGACCCTTTGTAAGAAAAATAAATCCCGCCTCGGTGGCGCAGTAGGTAGCGTGCTCGTTCAATACTGGACCGAGGTGGAGTGGCTTCTTTGGAACGAGGGAGGCCACAAGTGCACCTTCGTTTGATTAGAAGTAAAACAGAGGTTCCGTGTGGTGTACTATGGCATTTGCAGGTAACAGAGCCCTGTCTATCATGAAGCGAATAGATGAGACAAGTTTCCCCCGTGTGGGAGCGAACCCCCCTCAGTACCCCAACAAACAGTAGACCGACGATAGAAGATCCTTTTCCTACTTGTGGAAAAAAGGATGGTATTTTTTTCAGAGCGAGCTGCAGCAACCCACAACTTTTCATAACAGGTGACAAATCCGATGTCACTTCTGCCCCAATCAGAATATCTCAAGGAACGCTTGGTTCTTCCTCTTCCTTGAAAAAAAAAACCACTGTTGCCTAGGTCAGGAACGAACTTGCAATTAACCACACTTCTTCCGAGGAACTGACGCAGCCCAGCAGACCACTAGAGTCTAAAGTGGCCAAAACGGAATGGCCACCTTTTGAAATTAGGCTTTTTGTTGTCAAGCAGTTACATGGGGTTGGAGACCTCAATCCCATGGCAGATAGGGCATCGAGTATCTTCTGTGGAGTAGGCCGGCATCCTCCAACAGACAACCGTCCAATATTCTTACAGGATCCAGACGCCTGGCTAGGGTCCCACCAGTTAGAGCTGTCTCATCAGGAAAGGGTACTGATCTAAGATTAAGGACGTGGAATGTGGGACCTTTACAGGAATTAGTTCTCATCTCATCTGATCACTGAATTTAAGAAACGAAACCCCAGATAGTACTGGCATGGGTGGCCGCTTGGAACACTGGGTACTGTTTGAATACCCTAATCGTCGTAATAGCATAGTATCTGTGCAGACTCTGCATTAGAACTATGATCTAATGACCACTGTAGTTGAAGGGCACTAAACCACAACCAAAACAAAAGACAGATACGCGGGAGTGGGGGAGGGGGGGTAGAACCCGCCGACCCGACCCTTACTCAGGTGAGATATGGGTATTATGATGATGTTGATGATGTCAGGCAATAGTTTTTAATATGAATGGTATGAAATGGCTGCAGGCATTCTATGGCGTTAGGACAGCAAAATGTTAGTCCTGGGCCCAAATCTCGGACCCACTGACCTTCTTATAGAGCCGAAATAAGAAAAGGATATCAATCATAATTGAGATTTTAACAAAATTTCAATTTATTAACATTTGCTCTTATGATTAATGACAGCAGTCTTCAAATTGTGTTCCACGAAACCACAGGGTTCCGCAGTATATCTCTCGGGGTTCCGTGAGTCAAAATAAAAATTCGAAAAAATTTCCCCCAAAAAATTCTTATACTGTACCGGTTCCGTGAGTCGACAAAGTTTGAAGACCACTGGTTTATGATAACAAATGAGAATTGGTTGGTGCTACAAGTGCCGAAAGTTTCTAATGTTTTTGGTATTTGCGCTGAAACAAGTGGCGACAAATCATTCAATGTCATAATAAACATGTTCTTGTTTGGGGAAATTTTTATATTCTTCACAAATTGTCAGGTAGGAAGGTAGTCTTTGAGGACAGTGGAGCATTTTCTTGGAACTCGTTCCATTAACTTTATTTGGTCCGTAAGTACGTGAGGTGCCCGGCTGAGGAAGGGTATTTGAATTTCTTGAAGGGTTAGGTATTTGGTAGCCTTGACTATCTGTGTCTCTAACTCGTTGTTGTTTTAATTCTTGAAGTTGCACCAAAACATTCTCTAGAAAATCAAGTTCGGCGGTATTGGAATTGTAAGGTTCATTTCTTATGAGAGGAGACGACGCGGGATCCGATCTGCAATATTATTGAAATAAAAATGAGTTACAAAGAATAAGCATATTCATGTACACTAGTGAGCAGTACCCCTGCCTATGGTGGCATCGTGTCTGTGACTTTCCGACCCCAATTCTACCTCAAAACCCTACCACGCTCCGCCTTATCTGCTCCCACGTTGGCTTTGGCCTACCTTTACCCCGTCTGTTAGCTACCTCCTGCTACCGGTGGGAACCTCTGTATTGCGTTGGACACACCCGTTCTCGTCTGATCACTGAAGTTAAGGAACGCAACCCCAGCTAGTACTAGCATGGGAGCGGTTAATTGCGTTGGACACACCAGTTCTCGTCCGATCACTGAAGTTAAGCAACTCAACCCCAGCTAGTACTGACATGAGTGGCCGCTTGGGAAAACTGGGTACTGCTAATACCCAAAAATCGTCGCATTAGTGTAGTGTCTGTGCAGTCTCTGCATAAGAACTGCACTGTGGACGGGGCTCTAAATGACCTTGTAGTTGAAGGGCCCTAAAACACCAACAAACAAACAAACAAACAACTAGCATGGGTGATCGCTTGGGAGCACTGGGTACTGCTAATACCCAAAACTCGTCACTCTGCATCAGAAGTACGCAGTGGACGGGGCTCTAATGACCTTTGCAGTTGAAGGGCCCTAACACACCAACGAAAAAAAATGCAACCAGTGTGATGGAACTAACAAACACCTTCGGGCCGGCAGTGGCTGTATTGTGTTGGACGCACCAGTTCAAGTCTGATAACTGAAGTTAAGCAACGCAACCCCAGCTAGTACAGACATGCGTGGCTGCTTGGGAAAACTGGGTACCGCTAATTCCCAAAAGTCATCACATTAGCGTAGTGTCTATGTAGTCTCTGCATTAGAACTTCACCGTGGATGGGGTTCTAATGACCTTGTAGTTGAAGGGACCTAACACGCCAACGAAACAAAAACCTTCAGGCCTGAGATGAGGAGGTGTAGCCGGTACATTGTTCCGGGGTCCCCAGAGCTCAAAGGGGGCCCATGTGTATTACCGGGGATCTGGAACGTTCGCCCCTCTGACGTTTCACCCCTGGGAGGGCAGATGACCTTTTTTTTGGTATTCTGTTTTTTGAAATCACATAAATTAATAGCTGGAAACCCAGACAATGCACGAAATAAGAAATATGCGGCAATTTTGGCAAGAATTCTACACGTTGTGGAGGACATCAACAATAGATATTTAATGGACTTTCTGAAAAGCATAGCATACAATTTTGAATATTAGTTTATGTTTTTCTTTTTCTTTAAATTATTATTATATTAACAGAGAAAAAAGAAATAAATGTCCATTTGTCCTCCGAGGGGCGAGATGTGTGGGGTCGAAAGCTCAGGGGACAAAAAGTACTCAGGGGCGAACCTTCCGCAAACCGTATTGCCCTCTGTCCTCTTTTTAATATATTTGAAATAATGTTTGACTGTAATTAATAGATGTACAATTATGACATTATTGCTTTATGCATAAATGTGTAGGTGAGGGGGTCTACATTACCCATGTTCCAGCACTCAGGGCTGACGCTATAATTTGCGGAACCCTGGGCAAAGTAACGAATCACATCAACGCTCAACGTATTAGAAGTAGGAACTCAATTAAATGGCTAAATGTGGTCGTCATAAGTAGGCCTGGTCATAAGTAGATACGTAGGGCACACGCACTGCGGCGCCTGCGCGGGGCCCTATGCCGTCGCACAGTTAGTGCACCCAGGACGCCGGCCCTGCCAGCACTTAATAATCCTATCGGTGGCCCTGAGCACCTTTCCTCATCTCAAAATTTATCCATACCACCTCGATTTACTCTCTTATCTTTTGCACACTAGAATCCCAAACCTGCTTCCAACGTAGGCATTCCAAATTCTATTTGCCCTTAGCATCTCGCACGCACTTCTGCCCCCCCCCCCCCCTTCTGCCTCTTCTCTGTCGTTCTATTTCTCACTATCCTTCCTTCTCTCTCCTCTCGCTCTACCCCTAACTATCATTCTCTCATGGTCTAACTCACCATCTGTCTCACTCTCTCTCTATCTCTGACTCTCGCTGACTCTCTCCCCTCCCTCAGCCTCCCCTCTCTCTCTAGCTCTTCCTTCCCTATCTCTAGCTCTCCCCTCCGTCTCGCTCCCTCTACTCTCTCCCCTCTCTCTCTCTCCCGCTCGCTCGCTCGAAAGCAGAACCAACCTCAAAACTGCTTCAAACGTAGGCATTCCTAATTCTATTTTCCCTTAGCATCTCACATCATTTCTGCCCCCCCCCCCCCCCCCATTTCTGCTTCTTCTCTGTCGCTCTATTTCTCACTATCCTTCCTTCTCTCTTCTCTCGCTCTACCCCTCACTATCATTCTCTCCAGCTCTAACTCACCATCTATCTCACTCCCTATCTCTGTCTCTGTCTTTAGCTCTCCCCTCCTTCCCTCTCTCTCTAGCTCTCCCTTCTCTCTCTCTCTAGCTGTCCCCTCCCTCTCAATATCTCTACTCTCCCCCTCTCTCTCAATCTCTCTACTCTCCCCCTCCCTCTCTCTCTCGCTAGCTCCCCCTTTCTCTATAGCTCTACCTTCTCTCTCTCTAGCTTTCCCCTCCCTCTCGCTCTCGCTCTACTCTCCCCTCCCTCTCGCTCTCTCTGCTCCCTCTCTCACTGACTCTTTCTCTGTCACTATCTATCCCGATTTATCTCTCACTATCTCTCCGCTCTTTCGTTACCTCTTGCTGTCTCTACCCTCTCGCTCTCATTGGTTCCCTTTCGCTCAATCTCTCGATCTCTTTTCTGTTGCTTTTAGGAGCCACGAATATTCTAAATGATGCCTGTAAATAGGATTGAACTACGGCGTCTAATTTTGCCTCCTAACCATGGCTTTTGCCTTTCATGCACATATCTAAATATGGCTGGCAGTAGGCGGCCCTTCAGAGATTGCACTGCAGGCGGGTGCCTCTGTCTCGTCAAACATTCAACGTTATTAGCCTACACATATGGGGGGCCCTTAGTTACGACTTTAACGCTGGCGCTGACGACCGTAACATCAGGTTCCTGCATTTCAAACATATTACCTTATAAGTCTTAAATACACAACTTTTCTTTCCTTAAGCTTACCTTGCTTCTAGTGTTTGATTCAGGCTGGTTTGATTGCTCACTTCCGGAACTCTGTTAAGTTGGCTGGGACATGCACTTATAGTTCTTGTTCTCCTCCTTTTCTTGTACCGATAAGCAACTCCTGAAATTACAACTATTACTACTAATAAGCAAGTTCCTACAATGATTCCAATCTGCAACAGACCAAACGATTCGCCTGAAAGAAAAAAAATATCACTGTTAGTTATTTCAACTCTGTCTGAGGCGCGAGGTAGCGTGAAGGAGCGCTGAGTCAGTGGTTTCAGGTTTGATCCTGAATCAACGCGGGTGCCATCTTTCCAGCAAGTTTTTGCTTCGCTTCGTTAGTGTTTTAGAGTCCGACAACTACGAGTACAATAGTCATTAAAGCCCCGTCCATTGAATAGTTCTGCTGCAGAGCCTGCACAGGCGCTACGCTGTTACGACGATTTTTGGGTATTAGCAGTACCCGGTGTTCTCAAGCAGTACCCGGTGTTCTCAAGCGTCACCCATGCTAGTACTAGTTCGGGTTGCATTGCTTAACTTGAGCAATCAGACAAGAACTGGTGTGTCCAACGCAATAAGCCGCTCCCAGGTGGTATGGACATGTAACGAGAAGGTCCGTTAGGCCCATTACAGGAATGGAGGTGGTTGGTAGCACCCAGGGCAGGTGGAAGACCAAAGCAAACGTGGGAACAGGTTGTTCGTAAAGATATGGTAGTAGTGTGGAGTGGACGGGGACCTGGTGGGAGATAGACCGGAGTGGATGGTCAGAACCCGCAGACCCGACCCTACCACAGGCGGGAAAAGGGTATGATGATTATGATGATGACCACATGGAGCCACAGCTTTACTTCCAATCCGACAAATAAGTAATCCATGTTTGACCCCCCTATCTTCCTCCTTCACCGACACCAGGGAGCGAACTTCTACACGAGGAAACTCTGTTACCGAACTACACGTAGGGCCGGCCTACGGGGCAGCCAGTACGGGCAGCCGCCCGGGGCCTCCACTGAATAGGGGCAATTCCAACTTCTGTGGAATGTAAGTTGCAATACGATTTAGACAGGACTTCAACTCTTGATACAATACGCCTTACCCGGGACGGTGGACCATTGGGTCTCCTAAATTGTACTTGCCCAGGGCCTCCCACTTCGTAAGGCCGGCGGTGACTACACATTCCGTGAAGTAAGGGTTCTTTTTATTTGTACTCACCACGCGGGGCCCCTGTTTTACTTCCAATCCGACGGAAAGCGTGCTAGGCGGCCCGATAGAGGCTAAACTATCTCGAGCCAGTATCGAACTTGGAACCACTGACGCATTTTTCGAGGACGCTAGTTCTGTCGCTGTCATCGTGATAAAATCGAGAAACAGTTGCAATGAAAGTAGAAATCGGCAAGAATGTCAGGAATTTTACCCGTGGAAATGTTTATAGGTGTTTGTGTTGAACCTGTGGGAGTATAAATTGAAGAGGAAGCAATTAATGAATGACAATATAATTACAATATTTTAAGAAAATTAATTTTACTTGTTTTAGGCACAATTTTGACCCAAATTGCAGTGCCTGTAGTTTCCTCCTCGCCTTCCGAATTGCCAGAAAAAAGACACTGCCAGCTGCTGGAGCTGCCCGCTGTTTCAATGGTTATGTTACAAAAGTTGTCATCAAATGTCTGTTCGTATTCCGTCCTTGCGAGCAGTTGTCCATTTTTTTTCCATCGACATACGGAGGCATTTCCACCTTCAACCTGGCATGCCAATGTAAAGGGCTGCCCAGATATCGCGGTCCTGTTTCCAGACTGAGAAACAATCGCTACGCGTCCATACGTAAATCCTTTTTAACAAGGAATTGTTTTCTCTCTCAAAAGTTATTAACAGATTAAGACATTTTCATAATCTTAACTTAAGACCTTGACTCACCCGGAAGTAGTACTAGTAAGATAATCCCAAGAGAATATTTCATGCATTTTCCAAACTCCATCATCATCCTTCGTCCATAATCACGAATATATCCTTCGAAATATGTCAAATTTGACAATTGCAAGAAACACCTAATGTTTCTTTCATCTTACACATCAAAACTGAAACTGAAACACTTCTCTAAACATTACGTTCAATATTAAACACAAATATTGGAACATTTTGAAATATATTTACCTAAGATACAATTCTCTTTCGTTTCTTCCTCCCTTCTGTAGAGATAGAACCCTCCCTGGTGGCGCAGTGGGTAACACGTTCGGTAACTGCGTCAGTAGTTCTAGATTCGATACTGGACCGAGGTGGGTTGGCTTCTTTAGGGCGAGAGAGAGGCCCCGATTGGTTCGTTGGTGTTTTAGTGCGCTTTAATTACAAGGTCATTTAAGCCTGCGTAGTCCTGTTCCAGAGACTGCACAAACACTACACTAATGCAACGATTTTTGGGTATTAGCGAGCGATATCCCAAGCAGCCACCCATGTCAGTTACTAGCTGGGGTTGGCGTTGTTTAACTTCAGTGGTCAGACGTGGACTGGTGTGTCCAGAGCAACAGGCCGCTACCGAGTGTCACTTCTTTCAAACCGAGGTCCCAGGTGGTATCCGATGGCATTTGCCATCGGGTGGCAAAAGCAACTCCTAACCCATTTTCCGCCCATGGCAGGGTCGGGTACTTATCCTGTCCCTCTGAATGGACACAAGGGCGATATATTGGACATGGTTTTCCACAGGCGGTTGCCGACGAAAGCTGCAACCCCCTCTGCTTAGTTATGGTCGGTCTACTGTTCGTTAGGGCATTCCACCGACGTCAGGGGGCGAGCTTCTACACCAGGGAATTTTGAGTCACCTACCGTAGCATAATAGAGAAGGTTCTTTTAAGTGGAAATGCCATCGTACATCACACGAGACCTTGGATTTACTTCTCATTTGAAAGAAGGCGCACTCGAGGCCCTCCATCCAGTATTGAACCTTCGCCAGCGAGGCGAGTTTTACTAATATGCAACGGGTAGATGAGGCAAAATTTCCAGATGTAGGAGCTCGCCCCCTGGCGTCGGTGGAATGCCCCAACAAACAGTAGACCGACGATAAATAAGCATAGGGGTTGCAGCTTTGGTCGGCAACCGGCTGTGGAAAATCACTGTCCAATATATCGCCATTGCGTTCATTCCGAGGAACATGATGGATTCAATGAATCATCCGTTCTTCGAGCAAGTGGAGGATGTGATGCAGCATTCACCTGGTGTGCTGTGGGGCTTACAGTTCGATTTGGAGTCGTGGAGACGCAATGGGCAGAGTAGCATGGAGTAATGAGATACAGTTGGGTCTCTTTTTATGCGATTTCCAAGTTGCGCAGTTTGCATTTGATTAAAAAAAATTTGGCCAAATATGCATACTGTATGCTTGTTCTGGAAGTATAGTCAGTCTAAGGTGCATGACACTGATAAAATCCACCGATCATTGTATTAGCCAGTCAAAGAAGTTTTAGTCTGTCAGAAATTTGCATACATAATAGGGGGTTCCGCACATGTACATGACACTTAATCATATCATTATCATCATACCTTTCTGTGGCAGGGTCGGGTCTGCAGTTCCACTGAACATGCTCTAAAATTAAAACTTATTTTGGAGGTGATTTGAACATTTTTAACCATGATGATATAGAAGAACTGCTGGTGGATGATGTCTTAAATGACGATGATATTATTAAACTAACTTTAGGTGCAGGCTGGTGTCATACCTCAAAGTATCCCCGGACACATTGAGGTAATTTAACACATACCTCGAAGTGTCCGCTTTTACGTCAAAATGTCTCGGCCGTTTTCCATTAACCGGTTAAGTTATTTTGATAGAAATTTCGCGTTGATTCACGTTACACATGTGCTCTGCAGAAAAGAGACAAATTCGGGCATCTGCATTCGGACCTAACCGGTGGGCACTTTGAGGTACTCAAAAATTGTCTCAAAGTGTCCCGCCGGACACTTTGACGTGTAACACCGGCATCCCCCACAGACAACCCAGCTAATATCCCTGCGTGTTCCAGACGCCTGACTGGAGTGTCCCCAATCAGAACATGTTCAGGGAACCTGCAGACCCGACCCAGCTGCAAGTGGGATAAGGGTATGACGATGATGATGATAGTCAAAACAAAAGTCTGCAGAGAGTGAGAAAAAAATATGTTTGTGAAAATGTATCGTCTATATGAAAGAGATGTATTGCAAAGACAGTTACTTCTGATGATGAAAGTGATTTACAAACAGTTTGCAAATGGTGTATACCCTTACCAGATAGACAATTGAATTGAAATACAATTTTATTTAAGATTCATATAAATCTTTTTCAGCTTCCCAAAGAAATTTATTAAGAAACCTATTTTCTTTAACATCAACAAACTTTTTTTATGCGGTTGTACATTCATTTTAATTCGTTATTTCAGAGTTACGCGAATTTTAAAAATTATGGAACGTATCCCTAATTTTTCCATAGACTTATAGTCTCATTTTATGCGAATTCGTTTTCTGCGATTTTCTGAGGAACGTATCCCCCGCATAAAAAGAGACCTGACTGTATATGGTTCCAGGCTTGTGCTTTGGATATGGCAGTCAGTGCATCACCTGAAAAACGAAATTTACTACTACCCGTGGACTGTGATGGGACAAATGGCACACGAGCCTGCCATTGGTGCAAACTACAAATGATGAGCACAGATTTCACATGAAAGAAAATAAGTTGAGAACCAACCGTTTGTTTTTATAAATCGTCCACCTAATAATTTATTCTTCCGACCAGTGGGAATTCAACAAGCAATGGAACGTTCAAACTTCACTAAATTCAGAAAGGTTTTTGCCGATCCTGTGGCATGAGAGTGCAGTGACGGCAGTTCGTATCCGCATCAGTCTCACTAGATTCTAAAAGCCTTCCTCTAATAGTGGATGGAGTCTCAAGAGTTTGGTACCATTCTTTATACCGAAACTCGATTGTCCTTCGCCCACTTTTTCATTATTCGTATCATGTAATCGACCTGAGGGTTCGACGTATTTTTTAGTATTTGTAACACTTCACTGAGAAGATCTCTGCAAACATAAAAAAAACTTAGAACCACATCCTCTAGCATGAATTCTCCAATGATTAGATTAACCCTCTGTACGGAACATCTGTCTATTAGGCAGATATTTGTTCTTTGGCCCCTGGGAGTGCCATTACAAGATGTACCTGATCCACTACTCTAAATTGCTTCAGCCTGGATCTCAACTTTACATAGAGATGTTGTTTACCTTAATTGATCACACTGCTTTCAGGTTAGAATCACTTTTTCACACCCATGTCAGTCTCATAGATGACTTATTACTCATCGACTCATCCACTTACTGTTCATTTTGCATGTATATTCTTTGATTCATATAAGTTTCATTACATTATGAAAAGCACTGTGTTCATATTATTTCGTTCATGTTATAAAAATGACGTTCCTTTTTCTGTCTAAGGCATTAATTTTTCATATTTTAGGATAAAAATAGTAGAATAGCGATGTTTTCAAATATATGTCTCACAGGCAGATATTCCTACAAACAGAGAAATTATAAATGTTCCTGCTAGAGGGTTAATTTACCTGGATTCGTGACCAGCAATAATCAGTTGAAATACCCCAACACAAGCGCCTCTTTTGCCTTCCCAATATTCAGGATTCGGATCGAGTCGCTCCAGAACATCGAAAGCCTTGGCAGCATAATAAAATTGTCCCATCTAATAAATAAGAGATTAACACAAATTGGCATCGCAGTGGTACCACTACCGCCTCAGTGGTTCGAAGTTCGATACTGGACGCAGGCCCGTTAGCATCTTAGGGGCCAAGGAGAGAGGGACTCAATATGTCTTTTGTTGGATGGGAAATAAAGCCATGGCCCAATGTGGTGCGTAGGATGTCACCTGCACGTAGTGGAACCCGTTCTACATACCAGTAGATCAACAAAATTTCCAGCTGTAACAGTCCACCCCTGGCGTCCGTGAAGGAAAAATTGACCGCCCAGTGTTCAAATAGGACAAAAACGTTGTTCGATCCTGTCATACGCGAGAAAATAGTTATGGTTGTTATTATATTTGAGAAACAAAACTCCGTATTGTTGTCGCACACGTAGCGTGTTCCACTACCGCGTCAGTGGTTCCACGTTCGATCCTGAACCCAGGCAGTTGGCTTCCTTCGGGTGAGAGGCCCTCGGTGCCCATTCTGCATATACTGTCCACCATTTTTGGTCCCGCATGACGTTCCTTATAAAATTAACTCGCTTCGGTGCCGCAGACGTAGCGTGCTGGACTACTCCGCCAGTGGTTCCAGATTCAATCCCTGGTCGACAGTGACCCAGTGTGGTATGTACAATGTTAGCACTGAACGGAAAAGAACCCTTACTACATGACGTAAAATAGTCGTGTAGTCTGGTAATGAAATCCCCAGGTGTAGGGGTGCCCCATAGCGTTGGTGGTGAAAGTTCCTCAACGAATCAAGTGCTTCATTAGGCAGGCAGATGTATGTGCCCGATTCCATCGTTTCGTTTGTTGGTGTTTTAGGGCCCTTCAACTACAAGGTCATTAGAGCCCCGTCCACAGTGTAGTTCTTATGCACAGACACTGCACAAATGCGACGATTTTGGGGTATTAGCAGTACCCAGGTTTCCCAAGCGGCCACCCATGTTAGTACTATCTGGGGTTGTGCTGCTTAACTTCAGGGATCAGACGATTGTTTGTTTGTTGGAGTTTAAGGTCCCGTCAACTACAAGGTCATTAGAGACCCGTCCACTGCATAGTTCTAATGCATATACTGCACGGAAACTACACTAATGCGACGATTATTGGGTATTAGCAGTACCCAGCTTTCCCAAGCGACCACCCATGTCAGTACTAACTGGGCTTGCGTTGCTTAACTTCAGTGATCAGACGAGAACCCAGACGAGAACTGGTGTGTTCAACACCATTCGCCGCTCCGACCCGATTCCAGACGGACAGAAATTGGTAACCGAACCCGGTCATACAAAGATCATGGGTTTGGAATGATGACGATATTCATAGTTTGGTTATCACTATCTTACCATTTAAAGGTCCCAAAATTTCAATGTCGACAATTGAGCTCCATTTTATCTTCCTAGGATCCATAAACCGCAATTCAACATTTAAAATTTAGAATATAAAGAAAATACCTTGTAGCAGTCATTAGCAATCATCTGCAAGAGACTAAAGGATTCCCCGGAAGTTTCCATCTTCAAGTAAAGTTCCCATGCAAGACGTGCCTTTCGATTCATGATATCTACAACAGATACAAATTTATTAATTTCACGACCGGGATAATCAGCAAAACGTGTAGTTTACGACGTCATCCTTACAACAACGTGCCAACCAGCTCAAATAAATATAATCACTCTTGATTTTTTCATTCTGGATCAGCAAAAAGACCTTTAAAAAACAATATGGATTAATGAACACATCCATTTTAGAGATTCATTAAAATCTGTCATAAAACTTCAATTGTTTGTTGGTGTTTTAGGGTCCGCCAACTGCAAGGTCATTAGAGCCCCGTCCATAGCATAGTTCTTATGCAGAGACTGCACAGATACCACACTAATGCGACGATTTTTGGGCATTAGCAGTGCCCAGTTTTACCAAGCGGCCACCCATGTCAGTACTAGCTGGGGTTGCGCTGCTTAACTTCAGTGATCAGACGAAAACAAAAGCAAAGTAAACGTTCGTTACAAGCGGTTTTAAGAAATGTTCGTGTGTGTTTTTAAACACACACGAACATTTCTCGTTCGGTTTGCAAGAAATACTTTACGCATGACACACTGCAAACGTAGGTAGAGCCTCCACGAAATCGAAATGTGCTCAGAAAACCATAAACAACAAGCATTTTTGACGTTCCCACATCGTTTGGCAAGTTTCCATCAAAAAAACCGTATGAAGTTCAAAACGTTTTTATAGCATTCGCGCCAAACAACGTTATGTATAAACATTTCGTGAACCTGATGTAGATTCGGCTTGAGATGGTAATGTGTTCTTAAAAATGCAAATAGAAAGTCGACAAACTCACTTCTTCCGCCTCCTTAAAGTTGTTATCAGCTGCTTTTGCTTGTGCATAATTGAAGTTGAATGTGTCATCGTTGTAAAAATAACTCTGAACAAACAAATATTTAGTATGCAATTGACATTGAATAATCCTACAATTTGCACAAAAATTATCAGTAACACTATCTTGTACCAGGGCCGGCTGAATGTTTTGCGGGGAGTCAAGGGGAAAAGGTACTATTAGTGGGAAGCAACCCACTCCTCCCACATGCAGTATTTACAAAATAATTTTTTTTTTATCGAAAAATCACTTATCATATTTGCCGTTGCCTTTTATCATTGTCGAAACAAGATACCGGTAATGATAAACCGGACAAAGAACCAATAGAAATTTAATTACTTCCCATATCAATAAATCTAAGTTCAAATGATCAACTTCTGTTAGAAAATTGAATGTGCGAGAAGGGGACTTTCGGACGGCCGGAACCTTGGTGTGAAACCGGAAAAATCCACGTCCAAGCCGGCCCTGCTCTTTACCTTAATCGAGTTGAGATAAAGTAAAACGTCATCAAAATGGCGGAGTAAAAAGAAGCATGAAGCCATGCATTGTCGTCCCGGTATCGTATCTAGAAATAGAACCATGCCACCCAACTACTGTTTACAATGTCAACATTTTATAAAGGGCCCGAGAGCAAAGAGAGATGCAGAGTGGGGAGAGAGAGAGAGAGAGAGAGAGAGAGAGAAGTGAGTGAAAAGAAGAAGAGGGAAGGAAAGGTGAGGAGAGAAAAACGAAGGAGAGAGTAAAGAGGGGAGAGGTGGGGAGAAGGCGATAGAGGAGGAGAGGAAAAAGAGAAGGCGATGAGAGGGATGCAAGAGAGAAGGGAGAGGAAAGAAAGAGGTGGAGAGGAGGGAGAGAGATGGAGAGTGAGGAGAGAGAAGGGACGGGAGAGGGAAGCTAGAGGAGGAGACGAGATGAGGGAAGGAAATATGAGGAGAGAGTGATGAAGTAGAGAAGAGGAGACAGGTGAGGGAAAGAAAGGAAATGAGAAAAGGTGAGGAGGGAGAGTGTGAAGGACAGAAAGAAGGGGAGACTGAGATAAGGGACAGATAAGGTTCGTTGGTGATTTTCGGGCCCTTCAACTACAAGGTCATTCAAATATTAATATAAATGATAATAACTGATGAAGCCCTAAGGGCAATAGAAAGGGCCTCTCCTGAAGTAACTGAAGATGTTTCAGTCGGTAGTCCTACACGCAGTGCATAAACACATTTTACTATCCCATCCCAGGTACCACTGTACAGTGTATGTGACAGTTATTACTATTCTCATACTACACTACCCTATCAAAAGTCATGGGACACCACCACTTTAATAGAAACACTCACAAATATACATATTGTAGTATCTTGTTGGTCCACCTTTTGCTGCTATCACAACGTCTACTCTCTGGGGAATACTATCCACAAGGTTTTGATATGTTGCGACAGATAATTTATGCCAATCTGCCATAAGTGTCTTGGGCAGTGTGGTCACAGATGTCGGGCGTTCTGCACAAGTGCGCTATTGGCGTTCCAACACGTCCCACAGATGTTCCATGGGGTTCAGATCAGGACTCTGTGCAGGCCAGTCAAGTTCTCGAACCCCTATTTCACCAAACCATGTGCCTACAGCCCGTGCTTTATGGCAAGGTGCGTTATCGTGCTGAAACAGAAAAGGACCATTGCCAAAGTGCTGCCATAGAGATGGGAGTGCTGCATAGTAGTGAATCTCCAGGTAACGCTCTGCGTTTAGATGTCCGTCCACAGAAACGATTGTACCCCCACACCATCACTGACCGTCAACCAAACTTCACCGTGGGCACAACACAGCTTGGCAGGTAACGTTCGCCATACCCAAACCCATCCATCCGATTGCCAGATGGTGCAGCGGGACTCATCACTCCATTCAAGCATTCGCCATTGATCCAGAGTCCAATGTCGTCGCTTTTCGCACCATTGTGATCTCCTCACTGCGTTGCTGGTGCTGATGTGAGGCTTGTAGACTGCCGCTCTGCCATAAAAACCCATAGCATGCAGTTCTCTGTGAACAGTCTGGGTGCTCACAGTTGTTCCCGTCGACTCTATGAATGATCTTGTCAGTTCATCAAGCTATGTGTGACGGTTTGCAGTGACCATTTTATGAAGAGCTCTTTGGTCTCTAGCTGACATGATCTTGGGTCTTCCAGTCCTAGGTGGAACACTTGTGGTGCCTTTCTCTTTCAAGGCCCGGATGACGTTGTGAACGGCCGATTTTGGGATGTTTAGGAGCGTTGACGTCTCCCTAGCAGTTTTGCCTGTGAGATGGCACCCAACAATTGTAACTCTTTGGAAGTCTGAAAGCTCTTTTCTTTGAGACATTCTTTCAGCATATACAGAAGTATCATCTCATAATAGTGTACTCTCTGTTATATAGTCCTGGGAGGAATGCCACCTATGATATTGCAAAGGAATGTCACATTTTAATGCAAATAAGGGTTGTCCCATGACTTTTGATAGGGTAGTGTATTTCGCTTATGGTAGAGTCGGGTCTGCCAGTTCCCGCTCTTTGTTCCCATAAACTTCACACCCATTGTCATGGCCAGAGACGTAGCAACATATTGGAAATGGAAAAAATGCCAATGGCGTGAGGAGTAAGAGGCGCGGAATGCTATCACTAGGGAGTTTTCTGACTGCGTCAATGCATGCACTCAAAGGCGTAGGAGACCACGTAACCAGCATACGATTTTTAGTAAAAAAAGAGTTTGATGGCAACGTTTGCCAACTTAATGAACTTTCAAGGAACGCCATCTACTGATGGATAGCAACAACGTGAAGCCCACTATCGGTTATCTCTTCTGCACAGATCATACACCACAGCATACGATGGGCAAATCATACACCAAAACGTACTTCTTTGATTATACACAAAGTGTTTGCGTCTGCACCGTTCAGCTATCATATGCAGCAAAATAGCATGCATGCAGTGTAGTAGTCTGGTCACAGCTCATTGAGAATGGTATGAAAACATGCATTGAAGTGGCCATAGTCAGAATCTTGGGTGTCCTCCACAGACTAAGGGAGTGGCGAATTGCGTTGGACACACCAGTTCTCGTCTGATCACTGAAGGTAAGCAGCACAACCCCACCCCTGCTTGGGAAAACTGGGTACTGCTAATACCCAAAAATTGTTGCATTAGTATAGTGTCTGGGCGGTCTTTGCATAAGAACTATACTGTGGACGGGGCTCTGATGACCTTGCAGTTGAAGGGTCTTAAAACACAAACAAAACAAAAAATCCACAGCCTAAAACATATAGAGGCGACCACGGTAAATAAAACGTTGAGAACCACCACCCTGGCCTGGTGTATGAAGGGTTCTTAAAATTTCGTCATACCACATTCGCTGGCTGAGCCACCAACCAGTTGAAAATACTGTTGTGCCACTTTGGTGTGCTCTCTCTAACAAACAGAAAATAGTTATCGTGAAAAAAATTACTTTTTTTACCTCATTTAAATATAATATGTATGTAGCAGAAGTTACCGATCCAAGCTCTTGCCCAAGGGCGGCATTTACAACTCCTTTAAGGATGTATTCTTGAGGCACTGTCGGTTCCAAGTCTTTTATTAGGTTATGTGCTTCAGAAATTTCATCTTTGAGAAGTGAAAAATATACATTTCACATTAATACCATTTCTTAATTAACTGAACTTTTAAAGGTATTATATTGTTCTGGGTCCAGGAGCTGCAACTTTTATCCGAGAGTCCATGACGTCATATTTAAAAATTAATCCCAGATAAGAATAATTCTATATTATTTTTATAAAAATTATTTCATATTTGTCCCTTGCGTGTTGCTCTATTATTAATGATTATGAGTAGCAAGAATTGTATTATATAGATTTTTCTGCAGGGAGAGTGTGTCTGATGTGATTAGGGAATTAGGGTGAGACATTCTAAGCCAGAGACGGGTATCTCACAGCATTAGTTTTTTTTTACCAGACAGTCACTGATAAGGTGCCACAGTCCTCTGAAAGGATATCCCAGGCTGAGTACTGGGGGAGGAAGAACCATCCATGCTACATACTACAGGGCTTTCTTCCCAAGAGCCATTCGGCAATGAAATGTTCTTCAAGAGGATAAGGTGCAGGGCTTTCTGAAAGGAAAGGCCCTTGAGGAAAGTCACGGTACACCCTGTTATTTCAAAAAGTCGGCAGCAATTGGGAAACCAGAATATTCCAGTAAGGTAAGGGTGAGGTGGTATCTTTTATGGTAGGGGAGACGTGCCTAATATTGCACCCATTTTGAAAATACGTTCTCAACCTGCTGGATTGCAAAAAAATGGGAAGTGATTGATGGTATATGTTCCCAGACAAGTATATTAATGTGTTTTTCACTGGTAATGTTATTTGAAAGCAGGAACATCCTTTTTTGGGAGAAGAATTAACAGAACTCCATATTGCTAAATGGGTAAAAGTGTTCCCAATATCGAACAGGGATTGTGATATTGAGAACAGGTGTAAGATACTGGGAATGCACAATTTAGTATCAGATGCGAAGTCATAATAAGTCAGGCCAACTTTAGGTAAGGAGGTTTTAATAGAATACAAACGTTTCTCTACAGTTATGAACAAAATTCCCAAACAAAATATTTGAAATTGTCTGTGCCAGAGCTGGGGGTGGATCCAGAGGTGGATCAAAGAGGGAGCACTTCAAAAAAGTGCACACTGAATATTTTTAAATATTCAGAATGCCTTAGTATACATCTAGCTAACAATTACAATAGGTCCTCTACTGCCAATTAGACAATGTCCTTCCTATCTTCAGTGGTTTAGCCAACTGCAGATTGGGCTGGCAGTATAGCAATGGGAATTGTGCATTAGTTGAAATATGTGCCCTATTGAGGTACTGAGGGGGGAGCAATTGCTGCATTGCTCCCCCCTCTGGATCTGCCCCTGGCCAGAGCATTACTCATGGCACCAAACTCTGCACATAGTACAAGTGATTCACTTCTCACCAGCTTTATCAGTTGAATATTTCTCATTGCAATATGGACAGTCAGTCAGGAATGCCAGGAAAGGCATAACATAAGACAGAAGTGATCCAAATATCACACCATGTGATATTAGGACTACTCATCATGTGCAATATTAGGCACATTTCAACAAAAGAGTTGACGGCTTCATACAGGCTTACAAAAACAAAATGTCCATTTAAACTAAGCCTAAATAAAACTTGGGAACAAGAGCAATATTTTCATTAACTTTCAAAGTTTTTGTTACCTGCCTTTCTGTTTTAATGTGTAGTTGAAGTTTACATTGAAATAATTTCACTAGTCTAAAAAAATATAAAGTTGTATAGCTCAGCATAACATGTCTGCAGTGCATCGCCTGCAACTCAGGACTGAATTGGTTGGTGGAGGGACAATTAGGTTGCAGCACGTGCATCACTTGGAAACCAAGGAGTGCGATTTTAGGAATGGTGCGATATTAGGCACGTTTCTCATATGTACCAAACATGGGCGCCATCTTGAATCTCAGTCAATTTTTTAAATGGAACGAGGTGCATGTGATATATAAAATAACATCCACATTTTCTGACAAGTTCATTCCTGCAAACACATTCAAAGTAGCTTAACCATAAAAGAAAAACCACCTCACCCATACCTTACTGGAATATTCAGGTTTATCAATTGCTGCCGAGTTTTTGAAATAACAGCGTGTACCGCGACTTTTGCATCACCCTGTAGTTTAGGTTTTGAGGGGTTACATGGTTTTATATTTAGGAATGAGAGTCAGTGGCTCCACTGCCAAATTTTGGCCTAATAGGGTTGCTTGCAGTATATTCAATTAGAATTAGAATAGTTTTTAAAATTGTTTTAGCCTGGGTCCAACATTCTGTGAAAGTTGTGTGCATTACCTTGTTGCAAATAATAAATCACTAAATTTAATCTTGCTTCTGGGATGACATCTACAAGAGGAAGGAGTTCCCGAAGAGCTCCATCACCACCACGAAACACAACCTGAAATATTTTTTCATGTTTTCACAATAAAGTCAGTGAAAATACAATAAAAAAGCAATGTGAAGTACAATTTCCAAAACTTACCAAATTGTGCCTTAAAATATCGTGTGCAAATGTAAAGGACGATGAAACAACATCCAGAAGGCCCTTAAGTTCTGCCTGTCGATAAACATGAGAAAATAAATTTTAAGCGTTATTGAAGAATAAATTTCGACAGCATTACCTCAGCAGCTTTGCCGTTATAAAGACGATAATGATTACAAGCTTTTAAGTTAATGGCTGTAGCACTATCTGGAAAATGTTGCAAGTACACTGACAAAACTTCCTGTAAATTATAAAAAAAATTTAGAAGTATTCTGCAGTTGATGTCACTAAGGTACTCGAAGGTGACAAACCTGTGACACATCATAGTAATCCAGTTTGTAGTAACACAGGGCTATATATACGTTAAGAGCCAAATAGTCCCTAAAAATTTTATGAAAACATTCTTATTATAATATATGTTGACATGTTATGCTAATGGATTGGAGAGTAAGCCAAGCAGCCATAACAGGCCGAACCCTTAGGAGGCTGCTCACGGGTGAGGAAGTGGTAGATGTAGAGAAGGGAAATTTGCAGCACCCAACGTTCCCATTCAACCACCCATGATGATACTAACGTGGGTTTGCGATGCTTAACCTCAGTGATCTCATGATTGGATTGGATTAGTTTCGTGGGTGGGGGAGTAAGCCAGGCAGCCATAACAGTACGAACCCTTGGGAGGCTGCCCACGGGGGATGAGGAGGTAGGTGAAAGGACGAAGGAGAGGGTTAAGCAGCCAACCAACGTGCAGCACCCAACGTTCTTTACCAACCACCCATGTTGGTATTGACGTGGGCTTGCGCTGCTCAACTTCAGTGATCTCACGGGAACTGGTGTACCCAATGCAACTTGGCCGCCTTAGTCTTAAGTCACTATTCGGTTGGTATAGTAACGGTAATGACCCTTTCATTATCTAACACCTTCCAGCCTGTGGCAGGATCACGTACTCATGAATCTGAAGTTCAAAAGTGAAACCAGTTAAGCAGATGGGAGAAGCAGAAGGGACAGGACAGAACGACAAAGAGTTGCAAAGGATGGAGGAAATAATGGCTTAAAGTCATTTCAAGAAAGAATTGACCTTAAACAGACAGAAACTCAGTCAACCATAGCAACTATAATAGATATTTGTCATGAAGTTACTAGCCTTTTCGCCCTACCCCAACATTTGGCATCAATTTCTAGGCCTGTCTTTGATCATTTCAACTTTAAGTGAAAACATGATGACTATCACACCCATTTTAGTCACCTTGTACAACATAACAGTGGTCCCAAGTATTTCACTTATAAGATCATTCAGGGTACAATTCGGTCTTCACGTTGGAGAATGCTGCAGTGACTCTGTGGTTACATGTCTGTTTGTTTGTTGGTGTTTAAGGTCCCGTGAACTACAAGGTCATTAGAGACCCGTCCACTGCATAGTTCTAATGCATAGACTGCACAGACACTACCCTAATGCAACGATTATTGGGTATTAGCAGTACCCAGCTTTTCCCGAACAACCACCCATGTCAGTACTAACTGGGCTTGCGTTGCTTAACTTCAGTGATCAGACAAGAACTGGTGTGTCCAACGCAACTCGCCGCTCCCGTTACATGTCTGTGTTATGCATTCATGTCTATAGGTTCGATCCGGAAGGAAGGGATTGGATGGCTTCTTTTGAGACAAGAGGACAACAGAGATCCCATGTGCGCCTTCCGTTGAATGAGCAATAAAATCGTGGTGCCATTTGGCATGTACACCATCACTTGAAAGTAAAAAACCTTTTTATATGAAGAAAAACACAGTATACGTTCATATCGACATTTGCAGGTGTAAGAACCTCTGACCGTGCCATAGGTTGGTTGCCAAAATAAACACCCCTCATCATGTTATCATCAACAAACTTCATATTAATTAAACCTTGAAATGCGGTCTTTACCTGTTATCCAGAAGAACTCGTTTGTAAATGTCAATAGCTTCCTGGTAGTGACTCCGTAAATAATGAATAGAGGCTAATGATAGTTGATCTTCAGTTACATCTTGTAGCTTCTGGTGGTAACTCATAAGGCGAGTTTCATCCCCGAATTTATGAGATAAGTGAAAAAGTAAACGTGTTTGCAAACTTTGTGGTTCTGCAACTGTAGAGATAAAGGATTCAAAAGTTTGACATAGATTAAATTGGCATAAAGTCATTACAGAGTAGGTGGGACAAATGTAAACAGACAGAAACTCTGTCAACCTTGGCAACTGCATGGATATAAATGTCACTTTCAGGACTAAAGTCTTTAACCAGCGCAGACATTTCAGGTCATCTGATTACAAGCTTTTGCTCCAGAAAGTATAGCAATAGCGCAAAACAAGCCTTTCACTGGAAATGGAAAGGAAATAGTGTGTTCGGCTACTACGTCAGTGGCGGCAGTTCGATACTGGAGTATGACGGGATGACTTCTTTCAGGCTAGAGAGAAACCCCGAGTGCGCCTTCCATCGGATGGGAAGTAAAGCAGTAGCCCCGTGCGGTGTACAATGCCATTTGCTCGTAAAAGTACCCTCTTCATTACTGAAGAGTAAACCAAGCAAAATTCCCAGGTGTAGGAGCTCGCCTCCTGGTATCGGTGGAGTGCTCCAATTAACAGTAGGTCGAGGATAAATAAGCATAGATGTTGTAGCTTAGGTCGGCAGCCGGGTGCGTAAAAATAATAACCAATCGATCGACCATGTGCCCATCCATTCCAGAGGGACAAAGATGGGTAGCCGACCCTGCCGTCAGGCGGAAAGGGGTTAAAGTGCGATTTTTCTTCACATGTTTTATGACTTCCTCACCTCTAATGTCATCAAAAGATTTCACTACTTGACAATTTTAACGAGAAGACTGACTGAATTTCTGTCTATTTACAACTGTTGCTTCTAGAATGACCATAAGTAAATAATTTCAACCAGTGTCATTCAAAGATCTAACAACTGAAACTTTGACAGATAAAAATTCCAAACCTTTCTGAGCTGCTTCATCCGCTTCAGGATACATTCCCAAGAAGAAGTAACAACATGCCAAACTCAGCCACACATTAGGAGGGCAGTCCGGCTTTTTGAGTAGTATTAAATATTCCTAGGTGCGATTAAATAAGATTATCATATGAAACATCAAACTGTCATTGAAATCTACAGTAAGACATCTCACCTCTTTAGCACGACTGTAATTTCCAAGATGAAAAGATGAATAAGCTATCCATAAACTGGTTTTGTCGTCTTCTTTGCCGGTATTTCTAAAAAACTTTAGAAAGTAGACGGAACATAACTCCAGAATAATCTCTAGGAGTGTCCTTGCTAGTTAATAAGTACCATTTCATTTTGACTTACCTCTAGAAGAGTAATAGCTCCCACATAATCTCTGTTTTGCAGAAAACCATCTACGGTTGGCAATTTTTTCTTATCCTTGCTTTCTGGTACATCGTTAGAGCTGTCCGGCGTCTCTGCAGGTTTAACCCTGGATAAAATCTTCAAAATAACGGATAGCAAATCAATAACATAACTAAAGTAGTGAAAATTTATTATTATTTTTATTTATTTTAACACATACTGCGGGGTAGGCCGGCATCCCTCCCCCAGACAACCAGGGCCGGCCATCCGGGGGGTGCAGAGGGTGCATTGCACCCGGACCCACGGTTGAGTGGGGGGGGGTCCCATCATCAATACCCATCAGAGCCCAGATCATTGCTAATATTAAAAGTTTAATACGTCATTGTAGGGGCAACGTCCCTCATTCGACTCTGCCAGTGCAACATAACCTAAATGTAACCTAACAACCCTGTCATTGAACTACACCAGAGTTGTACAACCTTTCTGGTGTTGTGGTCACTCGGCTGCTACATGAACTGATTGCCAGCCACAGGCTGTCAAAACCAAAACGGGTGAAGATAACGTTAGGTGTTACATAGCAGGTAGGCTATAATGCATAATTAGAAATGATGCACCATGGGCCGCATTACAAGCCTCAATGGGCAACAGGTTGAACAACCCAGAATTAGATGTTAAGAGTCAATTATTTCATAATGCTATTATATTGGGGGTTGTTAAAACCGGGATCCGGAACGTTCGCCCCCGACATTTCGCCCCGAGTACTTTTCGCTCCCACACATTTCGCCCCTGGGAGGGCAAATGGCCTTTTTTTCGTTAATTTTTGTTATTCTGTTTTAGGTAAGGTAAAATGCCAGCGTAAATATCGTAAATATCGCAAATAGTGTAAATTAGCATAAATAGCGTAAATATCGTCAATGCCAGCCCTTGATTTTTACCATATTTTGGCCGGGGTTTTGGTTATTCTGTTTTTACCTGGAAAACAGCATTGTTCGTTTGGACCTTTTTCTGAGTGTTTCAAGGAATAGGTAAGGTAAAAATTCAGCAATTTCGGCAAGAATTCTATGCATTGTGGAGGACATCACCGATAGAAATTTAATAGACTTTCTGAATGCATAGCCTACAATTTCGAATTTTAGTCTATGTTTGCATTTTTTTATGCGACAGCCTTGCTTAGTGTTTGTGTTTTTTTTATTTTATTAAAATTATTATTACAGTAAACAGAGCAACAAAAAAAACCGGCCATTTACCCTCCCAGGGGCGAAATGTGTGGGGGCGAAAAGGGTAAAAGTGTATTTCAATGTCCTAATTGGTTTCGTCATTGCTTGCAGACGACTTGCGGTCGGTTAAAGATGTTATAAATACACGGTCTGGGGCCTGTTGCACGTCTCTTGTTTTGATGAAAACAAGTATTTTTATGACTAAACATTATTTTCAGGGCGGAAATAAATTTTTCAGAGATTTTTCTGTGCCTAGATAAGCGAGATTCGTACAAACGGGATATTCCTGGCTACACGAGATCATTCACAGAATCGATATGTACAGTATCTTGTTCGCGGGGCGGAGGCCTTCGAGCCGAAGGCGAGAAAGCCGGAGAACCGAAAGACCAAAAGTAGAGATCATTGTAAAGGTACTTTACCGGAGATAATTCATTGCATGTATCTTTCACCTCAGAAAAACATCCTATTTGTACCCACCATTTGAAAAACAATGACTGGAACAACTGTATCCATTCTCAGTTTATCAGTTATTCAGTTAATACTTCAAAAGATTAACATGTGCAACATACCTTTAATAATCAGAAGTGTAATAAAAAAAAATATAATGACACAGGTCCAACTGAAAATGTTCCAAGGTGTGGACGTCCACATAAGCTTTCAGACCAACTCATAAATGCAATGGCGACATATTAGGACACATGCCATCATCCAAAAATGTAATACCTTCCAAAATTAGGAAAGATCCCAGAATGGGATAGGAGGGCATCTAAGAGGAGTCCATTTACTCTGAAACCTTTTATTTTTACTTTTGGAAAAATATTTTGGGGCCCCAAAAGGATTTTTGCACCCGGGCCCCTTTATAGAGAAGGCCGGTCCTGCAGACAATCCAAGCAATCGGCCTATTCCTGCGGGTTCTAGACGCCTGGCTGGTGCCCCCAGTCATGGCATGTTCAGTGGACACGCAGACCCGACCCTGCCACAGGTGGGATAAAGGGATGATGGTGGTGATTTATTTTAACACATACCAAAGGTACAGAAAACAGGAAAAAAACGAAAAAAAGCGAACAACAAAACCACGTCGTTCCACCAAAATGTATGTCATTCGGCTGCAAGTAATCAACAAACGTGATGAATAGTAAAGTTCATCTTACCATTTCCTTTCGCTATTCTTGTAACAATTTTCCAATAACATAAAAAATGTTTCCAATTGATATTCGGCACTATTCTTTGTAAATACAAGCTAAGTTTCCAGCATTGACATCTTCAAAAATCACCCTTCACAACTTATTGTTGTGCCAGGTTGCTATAACAACATTAAATTGAAACAACGCTCGATTCGAAGAGCGCTATTCGGGGTTCTTAAGGCTTCGCTCACTAGTTTATTACGGTAACTTATTTGTTTACCGTTTTAATGGATGTGTCAGGCACGTGGTTTCCACGTTGGAATTAAGTTATTTATGGTCCAAATCACCTTTTAATAAGGAATTTTTACATTTTATTATACTTTATAACAATCGTGAAAAAGGTATTTGGAATTATGATAGGATTTGGAAGTGAAATTCATCTCTTAAAAGTAGATTCAGGTCCAGTAGTTGGGCTGTCGAATGGGCCGAATGTAGACCAATTTTTCGTAACTACTGCAAATTCAGTGGTAATGTTTCAGGTAAGTAAAATATTTTGACTACAATAAAGGTATGATATCCTAATCATTTCAAATGAAAGTGTGTAAAGTTTGCATTTCATAATTGTTTTAAAGATAAATTCTCAAAAGCCTCTGACCAGTTGGAACGCGTCGTTTGGCCAAACGTTGCAGTCACCTGTAGCATACGATTCCAGTGACGACAGTCTTTTAGTTGGGAACTCTGATAATGAAGTAATAAAATGGAAGACCACGAAAGACAGGATTGATAAAGGTGTTAAAACTACAGTAAGGATTTCTCTTTTTCCATTAATGTGAAGCTGTTGTATCCAGTATTCAGCATTAAAATTTCATGAAGGTTGCAGGGGTTGTTCGCAAAATTTGGCCTCTTAACGGCATATCCAACTTCGTCCTCGAATATGACGATGATACCACAGCGTTTTGGACTTCTCCACTGCAGAAAATCAAGCCAGAGCTTCCAGAAACACATGTTGTGAAATTAATTCATGTTCTAGAAGATGGACAAGTGGCCCACGTCATTTTCGTTTCCTGTGGTGAAAATGTGTGAATCACAATGATCCTGAAATGTTTCTCCGAATTCTCTTCATTCATACAAAGAATTGAATTCTTATAGAGTAATCTCCTTCATATTTGGACGTTTAATCAAGATGGCGATAAAAAAAGTGATAAAATATTTTCTTTTCCTAATATTAATGGTGCAACGCCAACTCGTCTTCACGTCATACCTGAAGCACAAGACACTTTAAAAGTTAATACTTTATGTAAGGTGACATTTTAGTTGTGGTTTTTTTTCCCGATCTTTTATTTTCATCAGTTAATCCCGCAATGAATTTCAGGGTCTAATGGACTATTCTGTCGTGGAAGTGTGAATTATTCAAATTTGACTTTCGATTGGCATAAGTGTCCTCCAGTAGAGGAGCTCCAAAATGGACATTTATATTCCACTGCTTTTTTGAAGAATCACGTTGTTATTACAATTTCAAAAGAAAATGGAGGTAACCCTTTCTGAAAATAATTAAATGCTTAATTTACTGTTATCATTATTTAAGAGTATTAATATAAAATTATTCTATAGACTGTATCTGTATTATGTACAGTTTAAAATTTTCAATTGTTGTTGCACGGAGGACTTTAGAAATAAATGCCGCCATATCACAGGTATTTGAATTGATTTTAAAGAATTTTATAAATATTTTAAAACAACTTTAGGAACTCTTGATTAGCTGTAGAGGTTATTCTGCAACTCACTGTTCTAAACTAAGGACCTTTGGAAAAACGTACTCATTTTACGACCTTTCATCTAATGACCACTGCAGCACAACTCTTAAAAATCTCAAAAAATGTATCGCAATTTTAGCCCTATTATTAAATAAGCATTATTTTGAGTTAAAATTTAATTTAATCTTTATATCTTGACATTCTCTGATAATTATAATTTTTGTTTTTATAGATCCAGATGCACAGTTTTAATGATAATGTAATTATTTTATTGGGAAATGAAATAATTTTGCTACCAATTTCAATCGATTCGGAAAATTTGTCATTATTAATTGGCATTAAAGCCTCTGGGAAAACTGCTGATAATTTTGAATTCAACAAGAAACTTTACTGGACAACAAGTGGTCTAGTTAGTGATTTCCAGCATTCTGCATTTCTGTTTTATTTTTTTCCTTAATGTTAATGATTGACTTGTTTATTTGTTGTTTGATCAGACAGAAAATGTTGTTAAAGAAAATATCTTTGATCAAAGTAAAGATCGAGGTTTTTCGAAGAAGTTGCTGAGTAAAGTCCAGTTTTATGAGAGCCTTGGAAGATCTGAACAGATGTAGGACTCTTTGAAAGTATAGAAGTGGACTGTATCATATTTGTAATTGACTTTTTTTCTTCTTAATGTTGCAGGATTTGTATTGATATGCTTCAAGAAATACAAAAGGAGAAGGATTTTGACATGCTATCGGAAGTATTACGGTATTTCCGTATTATTCCTGAGTCGGTTGTTGCAGATGCCTTGCATTTTTATCTTAGGTAAAAGTTCATGATGACATAATCATTCCATTGAACCTATTCTTAATCTATCAGACCGACACGAATTTCTTGAGAAACATGGCAAATACCATGTGCAACAAGCTCTATTTCCTCCATTATAAAAAGTTCGTGATTTATTGTATGTTAAGGTTGAGAAAATAGGTGTCTATTGTTTTCTCCTTATGAGAAGTGGCTGTATTGCTTAGGGCACCCTAGTTCTCGTTTGATTACTAAAGTTAAGCAGCGAACCCCAGCTAGCACTAACATGGGTGGCCACTTGGGAAAACTGGGTACCGCTAATACCCAAAAATCGTCGCATTAGCGTAGTGACTCTGCAGTTCCTTCGTTAACCCTAGATTACTATACATTAGTCTCACAGACTATGCTCTTTCTATATTCCAAAATTTAGAGGTGAAAGAATTAAATTTTTTTTAACAAAACTTTCAGTACCTTCCTAAAATAGCCACTGAAACATTCCCCTTCCTCTTGTTTCTGGCAACCCTTGCATCACACCATGAGTAGTCATCCAGACTAATGTTTAGTAACTATGTGACTTTTTCCATTTAAGTTGTCATAAGCAATCTAAGGATTTAGCAAAGATAGACGTTTTATTTGGTGTGATCACAGTTGATAATTTAACTATACAAGTTTCTTAGCTCAATATATATGCCTTTATCTTAGCTGCAGCATGTATTTTTTATAGTTTAACAATTGAGACCATAATGCAACCATGGATAACACCACGTTTGACTATTGCAACTTTGCCCCAACCACTCAAACAAATCCTCTCTGAAATTTTGGATGAACAATTATTTTAAAGTCATTTGCACCTCCACATGCAGGGAAAAGAAAATTTTTTTGCATTCTGCAATTCTAAACTACACAGAATGACTTAAGTTTTACTGCCATGTGTGTTCAGAAGCAATTTGTGGCGAGCACAAAGGAAGGATTTTTTTTCAATGTGAAAAACATTAATAGTGTGGATTTTTTTTTGCTATTAACATTTTAAATGTTTGCAGAATATTTAAACATTTTTTCTAAATTTTTATATCCATTATTTTTTTTAATTATCCGAAACAAACTTTTGTAGTCTCACAGACTAATGCTTAGTAACTATGTCATTCGTAGGGTACTATAGTAATCTAGGGTTAAAACTACGCAGTGGACGGAGCTTTAATGACCTAGTAATTAAGGATCCTTAAACCCCAACAAAACAAATCCCTCTTATTCCCTTTGTATGATGTTTGTTGAGACGTATTTGAACTTCCCATAATGTGCACCGCTTTAGGTCTGTCACTTGCTGTGCAGAATGGCGAGAGTCGACTGTACTTGTCACTTAATTCCACTTAACTTATTTTTCTAAATAGTCATTATCCAAATCTAAAATATATTCTGTCTCTAGTTCTCGAATGGATTGTGAGCTACTATTCAGCAATGGAATTGATGATTCTGAATTGCACGAACATTTACTAATGTACGTTGTTGAAGCAACAAAATCCTTAGCTCAGTTTTAGAAACTTATTACTAATGAGGCTAAATGTTTGCAGTAATCAAATTCTAAATATTCACGTGGAGACTACTTTCCTGGTAGATCACCTGAAGAAATTTCCTCTCAACGAAGTTACGGTAAATATCTAGAATGCTTTTATTTAGCACTGACGTATTCCACTTATTGATTATTTAATTGAGTGGGAATTTTGATATTTCAGTTTCTGCTTTCTTACCTGCATAGCGTTCTCATGCGGCAGGATTCAAGCATTATTGATCCTATTCAGGTGATAAGTTGTTTTAAATTAACTTGATGCCTTGATGTGAAATAGTGCACTTCCTTAAATGTTATGTGTATTTGCATCTAAAAGTGGTTGGCATATTATATCCCCAATTGCTTTAATCTCCTTTGAGATACTAAATTTATTATGATTTAGTTATTAGAGTTCCCTGCTTCAACGCAACATAGTCATGGTGCACAGGCTCAACCGAAACTATCCCATATTTTATGTATTGGCATTTTACTTGGTGCATAATAGACTAGTGCAGTAGTCTAGTCTTTCATGGCGCCCAAGAGTATAATTCTTCAGAGCAGTGAGACTTGGACCTGGGATCTTCTGCATGTCCAGCCAATCAGGCTACCAATTTTGTATGTTGTGTACTGTTACGTATAGTCTCAGCGGTTCTCAAATGTTTACAGGATTATTTTCGTGGCTGTCTGTTTACAGTTTTTAGATGACTTTTAATTTACCTGCAGTTAACGTATAGGCTACGGTTAGCAAACATTTTTTGACAAACGATTATTTATTTAGCAAATAGTAAATCTTAGTCATCAAATGTGCATTTAATGGGATGGGGCATGGCAATAATCGCAAGCAGCCCAAAATATCGACTAAGTGACCCCCTTCATTGTCTCCCTGAAACCGCTTCGTGGTTTCCTAAAGGACCACCGACTCCAGGTTTTAAAGGACTGGTCTAACTCAGTGGCCCAGTGGTTGACTTCATGAGTCTGATTGTAATAACATTTATACCAAAATGAGTATGATTTCATCTTGTTGGAGTCACAATGTCCTGGGCCCAAAAATTAATGGGTTATTAAATGCTTATAACTTTGAAGTTGTTAAGATTTTGCAAACCTGTTTTGAACAAAAGTTTTTTTTTTTTAACAAAGAATCAAAAATGGACAAAATTCTGGGTTTCCATTTGAAATTTTAGAAGTTTCCCACCGCCCGTTATATGGGAGAACCATGAAAGTTTTAGTTGTTTTTTTTTAGTATTTAATAGCCCCGATTGGATCTGCCTCGTGGCACAACGATAACGTTCACTACTACTGTTTCAGCGGTTTCAGGATACCGGATAAGGGGTAGCGCCTGTATTGCTTTGGATGCACCAGTTCTCGTCTGATCACTTCGGTTAAGCAACGCAACCCCGGATAGTACTAGCATAGGTGACCGCTTGGGAACACCGGGTACTGCCAATTTCCAAAATTGTCGTAACAACGCAGTGTCTGTGAAGACTCTGCATGAGAACTACGCAGTGGGTGGGACTCTAATGGCCGTTGTAGTTAAAGGACCTTAAAACACTAACGAGACAAAAAGTTTGCCGTATGCCGTCCACTGGACGAGAAGTAAAGGCATTGCACGTAAAAGAAGTTGCCAACTATGCAACGTGTAGATAGGCAAACTTTCCAGGTGTATGAGCTAGCCTCCTGACGTTGGTAGAGTGCCCCAGGAGCCTAAGAATATTTTCCAACAAGTTGCCCATGTGACCCGACCCAATAGGACAATGAAAGGGTACCCGAGCCTGCCGTAGGAGGGAAGAGAGTTAGTAGTTAGTTTTTCAAAGGATACCTGAAAGTTATAAGTTTTTCTCTCCATGAAGTTTGTTATCTAGATGCATGGTTTCTGATATAATTGACCGATTACGAATTTTGCTATTTCCTAGGTCGTTTGTTGGATAAGCGCGTTGTTAGATTCTCATTTTCATCTGCTTGTCATGACAAAAGATGAGAAACTGGCTGGCCTACTTTATAGTCTTCATGAGAACATTACTGATCAGGTATGACATTCCTTGGCATAACTTTTAATCAGAATATTGAATTGCATGTGTTCTTCTACCGAGTGCAAAGTAACCTTGTATATAATTTCAGTGCAACCTATTTGAAGATATGACAGCTATCCAGAGTTCATTTCAGGCGCTGTTTGATTCTAGAAAACATTTCACTTTGAGAGAGGACTTGCCTTATTGCATCCAAACAATCATTTTCGAGTGAAGAATTATGTAAATAAAGTTTTTCTTAATTATTCCCAGGCTTCGGAGGTTGTTGTTCACCTATCCCAAGGATTCTCCTTAGTCATTGCGTTATTTAACTCCCTGTTCTTAACTCTTAACCTTGCAAACTATTTACTAATGCTTTGCTTGAGGTCGCATCAGGAAATATTGCAGATCTGCCCATTAATTTTCGTGATGGAAGAAAGTTTTATGACAATATGTGTTCTGAATGAGGCTGTGTGTGATCTGTCTTCACACTAAATAAGTTGTCCTCAACGCATGAACTAATTTATCTTGAGACCGATAGGTAAGTAAGCATTTTCTTTTCGGGTACTTATTAGAAATCCTAATAGCCCACGGTGGGGTTTCATGAGCAGATTTTCAAAGGCCTTCGACATGGTTAAGTTCAAGTAAACTGAAAGATCCACTCATGGTCTCCAGGTGAGATCAAGTGAGACCGTAGCTGTGTCATGTATCACGCGTAGGACATCACATTCACAACAAATTCAGTCAATAAGATTCTTGCAGTAGCAGTCAAGCCTCAACTAGGAGCGAACCTACGTACCTGGTGCGGAAGAAACAAGAATTTGAACTACAGAAGGTAAGTTTCTTCTGATGCTGACTGTATTCGTCTCGTGCTTACTGAGGTGAACTGCGTTCAATTCTAAGAGATGGAGATGGTGGTGCTACTACCATCTCGTGAATGGCATTTGTGTGTAAAATTAAAAAAAATCATTTTATTTTATACTTTTAAGTCGGAATCCTAACAAAAAGATATTGCACATTTATTGGCGATTCAGTGTTCCTTTGAGCACATGGGACTTTTATTCCTCATACGATAAAGTAACCAATGAGCAGCTGAGAATTGAGAGATTCTTCGTCGTTAAAGAACTTTAAAATTCACTCTCAGATGAAATGAAAGGTACGTTAGATTTCATTTCGTAGATTGATCACCGTGACCATTATGCAGTCTGTTTGGTTCGTTATCGTACTGTAGGAACTCCTGTAAGAAAAAAATGAGGTAATTTTAATCAGTGATACTAAATCCAAACCGTATACCAGTGCTGGATTTCTGTGTAGGCCAATAAAGCAACACCAAGCCCTTTTCATGCCTATGGTAGAGTCAGTTACACAGTCTGGGACACATGGGCTATCTGTTGGACGGTATTTTACACTGTTGGCTGCCAACCTAAGCTGAAACTCCGAATCTAGAGGGAGCGGCTTATTGTTTTACACACACCAGTTGTCGTCTGATCACCGAAGTTAAGCAACGCAACCCCAGCTAGTACTGACATGGATGGCCGCTTGTGAAAACTGAATACTGCTAATATCCAGAAATCGCCGCATTAGTGTAGAGTTTGTGCAGTCGCTGCACTAGAACCATGCAGTGGACGGGGCTGTAATGACCTTGTAGTTGAAGAGCCCTAAAACACCAAGAAACCAAATCCGAACTTGGAAATTTTTTCGATCGACTCGGGTTGGGGAGTCGGACAAGCAGCCATAACGGTCAAGAGAGTTCTTTTACGTGCAAGTGACATCTTACACGTCATACGGGGCCACGGCTTTCATTCCATTCTCGCCCAAAAGAAGCCAGGAGTACAGAAACTGGAGTACCTGATGCAGTAGTAGTCGAACACGCTGCCAGTGCTCCACCGAGGCGGGTGGATTTCCATATGGGCCAAGGTTTCGAATGGTCCTAGATTCTATTTAAGTGTTACTTTAATCTTAATTTTGGACCTGAAACTTTCATTTGGTTCCAATAAGCACCTGAACCCGTCACTCCCGTTTGCTACCAATGCGCGCACGTGGAGCACTACGAAAATTATCAGCTTCATATCCGTGACTGCCAAAGGCTGAAGATAGAGATTTATAGTGAAGGAAACAATTAGTATTTTTGTTAGTAATAAGCCGATATGATAGCATTATTATATATTTAGAACAAGAGGGCTTCAAAACTAGGTGCTCCTATCCTTATTTGTCGCCGGACCTGTTTCTTGCAGCACTTCACCGGCAGCACGGAAAGAGTTCCTAATCCCGGAAATTTTACGTACCCATTCACACGGGGCCATGCCTTTATACGGAGAAGCTATTCGACGAAGAAGGGAAGCCACATCGACCTACTATCGAACATGGAATCATCAACGCAGTGGCCGAACACACTACCTCTACCGCCTCCACTCCGCAGCCTAAATTTGGATGGATTGTTGTTTCAGGGCCCTTGAACTACAAGGTCATTAGAGCCCCTTCCACTGCATAGTTCTAGTAGAGAGACTGCACAGACACTACGCTAATGCGATGATTTTTGAGTATCAGCAGTACCCAGTTTTCCCCAGCGGCCACCCATGTCAGTACTAGCAGGGGTTGCATTGCTTAACTTCAGTAATCAGACAAGAACTGGTCTGCCCAACGCAATAAGCCGCTCCCAAAAATTAGGACGAAATTTCCCATTCTGTATTTCCGGGTAGAAGTAATTACCTTAACCATGTTTTCATCTTCTTTAAGTTTTTCCATGTATTCACTTAACGACATGCGTTTTGTGCTACACTGGGACAAATACGGGGTGGATGATGACCTCCACTGAACTCCGTTCACACTCTTGAGATGCTCTTCGGCAGATTGAAGTGTTCTGCCTGTTGTTAGCACATCATCTTGAAGCATCGTATCGTTTCTGTGAAACAAATGTGTAGCTTTTGTTAAAACCATCAAGTGGTAAGTAAAGTGTATCACTATCACTTATGTTATAATGTCATTAAAATTGCTGTATACTTACGTAACAGACATGTTTAGCAGCAGTGGAAAGCTCTCCGGATATGCAAGTGGCTCAGACTAAAGTTTCAAACTGATAATCCAGGAGAATCCGTTGGGGTTATTTATAATGAAATTCTAAATGATGACACAGTTGTTTAGTATTTGAAGTATGCTGATAACTGTCAATTCTTTATAAGGTACGAAACGGAGATAACATTTTTTCCCAAAAATTTTAGTGTTGCAACATGGCGTACGTGAGACTTTTCAAGTTCCTGTGATGTACTATAATCGTCATTTTAGTAGTTTTATGAGGTTCCCGATTGGTTGCTTTGGACAACACACTTACTCCCTTGCAACAAACATAAGGTGGAATCAAAAAAGGATGCTACTACACATGCTCGGAAGAAAAATTTATACCAGTCATATGTCTAATGACATTTTACAACCTGATATTTTTAATAAATATTTATGTTATTCTTATCTATTACGCTTAGAGTTCAAAAAAGGAAGTAAATAAATGCTTCAGGAATTTCAATACAGTACAGTGGTACCCCGCTTAACGAACGCCTCGTATAACGAATGCTCCCTATAACGAACACCGTCAAAAAAGCGCGGGAGTATCGCATAACGAACTTGTTTCACATAACGAACGCTTGTTCAGTATACAAAGTGAACTAGGAACTGTATAGGACAGTGGGGGCGAACCTGCCACCCACCGTGCAATTCTAAGTGGCCCGAGTGTTAATTGGATGATGTTAAAGGTGTAATAAAAGTTGGATGATGTTCTCTATTTCCTCCTTTAATAAACTTTATTCACTATTAATAATAACTTATTTTTATTCATAAAATTGAATAGTGCTTGCATCTGACCCATGGACAAATTCTTGGTTTTCTTTTGTGTTATGGTGACCCGTCTTCAAAAACGGTTCGCCACCACTGGTATAGGATGTCCAAGATTGTAGTAACTATAGAGGTATTAATCCAATGAGTTATACCAATGTAATGTAATGGAATGTCGCCTCCAGGACAGAACTAGTGTCCGTGGAAATCAGTTTGGGTTCATGCTAGGCAGGTCCACAATGGAACGAATCTTCATTCTGAGGCAGATGATAGAAAAGTATAGAGCCGCTAAGAAGGATCTCCATACCATCATTATCGACTTGGAGAAGGCTTACCAGTGTTCCACAACAGCCATTATGCAAAAGGGGGTAGAAAAAGGGTTTATTCGAATAGTTTAGGATATGTACTCGTATGATGGTTCCATTCCACAGCCAGGGTAAGGACACCTTGGGGAAAATACTGGGGGCTCCCCAGTGAAGTTTGGGATGCACCAAGGTTCAGCACTCAAATCCATACCTTTTTATTCTGGTTATGGACGAGCTACTGACGGGAGTAGGAGAATGGACCCCTCAATGCATGGCATTTGCTGACGAGCACCGTTCAACTGCACACTGCAAGTAATTGACTGCCTTCTCATTGCAGGGCAATTCCTAGTTTTTGTGAAGTATGAACCTCCCAAATATGGGTCCTAGAGTGGTTTCACTCATAAACAATCAGCACTGCACTTTGTTTTTAACTTCTTAACAATTTTCACAATTTTTCGTGGCAACCCGGAACGAATTACACAATATAACATAGAGATCTATGGGAAATTGTGTTCCGCACAACGAACACCCCTCATAACGAACGTATCGCTGGAACGAATTACGTTCGTTAAGCGGGGTACCACTGTATTGGGAACCCCTTCTTCAGACGAATCGTGAAATAGTCTAAAATTGGATCCACAGGTTCATTGAATGCTGGATGAAGTGTAAGTGGCGGTTCCATGTGATTGGAAGGTACTGTGTGGGGGTTTCGTGTGAATTTAGAGCTCTATATAATTTGGGGTCCTGTGGAGGGCCCTCTCTGATCCTGTGTGGGGTGCTCTGTATAATTGGCCGATCCTGTGTGTGGGACCTCTGTGATGGGTAAGTCAGCGATTTCTGGCACTTCATTCCCTCCAATTCCCCATCAGGCTCTTTTTTCCTATATAAACCGATTTGTTCCAGTCTGTAGTTTATTCCCAAATTGTTTCGGCCTATCTCTACCCCCGTTTACATCCGATGACTTACACCCCCGAGATGACGCCAGCTTCTTATTCTATCTTACGTCATGGTATAAAAAGCTAGAATTCATCCGGAGATGAGATCTCATCCTCGCCATAATCATCATACCCTTATCCTGCCTGCGGCAAAATGGGGTCTGCGGGTTCTAGCCCTCCACTCTCGCCTATCTCCCACCAGGTCCCAGTCCCCCCACACACTACCATATTCTGACGGACAACCTGTTCCTGCGCCTGCTTCGGGCTCCCCCTGCCCCGAGTGCTTCCAACAACCTGCATTTTTGTAATGGACCTAACAAACTCCTCCTCTCCTATTCGTATTACTTGTTCAAACCGGTTTACGGAAGTTTCGCCCCCGACATTTCGCCCCTGGGTACTTTTCGCCCCCACACATTTCGCCCCTCGGATGTTTCGCCCCTGGGAAGGTAAATGGCCGGTAAACGACGTAAACTTCAAACGTAAAATTTACGTCGTCAAAGTCTTTTAAGTGATGATCGTCTGCTAAATTGTACTTTAAAAAAAAATAGCGGCAGCGTCGATGCTTAAAACTACCAACGTAAAATTTGGCGCATGCGCGTGTCGCTACCTTATGTCCGAATTTTAAAAACGGAGTCGGCAAAGATATAGCTGAAAACACATCGATTTGTAGGGACTAGTAGATTTTTAAATTAATATCATTTTTTTTTATTAGATGGTAAAGTGAATTTCCAGATATTTCGGCTATGCCTTTCAGAAAGTCTATTAAATTTCTATCGTTGATGTCCAGTGGCGGTTTTAGGCACGTGCAAACTGTGCAAATGCACGGGGCCTCGCTTTTGCAAGTTGAAAGGGCCTCGCACTTTCAATTTGCACAGGGCCTCGCGTATGCTAGAACCGCTACTGTTGATGTCTTCCACAATGCGTAGCATTCTTGCCGAAATTGCTGCTGAATTTTCACCTTACCTATTCCTTGAAACACTCAGAAAAGGGTCCAAACGAACAATGCTGTTTTTCTAGGTAAAAACAGAATAACAAAAAAAAAAAAAAAACCGGCCAAAATAAGGTAAAAATCAAGGGCTGACATTGACTCAAGGGTCAGTTGGCACTAGCCCTTGATTTTTACCTTACCTAAAACGGAATAACAAAAAAACGGCCATTTGCCTCCCAGGGGCAAAACATCCGAGGGGCGAAACGTCCGAGGAGCGAAAAGTACCCAGGGGCGAAATGTCGGGGGCGAACGTTCCGGATCCCGTTCAAACCACCTCAATCTACTCTTCATGATTGGGATCCTCCTATCACATAGGACTCCGCTTGCCTCCTTCCTCTTCAACCATCCCCCATTGATTTTATCGGTAGAATTCTAATTTATCTCCCCGTTTGCTTTGGAACACTGATCCTAAGCTCTATACCTCTTGCATCTTTGTCACCAGCTCACCACCAGAGAGTACGTCGCCATTATTTTCCTGTCCTTCCCAATTGAATGCTAAATTCTCTGTCTTCTTGCGTTGGGCAGTGTGGCAGAGTTGCGTCGGGCACACCAGTTCTTGTCGGATCACTGAAGTTAATCAACGCTAACTCCAGTTTGTACCAACATGGGTGGTTGGTAGTGAACGTTGGGTTCTGCAAATTTTCCGTTTCCTACATCCCTTTCACCTGCCTCCTTCTCACCCCCGTGAGCAGTGGCTGCTTGGCCTACTCCCCAGCCATTAGCATAATATACTACTAGCATCTTTAGTCCTCCCACTTTTATTCCTGCTCTAATATAGATTAGGCCTTTCTCTGCTTGATCTCTGGAGTCACTAATTTTCCCTAAACTGTCTGCAAATAACATGGGCTGAAGAGCCCATTCTCCTACTTCTACTCCAGTCAGCAGCTCGTCCGTAACCAGAATAAAGAGGTATGGACCTAGTGCTGAGCCTTGGTGAACTCTAACCTTCACCGGGAAGTCCCCAGTAGTTCTCCAAGGAGTCCTTACCCTGGCTATCGATGAATCATACATATCCTTCACTATCCGAATAAACCCTTCTTCTACCTATTTTTTGTGTAATACCTCCCCAACTACCTGCCGTAGAACATTGCCATAAGCCTTCTCGAAATCAATGAAGATCTGATCCTCTTCAGTGGAATTTATTTCAAAGGTCTAATTAGGACCGTTAAGGACGGAATTCACGGATGATAAATGTCGACAAGGGCAAACGCGGATGAGAGCAAGGGCAACTCATTGCAGATCTCAAATCTCGCTCACAGAATTACAAGGGTTTGTGGCCTAACTCCAATTGGTACACTGTGACGTCTGTTTCAGCTTTCGGCAGGTTAGGGTGACAAGTGTAAAATACATACAGGATTGGCTCTAATACTATGCAGACTTTCAAAAGCCTTGGACTCGGGAAGGCTACGACAGGCGTACCTGGGCTTGATTCGTACTGTGATGCAAAGGGTACCCCGACCCCCTGGGCATGATTGTAGTCCGGTAATCGAATTAGTGTCCAGGAAATGTTGGAAATCTGTTCATACACATCTCTCCTTTTATCTGAAATTGATTTTTTGTTGGCGTTTTAGGGTCATTCGACTACAATGATCATGATCATTAGAGCCCCGTCCACTGCGTAGTTCTAATGCAGAGTCTGGATAGACACTAGGCCAGTGGTGGCGAACCTGTGACCCACCGTGCAATTTTAAGTGACCCACCCGAACGTGAATCATATCTAGTTTATCGTATCATAGTGTGTGGGTTGAACGGGGACCTGGAGGTTTGAACCGATAAATCCGACTCTGCCACAGGCGGGATAAGGACATTATGATGATGTTCTCTATTTGCTACTTTAATAAACTAATATATTCATCATTAATAACTTTTTATTCATAAAATTAAATAGTGATTGCAACTGACCCGCGGACAACTTATTCGCTCCTTTTTCGTGTTATTGTGACCCGTCTTCAAAAAAAAGGTTCGCCTCCACTGCACTAGGTGATTTGAGTATTCGCAGTACCCAGCGTTCCCAAACCGTCATCCATGCCAGTACTATCTGGGGTTACGTTGCTTAACTTTTGTAATTGATATTGAACGAAATAGCAAATATTGTCTTATGTTCACTGCGTTTACAATTTTTATTGAAGAGCACACAAATAATTCGCACCCGGACTACACAAAGTAACGGACATGAATGCACCCTCTTCCTACACAGTAGTTGAATCAATTTTTAGACAAACAATATTTATCTTTCAGTTTCGAATTTCATGATTTATTGTACTTGTAGATAGATATAACTACACTTTCAATTTTATTATCACTAGAGATACCTAGTCAAGAGAATATCAGGAAAGCATTTGACGTATTAGGTGCTTCATTGCACAGCAAAGAGTATTAATGGCTTTCCAAAGCAATCACAGGCGAAGAGGAACAATGATACTCCGGTAACTTTAATAGGCCTATAGGACTTTCCATTCCAAATCTCGCCTATGGAAGAATCGGGTACCTACTGGTTCCGCAAGTACCGCGAACACGCTTATTGGATTTCCTCATAACGGGGGATCAAGCTTTCCCCTGTAGGCCGTCGTCTTCAAACGGCCATCATTAAAATCGGTACAAAAACCCTCATTAAGGAAATAATATGATAACAATTAAGCTGATCGACTACTGCGTCAGTGGTTCCAGGTTCGAGAGAGGCTCCCAGTAGGCTTCCGTCAGATAGAAAGTAAAGCCGTGGCCCATTGTGGTGAGTCACCTGCATGCCAAACAACCCTTACTACAATGAAGTAAAACATACGTGCAGTTCTGCTAAAGTTCCATGTGTAGGAGCTCGCCCCCTTGTGTGCAATGCCCCAGCAAACTGTAGAACGACACGGTAAATAAGCATAGCGCATGCAGCATACGGTTGGCAGCCGGCTGTTTAAAAATACCATCCAACAGATTGCCCATTTGTGGGACACAAATGGCTACCGGACCTTACCATAGGCAGGTAAAAGGTTAGTAGATTAATTGTAAACGGGAATTTTCTCGTGTATGATGAGCAGAGGCTTAACTTCCCATCCAACTAAGGGTCCACTTAGGACTTCTCTTTTGCCCGTCCGAAAGAAACCATCCACCTCTTGGCCAGGGTCAGAACTAACGTCATGAGTTAAGCACACCACTGTGGGCCATGAAGATTCAAGATCCTCCTCAGTGGTTATGTGCTTGCTTGTCTGACTGGGGAGTTAATGGTTTCAAATTCAGTCCTACAATCAGGTAGGTGGCATCATTCGGACTAGACAGAAGTCTCAAGTGCTCCTTCCGTCGATTTGGTATCAAATGTCTTGTCCCGTGTTGCACGTACGACGTCACCACTGCACGTAGAATGAACCCTTTATACATGAAAGGAAATTACGTGTAGATCGGAAAAATATCCCAGGTGTACGCACGCACCTCCACATGACATCTGCAATGTACCTTAACGTTAGTAATGGGAGTTGTAAGGGGCAAGATTCAAATATCCATCCTCAAGAGAAGCGTCTCTTTACCTATTTGAGTTTCTGTCAATTTATTACTTGCATCATCATCATACCTTTATCCTGCCTGTGGCGCATCGGGTCTGTGGGTTCTGGCCCTCCAATCCCGCCTATCACCCACCAGGTTCTCATCCACATCACACACTATCAAACCCTTCGCACAAGCTGCTCCCATGTCTGCTTAGGCACCCACCTCTGCCCCGGGTGCTTCCAATAACCTTCATTGTTGTGATGGACCTTATCAGCTCCTCCCGTCTTATCACATGCCAATAACACCTCATCCCCCAAGCCATCCCTAACATACTCATTCTTAGTTCTATCTGCTCTCCACACCCCTCCTATGTACTACACCATTCCGCATTTCAGCTGCCCACATTCCGTTGCCATGGCTTTTTCGCAATGTTCCGCACCCTGATCCATACAGCATAGCTGGCCTAACCACTGCCCCGTAGAATTTCCTCTTTATTGGGTTGGCACTCTCCGATCACACAGGACTCCACTTGCCTGTCTCCACTTCAATGGAGCGGCTTATTGCGTTGGACACCCCAGTTCTCGTCTGATCACTGAAGTTAAGCAACAAAAGCCCAGCTAGTACTAACATGGGTGACCGCTTAGGAAACCTGGGTACTGCTAATACCCAATAATCGTCGCATTGGTGTAGTGTCTGTGCAATCTCTGCACTAGAACTATGCAGTGGACGGGGCTCTAATGACCTTGTAGTTGAAGGGCCCTAAAACACCAACGAAACGAAAAATCCACTTTCTAATTCTAATTCACTACACTGCAAGCATCCTTATTTGGCCAATATGGCAGTGGAGAGACCACCTCTCATTCCTAAATACGTTGCCATAAAGCTCCCAAAACCCTAGGCTACAATTCTCGTGGTCCCCCTACAACATTAGTAATGGTGGGGTTTGTTTTGAGGAAGCCTTCCACTTTATCCGCTCCAAGGCTATTTCATTGCCGAATGGTCCTTGGTAAGAAAGACCAGTAATATGGGTCTGTCTGTACCCTAATCTTGAATTTCTATGAATGATCCTTTCTCCCTTTATACTCAGCGAGGGACACATTTCCAACCTTCAATGACCTATGGGTCACATCTGATTCTCTTTCTCCATTGCTTTGGATCACTGATCCTAGGTACCTTATTACTTGCATCACCTTTATAAATTTAGTTCTTCGGCAACAAGGAAAATTTTCCATTTCTGACAGCCGTGAGGACAGGCGTGAGATAAGTTACCAGTGAGTTTGAGATTTGTAAAAGAAAGAAACTGACGGAGTAGAAATACAGTAGAACCTCTCTAATGGGTACACCGCTTAGACCTTATGAAAGTGTGCCCATAACAGAGGGGTACCCATTAAATAGGAGAGCCTATGGATACACACAATGAAATGGTTGTAACGTTTATTGCATATCAAATCTTACAGACAGAGGCTCTAACGCCTTTTTTAGCCATTTAATTGCATTCAACACACTAACAGACTTGGCAAGATCAGAGGCACAGGAAGTTTCGTCCATCTTCACTAAAAGTGAACAAACCAAGTGCCTTCTGTAGTTTGAATGGTCGAATTACTCCTTGGTTCTCAAGCGTCCGCTGAACACCCTGCGATATGCCTGTCCATGGAGTCCGCAGCGGAGAGGTCATGAGGCTAAATGGGACGTATTTTACCTCGTGGTGTACCCTTTAGAGAAGGTTATTATTATTGCTTCCATGGGCAAAAATATTGGTGGCAATGGAAAGCGTTCCCATCACAGAGGTGTACACAAACAGAGGTTTTACTGCATATGCCTATATAGACTCGGGTGTGACCCATAGAATCAATGGGAGATGGTTGAACTGGAGACAGGCAAATGGAGTCCTGTGTGGGACAAGGATCCCAATAAATTTGAAAGGGATGTTTTACAGGCAATGGTTAGGCCGGCTATGCTATATGGATCACCGTGTTGGGCATTGGGGAAGAGCCACGTAAATAAAATGCAAGTAGCCGAGATGCGAATGCTGCGGTGCATGAGTGGGGTGTCGAGAGCTGATAGGATTTGGAATGAATTTGTTTGTTTGTTGGAGTTTAAGGTCCCGTCAACTACGAGGTCATTAGAGACCCGTCCACTGTATAGTTCTAATGCATATACTGCACAGACACTACACTAATGCGACGATTTTTGGGTATTAGCAGTACCCAGCTTTCCCGAGCGACCACCCATGTCAGTACTAACTGGGCTTGCGTTGCTTAACTTCAGTGATCAGACGAGAACTGGTGTGTCCAACGCAACTCACCGCTCCCTCATTGGAATGAATATACTGTATTAGAAATAGCCTGGGGGTGGGGGACATCGCGGAAAAAAATGAGGGAGAGTAGATTGAGGTGGTTTGAACACGTAATGCGAAGAGGGGAGGAGCAGTTTGTTAGGTCCATTACAACATTGCAGGTTGTTAGAAGCACCCGGCGCAAGGGGAGACTAAAGCAGATGTGGGAGCAGATTGTCCGTAAGGCCCAGCGCAAAATGAGACGCAGTCTCCGCAGGTGACGCAGGGTGACTCACCACAAATTTCTGTAACTCATATGATAGTATGCAGTCGCGCCCATGCTCCCATGCGCTCATGCGCCGCAGTGCCCATACCACAGTTTCCTGCGTGAAGTTGGCGTGACTTTCAAAGAAACTAAATGAAAACATTTTTGAAGTCATGCAAAGTAGAGAAACTGCAAGTAGCTGAGATGCGAATGCTGGTGGTTGGAAGCACCCTGGGCAGGGGAGACTGAAGTAGGCGTGGGAGAGGGTTGCCCGTAAGGATATGGTAGTGCGTGAGATGGACGGGGACCTAGTGGGAAATAGATGGGAGTGGAGGGCTAGAACCCCCCCCGCTGCACCAGGTCCCCATCCACTCCACGTCTGCTTTAAAAAACTGCGATTCAATGTGCAGTGAATGCCTGCTAGCAGTTTTTTGATTTAGAATTATTGCAACAAGTGTTATCGGCAATAACTTTTGAAACTTTAAAGTTATTTTTATAATAATTTTGTAACTGCAAGGAAGGTAGTGTGATAAAGAAAATGATTCCCACTCCATCGTTACCGGTAATATTTTAAAAATTTTATTACAAATCGATTTTATTTCACGTAAAGTCATATAACAAAGAAAGACAGCTCAATGTTTTAATTTATAGCTTAGTTATCAAAAAATATTTAAGAGTATATTGATAGAAGAGAGCTACAGAATCTTGTAAAAACCTGAACATTCGTACATTGAAATCAAATGATTTATATGCCCCCAGCCATGCTTTGGAACACTGATGAATCGATCCGCGAAAATAGTGATTCTAGGCGGCAAATTCCGTTACTTCAGAAAGTTACACAAGATAACGAGTATAATATAAAATTTATGAAATTAACAGTATTCTGTAAATAATTATTACTCTTTAGTGTAGCAGTTATCCAAAGCAATTTGCCTACTGGCAAGCCTCGATTCGGTCGAAGTGGAAAAACATTGGGAGTTAAAGAATTAACGGTAAGTACTACACAGAGTTCCAAGGCAACGATAATGAATATCAGCAGGCACAATAAGTAGTATAGTGTAATAAATATTATTTGTTAATTCAACTAATTTGTAACATGCTACCTGGTCCTTAATTATTTCAGACACAGCGTTAGTAGAGTGCATGACAGTGGCAACATGCAGCCTTATTTCTAATTACGACCCACCCCCTATTGAAAAAATAAAATAGTGCGCTATATCACGTGGGTATCCGCAAAACGTTTTCCAGGAAGCGACAGCTTGGAAAAAATAATTAGGAGAGAGGGAGAGAGAGAGAGAGAGAGAGAGAGAGGGAGGGAGGGAGAAAGAGGCCGAGAGAGGGAGAGGAAGACCAAGAGAGAGAGTTCCAGGAGTGGTACATATTTTCCGCATATTTTGATTTTTTTCCGATTGGGGAAAGTGCTCCGTTTGCCGTTCTCTACAGACGCCCATTGTGTATCACATTCAAAGTGGCTCATGTTTTATTTCCCGTGCGTATTCTCCGCTGCATCTAAATCATTTAAATTGATACACGCTATTATATATAATATAATAAGATGTCTGAAAATAAAGATGCCCACCAAGTGTCGGATTTATGTATAGGGTCTACAGCCACTGTGCAAAGTTGAAGCTTCATTTTGACCTCAACTTCGCAAGCAAGATCTTGGGTATTCGATTATGCAGCGCAATGGTGAAGAATTGTTCTCATTACAATTTAAAGGCAGTCTACTCTAAACATTTCTGATTTGGAAATGTTTTAGAGACACTGTGCTCTCAGCCTATCACCAATCCAAACTTTCATCCAGCACTGTGACCATCTCATCTCTAAATACAAAGTTGACAAGAATAAAGTCAAGGGTTGCCTGAACTTAGTTTTTCTGTACTATCGTATAACAGTTCAAAGAGACTTATGTATAGAGCCAGATGAGTTTTATAACAAAAATTACGAGTATCACAATATTTGTACAACAGTCAACATTTTCAAATCGAAAGCAACGTCACTAGAGAGAAAGGTTGGTCATGGTTTTCTGCAACAATAGCCTCAATTAATTACCTACCAAAAGGCATACCTTACTGCAAGTGCAGCTACAAGAGTCACTAATACTGTCGTACTGATTATGAGTGCATTTGATGAGTTACTTCCTTTACAGGTATCTGCCAAGTTGCATTTATCTGCAAGATTTCCATAAGTGTTTTCAAACACATCAAATGGGCATAAAAACGAAGAGCAGTTGGGAAGAATAACTTCCTTTTGTTGGACGTAAGTAGCTACTCTAAATTCTTCAACATTCTGAGTGGAACAGTTGAATAACACAAAAGCAACGTTGCCCGCGAATGGATCGATGTCGCTAGTTCTCCACTTCCTATGAGTTTGAGATGAATAACTGGAAGCTTCAAGTGGAGTTGAATCTTTAAAGAGTCCAAGACGAGAATATAGCTTTAGCATCATTCCAGAATGAGTGAAATGAAAGAGACCCAAACGGGGTTTTGATGGATCGTTCTTGTCACCAGAAAATGCAATGGTTTTCCTGAAATCATATCAATTATTAGGATCCACTTGTCAAATTTTCTATTCCATTCACGATTATTTTACATTCTATACCTAAAACTATCCAGAAGATTTTTCACGAGTGGACACGCTAGTTCATAGTTCAAAGGGTGACCATAGCCATTTTTCCAATAATATTTCAAGTCTTCAGAGAATTCCATCACTTGAAGATCTACATTATCAAACAAATGACACCAGGGACTTATTTCATTGGCAAACTTTGGATCCCAGGCGGTGTCGAATCTGCACATTTCGTAGAGGATTGAAATATTTGCTGTTGGCACACAAAAAAAATGTGTTAATAGTTCACCACCCATCATCTAATTTGTTTAATTGAAGGAGTCTCAACATTCACTTACCATATGTCAAAGTTTCGTTCAGCCCAATTCTGTCAGTTACTGAGCGAACTACGTCAATCATGTGTGCTTCTCTTATAAATTTGAAAAATTCGATGTGAGCCGTGTCATTGTCATCAACTTCCTACAGTGAAACAAAATTATAATTTGGAAGAAAATATAATTTTGAAACTGAAGTCTAGAGAAAGAGAAGGGGGAACTAGTTAAGTCCACTGAAAGGAATGCAGGTGGTTTTGGAAGCACCAGGGGGCTGAAAAAGACCATATAGGATGTGGGAGCAGCGTGTGGAAAGAGATATGATAATATGCGAGGTGGGTGGAGATTAGTGGAAGATAGGAGGGAGTGGTGCGAGTGGAGACCAGAACCCACAGAACCGGCCTTGCCAGAGGCCAGATAATGGCATGATTATGATTAAGTTTAGAAGCTTGCTAAATTACCTTTTCCCACCGTGAACAAACTTTGTAAGAGCGTAAGAGTTCGTCATCTTTTAAAACGTCAAATTCTACACCTTTACCTGAAAACAAAGTTATAAGAGTCCTTTA
>JAAFCE010007744.1:17393161-17594625 GCA_013389805.1 Trigoniulus corallinus
CATGTCAGTACTAACTGGGCTTGCGTTGCTTAACTTCAGTGATCAGACGAGAACTGGTGTGTCCAACGCAACTCACCGCTCCCTCATTGGAATGAATATACTGTATTAGAAATAGCCTGGGGGTGGGGGACATCGCGGAAAAAAATGAGGGAGAGTAGATTGAGGTGGTTTGAACACGTAATGCGAAGAGGGGAGGAGCAGTTTGTTAGGTCCATTACAACATTGCAGGTTGTTAGAAGCACCCGGCGCAGGGGGAGACTAAAGCAGATGTGGGAGCAGATTGTCCGTAAGGCCCAGCGCAAAATGAGACGCAGTCTCCGCAGGTGACGCAGGGTGACTCACCACAAATTTCTGTAACTCATATGATAGTATGCAGTCGCGCCCATGCTCCCATGCGCTCATGCGCCGCAGTGCCCATACCACAGTTTCCTGCGTGAAGTTGGCGTGACTTTCAAAGAAACTAAATGAAAACATTTTTGAAGTCATGCAAAGTAGAGAAACTGCAAGTAGCTGAGATGCGAATGCTGGTGGTTGGAAGCACCCTGGGCAGGGGAGACTGAAGTAGGCGTGGGAGAGGGTTGCCCGTAAGGATATGGTAGTGTGTGGGATGGACGGGGGACCTAGTGGGAAATAGATGGGAGTGGAGGGCTAGAACCCCCGCTGCACCAGGTCCCCGTCCACTCCACGTCTGCTTTAAAAAACTGCGATTCAATGTGCAGTGAATGCCTGCTAGCAGTTTTTTGATTTAGAATTATTGCAACAAGTGTTATCGGCAATAACTTTTGAAACTTTAAAGTTATTTTTATAATAATTTTGTAACTGCAAGGAAGGTAGTGTGATAAAGAAAATGATTCCCACTCCATCGTTACCGGTAATATTTTAAAAATTTTATTACAAATCGATTTTATTTCACGTAAAGTCATATAACAAAGAAAGACAGCTCAATGTTTTAATTTATAGCTTAGTTATCAAAAAATATTTAAGAGTATATTGATAGAAGAGAGCTACAGAATCTTGTAAAAACCTGAACATTCGTACATTGAAATCAAATGATTTATATGCCCCCAGCCATGCTTTGGAACACTGATGAATTTATCCGCGAAAATAGTGATTCTAGGCGGCAAATTGCGTTACTTCAGAAAGTTACACAAGATAACAAGTATAATATAAAATTTATGAAATTAACAGTATTCTGTAAATAATTATTACTCTTTAGTGTAGCAGTTATCCAAAGCAATTTGCCTACTGGCAAGCCTCGATTCGGTCGAAGTGGAAAAACATTGGGGGTTAAAGAATTAACGGTAAGTACTACACAGAGTTCCAAGGCAACGATAATGAATATCAGCAGGCACAATAAGTAGTATATTGTAATAAATATTATTTGTTAATTCAACTAATTTGTAACATGCTACCTGGCCCTTAATTATTTCAGACAGCGTTAGTAGAGTGCATGACAGTGGCAACATGCAGCCTTATTTCTAATTACGACCCACCCCCTATTGAAAAAATAAAATAGTGCGCTATATCACGTGGGTATCCGCAAAACGTTTTCCAGGAAGCGACAGCTTGGAAAAAATAATTAGGAGAGAGGGAGAGAGAGAGGGGGGGGAGGGGGGAGGGGGGAAAGAGACCGAGAGAGGGAGGGAGAGAGAGAGAAAGAGACCGAGAGAGGGAGGGAGAGAGAGAGAAAGAGACCGAGAGAGGGAGGGAGAGAGAGGGGGGAGAGAGAGCGAGGAAGACAGAGGCCGAGAGAGGGAGAGGAAGACCAAGAGAGAGAGTTCCAGGAGTGGTACATATTTTCCGCATATTTTGATTTTTTTCCGATTGGGGAAAGTGCTCCGTTTGCCGTTCTCTACAGACGCCCATTGTGTATCACATTCAAAGTGGCTCATGTTTTATTTCCCGTGCGTATTCTCCGCTGCATCTAAATCATTTAAATTGATACACGCTATTATATATAATATAATAAGATGTCTGAAAATAAAGATGCCCACCAAGTGTCGGATTTATGTATAGGGTCTACAGCCACTGTGCAAAGTTGAAGCTTCATTTTGACCTCAACTTCGCAAGCAAGATCTTGGGTATTCGATTATGCAGCGCAATGGTGAAGAATTGTTCTCATTACAATTTAAAGGCAGTCTACTCTAAACATTTCTGATTTGGAAATGTTTTAGAGACACTGTGCTCTCAGCCTATCACCAATCCAAACTTTCATCCAGCACTGTGACCATCTCATCTCTAAATACAAAGTTGACAAGAATAAAGTCAAGGGTTGCCTGAACTTAGTTTTTCTGTACTATCGTATAACAGTTCAAAGAGACTTATGTATAGAGCCAGATGAGTTTTATAACAAAAATTACGAGTATCACAATATTTGTACAACAGTCAACATTTTCAAATCGAAAGCAACGTCACTAGAGAGAAAGGTTGGTCATGGTTTTCTGCAACAATAGCCTCAATTAATTACCTACCAAAAGGCATACCTTACTGCAAGTGCAGCTACAAGAGTCACTAATACTGTCGTACTGATTATGAGTGCATTTGATGAGTTACTTCCTTTACAGGTATCTGCCAAGTTGCATTTATCTGCAAGATTTCCATAAGTGTTTTCAAACACATCAAATGGGCATAAAAACGAAGAGCAGTTGGGAAGAATAACTTCCTTTTGTTGGACGTAAGTAGCTACTCTAAATTCTTCAACATTCTGAGTGGAACAGTTGAATAACACAAAAGCAACGTTGCCCGCGAATGGATCGATGTCGCTAGTTCTCCACTTCCTATGAGTTTGAGATGAATAACTGGAAGCTTCAAGTGGAGTTGAATCTTTAAAGAGTCCAAGACGAGAATATAGCTTTAGCATCATTCCAGAATGAGTGAAATGAAAGAGACCCAAACGGGGTTTTGATGGATCGTTCTTGTCACCAGAAAATGCAATGGTTTTCCTGAAATCATATCAATTATTAGGATCAACTTGTCAAAATTTTCTATTCCATTCACGATTATTTTCCATTCTATACCTAAAACTATCCAGAAGATTTTTCACGAGTGGACACGCTAGTTCATAGTTCAAAGGGTGACCATAGCCATTTTTCCAATAATATTTCAAGTCTTCAGAGAATTCCATCACTTGAAGATCTACATTATCAAACAAATGACACCAGGGACTTATTTCATTGGCAAACTTTGGATCCCAGGCGGTGTCGAATCTGCACATCTCGTAGAGGATTGAAATATTTGCTGTTGGCACAAAAAAAAAATGTGTTAATAGTTCACCACCCATCATCTAATTTGTTTAATTGAAGGAGTCTCAACATTCACTTACCATATGTCAAAGTTTCGTTCAGCCCAATTCTGTCGGTTACTGAGCGAACTACGTCAATCATGTGTGCTTCTCTTATAAATTTGAAAAATTCGATGTGAGCCGTGTCATTGTCATCAACTTCCTACAGTGAAACAAAATTATAATTTGGAAGAAAATATAATTTTGAAACAGAAGTCCAGAGAAAGAGAAGGGGGAACTAGTTAAGTCCACTGAAAGGAATGCAGGTGGTTTTGGAAGCACCAGGGGGCTGAAAAAGACCATATAGGATGTGGGAGCAGCGTGTGGAAAGAGATATGATAATATGCGAGGTGGGTGGAGATTAGTGGAAGATAGGAGGGAGTGGTGCGAGTGGAGACCAGAACCCACAGAACCGGCCTTGCCAGAGGCCAGATAATGGCATGATTATGATTAAGTTTAGAAGCTTGCTAAATTACCTTTTCCCACCGTGAACAAACTTTGTAAGAGCGTAAGAGTTCGTCATCTTTTAAAACGTCAAATTCTACACCTTTACCTGAAAACAAAGTTATAAGAGTCCTTTAGTAATGTTTCTTCCTCAGATTTATCATTCCAGACCGGGTTAGTACCAGGAACACAACGGTGAACTATTAAACAGTACTTTCGCAAAGCCGGCTGCCACAACCCACTTATTTACCATCAGCCTATCTTTCTGGGGGCAGTTCCAGTTATCGACGCGGAAGGGATTGGAGAGAGTTCCTCCATCTGGAAAGCCATCCGTCTTGGCAAGGATCGAGCCCCCGACGCAGACATCACCCAATTTACTCAGTCATTTTATCAAATTCAGATATTACGTGTTCACGGAGGGTAGTGACATCGTAAATAGCGATATACAGAACTACAGCCTTTCATCTGGTGGAAAGCACAGACCAAGGCCCATAGAAGATGTGGGCGACCGGGTTCGCAGTGGGCTCAAGTCAAGTTCTTCCTACTCGGTTAACGAGGTAATGTTTATGTACTGAATGATCTTCAAGAGTAGTTTTCGGTAGTAGGCGCGCCTCGTTGGCGCAGAGATTGCGTCCGTGTGTGCAGGCTTTATTTTGGCCAAGATGAATTCAGAGATGAGAGAGCTCCCAAGCGCGTCTTCTGTCGAGTGTGAAGAAAAGCCGTAGCCCCATGTGGTATGTAGATCACCTGCTAGTAAACAGAGCGGCTTATTGCGTTCGATACCGGTTGTCGTCTGATCACTGACGTTAAGATAGTACACTACGGGCATGGTATGCCGGATTTACCACTAGGCCAAGTAGGCTGAAGCCTAGGGCCTCAACATTTAGCGAGCTTCAAAGCTTAAGAAAAGGGCCTAAAAATTGAAATATCCTACGGCCTCAATATCTAAATCCGGTACTGCTGGCATGGGTGACCTTTTGGGAGAACTGGGTACTGCTAATATGGGTATTAACAGTACCCAGTGTTCCAGATCATCCTAAAAACGTAGTGTCTGTGCAGACCGCATTAGAACTACGCAGTGGACAGAGCTCTAATGACCATCGTAGTTGAAGGGCCCAAAGACACCAACAAGATGGAAAAACTGCCCGTAAAGGGATGCTTTCTACACTGCAAATTTGCCCACCCAAAACAATAAGTAAAAAGTAAAGAGTAAAGCGCTTTAATCTAAATCTACAGTCAGCTGCGGAAAAAAGTTTGTGTTTCTGGTTCCAACGGGACACATGAGTACCAGGTAATAATTGTTTTAGTTATGATTCAGTTCTCGCGGGCCATTGCCTCAGCAGCTCTGAAACTTACTTGATAGAAGCAAGCCTTCAGCAAAGGCCTTTGCACTTTCTATCGTCCGTTGAGTATCAGTTGTGCGGAAGACGTAGTTAGAACTTGAATATGGCTCTCCAAGAAGTTGGGGGAACTGAGATTTCAGAGTGCGACCTTACGGGGGGAAAAAAGAAATTCACATAAGGATTATTGAAAAAAATTCAACATATTTGATTTTTAGAGTCACGTAAGGCAAAAGTTGGTACCTATAGCCTCAAGTTCTTTGCGGCCTTCTGCAGCCAGTAGGTTAGTGGAAGAGCCATTGAAAGTAAGTTTCCAGCTCGTGAGATAATCCTGATCTTCTTGACAAATATGTCCTGCATATTTCAAAACAACACGGCAAATTAGAAGCTATGCCACAAAAAACGGGGTTTATGCAAGTGGGTCTCGGAAACAAATTAGAAGTGCATACAAACCTTTTCCTTCTTTAGCATTCTGTAGAATGGTTTCTTGAAGTTTGGGAACCCTGTGAATCATGTCTATCACATCAGAAGCTCCTGGATACCTAGTTCCATGTCTGGCAATGAAATATACTTGCACTGCCTTGCAATCTGCAGCAAAAAAAAAAAAAAACATTATTTTCAAACTGATAAAGTATTTCTCCGTGGCATAGTGGTTGGTTGGCACGCTCTGCTACTGTGTCAGGAGTTTTAAGTTCGATCGTGGGCCGAGGTGGGTTGGCTTCTTTCGGGCGAGAGAGAGAGAGGCCCCGAGTGCACCTCTTTCGGGTGAGAAGTAAAGCCGAGGTCCCGTGTTGGTGTACGATGTCACTTGCACGTAAAAGAACCCACAACATTTCCAGGTGTAGGAGCTCGTCCCCCTGGCGTCGGTGGAATTCCCCAAAAATGAACAGTAGACCGACGATAAATAAGCATAGGGGTTGCAGCTTTTCTCGGCAACCGTCTGCAGAAAAACTATGACCAATACATCGCCCTTGTGTTCATTCAGAGGGACAAGATGGGTACCCACCCTGCCATGGGCGGGAAAAAGGGTTAAGAGTTGTTTGTTGTAAAGAGTTTCTCCGTTCCTGGACTCGCTCTGGTCAGGAAGTGAGCCCTTACACCAGCAGATATAAAATCATGATACCCTCATTCCGCCTGCAACAGGGTCGGGTCTGCGGGTTCTGGCGCTCCACTCATGTAACTGCAACAAGGTCCCCCACACACTACCACATCTTTACGGACAACCTGCTCCCACGTCTGCTTTGGTCTCCCTCTGTTCCCAGGTTACCCCAACGATCAGCAGGCCGACGATAAATTACCATAGAGATTGAAACATAGTTTGGCAGCCGGCAGCGTGAAATACATTCCAATAAATCGCCTGTGCCCAAACCTGACAAATGGATGCCCAAACCCTGCTATAGGCAGAAAGAGGGCCAGTAGTCGTTTGTAATTTCAGTAGGACGAGGAATGAGCACGGTGCCTGGACAAAGTCCAACGACTTACAGGTAGTATTTACAGATTTGTTTGAAGGTTTTGCTTAAAAACTATTGTTCTAATGTCGCCTGTGGCAGGGTTGAGATAGGACGTTCATGCAGAAAACGTACGTAGATAAATTGAATAATAGAAAGACAGTGAGGAACATCGTGAACATTGAAGAAAGAGTGGTTTCACTGGACTCACTGCGAATATCACGTCGTAACCCCACTTTCAAGGCCTCTCAGGACTCGAACACCTCACCTGAAGACTCGTAAATATTCATTTTGTTCGTATACATTTTACTTACCTGGAAAAGAGACTGGCTTGACATCATCCGTAGGTTTCACGAATCGATAAGGCGTCTTTGAAGCAAACTTGTTGTAACCCGAGTGGCTGCATCCCTGAGCATCCATCGCCGGCAAGTCGATGATCACAAGTATGGCGACCAGTAACAGGTAGAACCTCGGCTCCATCTTTTTAGAGTGTGGTTTCTAGAATGAAAGCAAGATTTTGGTTATAGGAATTGGACTCGCAAACACCAGTAAGAATCCACTTCTTTTTTAGATTTAGTGATCTTCATGTAAATTAAGTGACACCAATATGACAGCGGGAAATGTGGGCAGCTGGTTTTGCTAGAAGACATTAAGAGTCCACCTTTCGTAATAGTGAGGATTTCAAGGCCAACAAGACCAAGGTCTTGCCTAGATTAACATGTATTCTAGTCTTAAGATAAAGTTAAGGGAGTGGCTACTACAACGTTTCGTTTTAAAACCTCCCTAAAGGGTTAATCACGTCACAGTATTTACTGGAAACAACCGTATGGTGCAATATAATTTCGCCTACAGTTTTGCAGCACATTATGTGTTGATTTCACTAGTTACACTGATAGAGGCTGTCCGGTTAAGCTCAAAGAACACGAGTTCAACTCCCAGTTGTTGGCGGTAGTTTTTCTGATTAGGACAAAGGGAATCTAACCTGCAAAGGAGCGTGCGGCTGTTCCACGTAAGATTTGGGACCAAGGAGGTTGGCCGTGTGAACTTGCGTTACACACAAGGTCTCGTCTGATCACTGAAGTTATGAAACGCAACTCCAGATGATAGTAGTAGCGTGGGTGACCACTTGGGAACACCGAGTACTGCTAATGCCCAAATCGCGTGGTATCCGAGTAGAATCCATTTCAACTGCCTGGGGGATGAGGCTCTAATGACCGTTGTAGTTGAAAGGTCCTAAAAAACACTAGCAACCCAACCCTGCCATAGGCGGAATAAAGGTAGAATGATTATACAGAGGGAGGGAGGTAATCTATGCCAATACGTGGGAGAGCTCACTTCTGTTTCGAGCAAGAGCTGGGTCACTGGAGACGAAACAGAGGATGGCCAAGATCACAGATCGAAAGAAGGGCTGTGGATTGTGTGGGGATCGATTGGAGGATTTCAGGCATGTGATCCTGGCGTGCCCAGCGCTGGACCACTGCAGGAGAGGTTAAGGAACCCCCACATTGGAAGAGGTGCTGGGTTCTGGGGTGGAGCGGCTGAAATGGGTGCGAAAGGCAAAGATGTTGCTAGGGTGCTGGTGGAAATCTAGGCATATGGGTCTAGCATGAAAAATCTCGCTAGCAAGGTATCAGTCACAAAGGATTACATATTCATACTCAACACAAATCTGTATAGCATAGATAGCCTGTAAACTTCCCCTGGAGTTCCTTTGGGACATGGCACAATTCGACTATTTCCATATTTCACATTTTTGGCCTCAGTGCGACGTTGACTCAGATGTTTGGCCTCAGTTATGACACAGTACGCGGGGCGGAAGTAGTACTGGGTTACTGCGTCAGTAGTTCCTGACCTGACGTTGACTTTCCTGTGCGCCATCCGCAGGATGGAAGGAAAGCAGTTGTGTTGACGATGTGATCCGCGCGGCAAAAAACCCACCAGCTGAAAGTTTGCAGTTCTGTATAACACTATTTACGATGTCACTACCCTCCGTGAACTCGTAATATCTGAATTTGATGAAATGACTGAGTAAATTGGGTCAGTGGCTCGATCCTTGCCGTGGCGGATGGCTTTCCAGGTGAAAGAACCCGCCTCCTGACGTCGGTGGAGTGCCCCAACGAACAGTAGAGAGAGCATAGGGATTGCAGCATTAGGTTGGCAGCCGGCTGAATGTAATACTATCCAACAGATTGCTCATGTGCACCAGTGGGGGGCGAATGGGCATCCGACCCTCGCATAGGTGAAAAGTGGTTGACACACCAGTTCTCATCAGATCACTGAAGTTAAGCAACGAAACCCCAGTTTGTACCAACATTTCCCCTCACCTGCGAGCAGGCGCGGATCCAGGGGAGAGCAATGCAGCAATTGCTCTCCCCTCAGTACCTCAATGGGGCGCATATTTCAACTGATGCACAATTCAGTTTCTGTACTGCCAGTCCAATCTGTGGTTGGTTAAACCACTGAAGATAGGACACTGCCCACACTCAAAATAATTGCTAGCTAGATTTTGGCTAAGGGATTCTGAATATTTAAAAATATTTGGAGCGCACTTTATGAAGTGCTCCCCCTGATCCGCCCCTGGCCGCGAGCCGCCTCCACAGGGCTCGACCCGTTATGGCTGCTTGGCTGAATCCCCAACCCGTTGGCATAATATACTATACTACTACTACTAACATAATTATGAGAGGAGGTTGCTCATATTTTTTTTTCTCATCATAGTCCTTGAAGTTTCAAACGGTAATGAAGTTCAGTAAGGGAATTTGGGCTGCATCCCAATTAATGACATCCCCCTCGCTGAAATGGAAAGCCTCTTGCAATTTTGAGCCTCAATTTAAATCATGGATGTACTTGGGAACCACAAGCTTTCAGCGCATTTCTGATGGAGACAAGGATATCGGGGACACGGAGACAGGGATTCAGGACAGTACCTACAAAGTTTGACAAATTCTGGGGTGTATCACTGCTAAGATTTCGTAATGGTCGAGTACAGGGCATAAAATGGCGTTTATTGGTATAAGCAATTTATTTTTGAACTTTAGGAATTCATTTTTAATACTCAATAGAAGGTTTGTTGTTCACAATTGTGCATTACTCATAACTCTGCAAATGTTCTTCATAACGAGTTGTGAAACTCATTTCCGTCATATTTTAATTGTGGCTATTGTTTTAGAGCCGGAACCGCGGGCCTCGGTGGTGCAGGAGGCAGCGTGCTTGATTACTGCGTCAGTGGTTCCAGGTTCGATTCTAGACTGAGGTGTTCTTTGTTCGTTGCTATTTTAGGGCCCTTCAACTCTAAGGTCATTAGAGCCCCGCCCACTGTAGTTCTAACGCCAAGACTGCACAGACACTACACTAATGCGAGGATTTTTGGTTATGATTGGTACCACTTACGTAGTCAAGGGGGTTTTGGGGGTATTAAACTCTCCTCTTGGGCCTCGGCTGAAAAATTTAAAACGTTTTGAAATCGAATATAGCGAAGCGCTATACTGTACATCCTCTGGACAGTCATATACCCCCCTTTAGCAGTTATATTCATCATCATACCCTTATCCCGCCTGAGGCGGGGGTCGGGTCTGCGGGTTCTAGCAGTCCACTCCCGTCTGTTTCCCACCAGGTCCCTGTCCACCCCGCACACAGCCATGTCCTTCCGTACAACTTGCTCCCACGTCTTTAGCAGTTATATTCCCCCTTCAGAAAATCCTTGCCATGCCAGTGAGTGGCACCCAGTTTTTCCAAGCGGCCACCCATGTCAGTACTAACTGGGGTTGCGTTGCTTAACTTTGTGATAAGATGAGAACTGGTGTGTCCAACGCAATAACCCGATCCCCTGGATCGAGGTGGGTTGGCTTCTTTCGGTTGAGAGCGACACGCGAGTGCGTCTTCCCCCAAAGGGGTTAGTAACACAATTTTTTGGCAACAACTATAGATTATTATAATGAACTGACTGCGTTGACAACATTTTTTCGTGTAGAAAGGGCTTCTTCTCTTGCATGCATGTGACATCCAACATTTGGTCAAGACATCAATTCCAGCCCCGGGTGACGGTTTTCCAAGGTCTTGAGGTAAACATTACTAGTAAAGCACACAAATAACATTTAGAAATTCGAAAGTGAACCTGAAACTGAATCAGCCCTTTTTGTCCGCATCAGAGCACAATGTTTTGATTAACGCATGAATCCAAGCGCGCAAGTTCGGTCCTGACTGACGGGGGTCGCTTTCCATCGTCTAAAAGCCGTGTTCCTGTGCAATGTGTCGCCAGCACTCAACAGAACATACATTTCTACATTTCGAACCTCTTGGTGTATCGCTGGGTCCGGGAAACTTTGCCCCAGTGGCACACATGAGCCATCTGTGGTCGAGGCATTTAAGCAGCCGGCTGCTAACTCAATGCTGCAACTCCTATGCTTATAGTCTCGGTGGTAATTTTGCGCTACCGACGCCACGGGGGGGCCTGCTCTTAAACCAAGGAATTATGCCAACGTACCCTACATAGATAAGTACTTTTAGTGGTAGGTAACATCTTAACACTACATGGGCCCATCGGACGGAAGGAGCACTGGGACGCTCTCGCAGCGAAAATGCCAAGCCGCCTTGGTTCATGATTGTGCCTAAAACCTGTTTAGCACGCTTTTTTTTTACTCATTTTGAAATAAAATGTGCGTAAGGGCAAGGAATTTAATGATTGCACCTGGGGGAGGCAGACTGACAAGCCCTCGGTGGAGCAGAATGTAGTGCGCTTGATTACTGCAACAGTGGTTCAAGGTTCGATACGGGATCGAGGTGGGTTTGCTCTTTTTTTTTTCTTTCGGGGGCGGCTGCATTGCGTTGGGCACACCAGTTCTCGTCTGATCACTGAAGTTAAGCAACGAAATCCCAGCTAGTACGGGTATGCATGATCGTTTAGGAACATTGGATACTGCTAATGCCCAAAATTGTCGTAACAGCGTAGTGTCCGTGCAGAACCCTGTTTTAGAACTACGCCGTGGACGGGGCTCTAATGAGTTTGGTAGATGAAGGGCCGTAAAACACCAATGAATCAAAAATTGGTTTCTTTCGGGCGAGAGAGACCGCGAGTTCACCTTCCGTCGGAGAGTATTAAAACCGTGGTCGGGCGTGGTGTACGATGGCTTATGTATGTAAAAGAACCTTTTACTACGCAACGGGTAGACGAGGCAAAAGTTCTATGTGTAAGAGCTCACCCCCCCCTTTGGTGTCGGTGGAGTGCCCCAACGAACAGAAGACCGACGATAATTAAGCATAGGGGTTGTAGCTTAGGTCGGCAGCCGGCTGCGGAAAAATATGTCCAATATAACGCCCATTTGTCCATTCGGAGGGACAAAGATGGCTACCCGACCCTTCCATAGGCAGGAAAAGGGCCGTATAAACTCACTGTCACTCTGGTAACCAACTAAACCAGCGATTCTCAGCCACTGTGCCGCGAGATTCATGAAATGTGTCGCCACTGCGAATACCCATACATAAGTGACGTCAGACAAGTAGTTCGATCGCTTCCGCCTTCCAGGAGGGACTGGCTGAACCAATGGTCATGAATATTAAAGTTCTCACTAATGCCTAACAAAGCAATGTAATAGTTTAGTCCAGTGGTTCTCAAAGCGTGTACCGCGGAACACTGGTGTTCCGTGAAACCACCAAGTGTTCCGCAAAAAATTTAATGCACAAATAAAGCAATGGGGAGATACTCTGTGGTGACCCGCAGAATCGATGGGGGAGGAGGTGACTGAAGTGGAGACAGGCAAGCGGAGTCCTGTGTGATAGGAGGATCCCAATCTAGTTGAAAGGGAAGTTGTACATGACAGTGGTTAGACCAGCTATGCTATATGGATCAGAGTGCTGGGCAATGAGGACGAGCTACGTAATTAGAATGAGAGTAGTCGAGATGCGAATGCTGTGGCACATGTGTGGCGTGTCGAAAGCTGACAGAATTAGGAATGAGCATATTAGAGGTAACCTGGGGTGGTGGACATCGCCGAAAAAATCGGGGAGAATAGGCTGAGGTGGTATCGACACGTCATGCGAAGAGGGGAAGAGGAGCTCCTTAGGTTAATTCCAGGAATGCAGGTGGGCGGTAGCACCACGGGCAGGGGGTGGACGTGGAACTGGGAGAGAGATGGACGAGAGTGGAGGGCTAGAACCCGTAGACCCGACCCTGCCACAGGCGGGATAAGGGTATGATGATGATGTAGTAAATACCAAGTGTAGAAGGTGTACAACCTGCTTTAAAGTTTATGTTGAATTGTAAGTGTTCCCTGCTAGTAAAATGTCAGTTTAGTGTTCCCCGACTTCAAAAACATTGAGAACCACTGGTTTAGTCTACTAGTCACCCGTTTGATGTGTGCATAGGGCTGGTTTACTAGTAACTTCTAACCCTCTCCCCGCGTATGGCAGGGTCATTACCCATCTTGTCCCTCTGAGCGGACACAATGACGATATATTGGACATTGGTTTCCCACAGCCGGTTGCCGACCAAAGCTGCAACCCCTACGCTATTTATAGTCTTTCTTCTGTACGTTGGCATTCCGTCGAAGCCGGGGGGGGTGGGGCTAGCTTCTACACCTGGAAATTTTGCTTCCTCTACCTTAAAAGTGCAGCCAAGTTGCGCTGGACACACCAGTTCCCGTGAGATCACTGAAGTTAAGCAGCGCAAGCCCACGTCAATACCAACATGGGTGGTTGGTAAAGAAAGTTGGGTGTTGCAAATTACCCCTCTTCATCCTTTCACCTACCTCATCTCCCACGGGCAGCCACCTAAGGGTTCGTCCTGTTATGGCTGCCTGGCTTACTCCCCAACCCTTGAAACTAATGCAATACAAAGGGTTCCTTCACGTGCAGATGCCATCGTACACCACACCACACGCCCCCTCCCGTTTAACTTCTAATCTGAAAGAAGGCGCACTCAGGGCTTCTCTCTCGCCTCGAGTCTAGTGATTTAGTTACCGAGCGTGCTACCCACTGTGCCACCGAGGCGAGGTTTTGCATAGGCTTAGGTTACAGCTTACAGTATATATATTTTGTTAGGCGTTTGTGTGCCCCGTGATTATTAAAAGTGCACCGTGACGAAAGAAGGTTGAGAATCGCTAAACTAAACATCTAATTGCAGTTTAATGATCAACTTCTTGTAGGCCCTGTACCGCAACCAACTGTCAAAAAATAGCTTAAATAATGGCTTTAGAAGCTTCCGGAATTCCCAATAGTCTGCAAAGTGCATTTCATAAAGTTGCTGAGTTGGCAATAATTTAGTAAATGAGTTATAATTTACAATTGAAAGTCTTGGCACGATACTGGTGTTAGGTGGAGATCGACATTTTTTAACAATACATGTTGACGTTCGGCCTAGACCAGGGGTGGAGCACCTGGGGCCTTCTGGCTACTGTACTACGCCTTACACCATACTGCATTCAGGCAAATGAAAGCGGCTTTCAGAAATGAATAGGTTCCCCACCCCTGGCCTAGAAAATCCCTAACCCTTTCAAATAAATTATTTTGTTTTACAAATTAACGCGGCAATTTTTTCTCAAAAACAGCCCATGTAAAAACTGAGGCACTCAAATAGTGCAATTGCCGGAGTACCGGAGGAGTATCGGTAACGTTTTATAGTGTCAGCATTACAAAATCAACTACTAACCTTTTCCGCTTATGACAGGGTCAGGTACCCACTTCTGAGACAAGGGCGATCTGTTGGACGGTATTTAACCCCTTTGCTTATTTATCGTCGGTATACTGTTCGTTGTGGGACTCTACCGACGCGTGAAGGGCGGGCTTCTACACCCGAGAAATTTTGCTAATCTCCTCATCGCCTAGAAGAAAGGGTTCTCTTAGGTGCAAACGCACACGGGGCCACAGCTCTACTTCCCATTCGACGGGCCTCAGTCCTCCAAAAAGAAGCAAACCGACCGCGATCCAGTAGTGAACCTGGAACCGATATCCAGCATCAATGAGCACGCTTTCTCTGCCAAACAGAGGCGGGCTTCAGGGTGGTGTGGAATGCGATCCAACACTTGTGTGAAGAGTTTTTTACGCTGCAATGCATACCTAACCATTTGTCCGTCAATGGCTGGGTCAGGTGCCGCCCATTAGTCACGCGGGAACCGGGAACCCACCGGCGACCTATTGTACGGAAATTTTAAGCAGCCGGCTACCGTTAAACTAATTCTACAACTCCTTCGATTATTCGCCGTCAGCCTGTTTTCTTCGTGACGGTAAACTCAGTTACCGACGCCAGAGGGCGAGCTCCTACACCTAGAAATTGTCAATTCCATTTAGAAAGGGTTCTTGAGATATCAAGGTCAGGTTCCTCTAGTCTCATTATCGAGAGTAAGCCTTCTATCAACAGGCAATACACCAGAGTCCTTTGCGGAGCCTTGGGAATTGCAGGCCAACGCCCGTATACGAATTAACTTTTCCATTATAAACCTACCAGTTCCGAGTCCAGATTTCGACGATGGTTACATTCCCACCCCCAGAAGCGCAAGCAGGTCAGGTAAATGCCTACAATGGCTTCATTGGTCTGAGCCCAGATTTTAGCCCAGCAGCAGCCAGATAATCCTTCCACGCCGGTTTTTTTTCCGGTGACTGGTGGAGAGAAGACAGCCTGATAAATAGTAACTCTCCCGTCAGAAAGAAGCCACCCACCCCGGCCAGGATCCAATCTGCAACCACAGACTTGGAAGGGCAGTTCCAACTGTACCTTTACTACACGTATAACTTCCTCCTTGTAGAAAGGGCGCTTCTATGCAGAACGTGGATTTTCATGTGGGAAAGCAAGAGGGAGGAGACACCGGTCGCAACGAAAAGAGAAGCCATAGTGACAATAGAAGGCTAACAAAAATTCAAAGAGGGAAGGAAAGTAGAGATGGATGACATCCAATTCGCTGTTGCATTATAGTAATTGTGCAATAGGTCAGACACCATGCAATATTATAACCAAACAAAGCATTAATTTACCTGCCAAAAATTTCTATTTTGGGTGTATAATGCAGTTTGGAACAGTGGGGTGGGCAGGCATCCTCCCACAGACAATGCAGCCAATATTTCCTGCGGGTTCCAGACGCCTCGCTGGGGTGCCCCCTGTCAGAGCATGTTCGGTGGACCCTCAGACCCGACCCTGCCACAGGCGGGATAAGGATATGATGATAAAAATACGCAACTATCACAGACTTATGCAGCTCCGTAATTCTGCCTTGGAGATTTCAGAGCGATCGAGAGCGCTTCGTAAAACAGTTGAGAAAACAACATTAATAACCGTTTAAAAATTCCCTTGTCCTCGCCCCCAAGAGATGGACAGCGCTATTAAGTGAACGGTTTCGCTACGGTGCTTTACAATATCAAACTACACAGCGCTACGCTACAAGTTCTGAGCGCTTCGAATACCGCATTCTAAATTCTCTGCGCGGCTTTCATGATTCATAACACCATAAAAATCGACAAAGTAAGCTGTTTATAATCACCTTATTTAATATTACAGAGATTTTATATAATGCTAATAATCTTAGAAAAGCCAAGTAGTTTAAGCACAAAACACAATAGAATTATTTTTTTCGTATCTGCTACCGCGCGTGTCAATTTCAAAAAATGGTGCGGGTGTGCTTACCTGAAGTTTTTGATTCCAAGCAACAATTCTGAAATGTTTTCGATCTCCTTTAATATATCCTACTAAAGCTCTGACTACTACCTCGGATTGTGTAGTACTATATTTTAATTGATATTTAGTACGATGATGATCTCATCTCAAAGCGGCAAACCTCCGCGAATATAATGAAGTTAAGTGGCGACTGACGCACTTCTAAAAATGGTGACTCGATACCAACCTTTTACTGACGTGTTCTTGCTCCTCGACGAAAATGAATGAAGTTTCGTGTGGTAGGGGGAGGAGAACAAAAAACAACGTAGACGTTTCAACGAGGAAGTAATTCGAATGATTATGGTAATGATTCAAACTATGTCGTAATAGAGAGTGAGTCCAAACAGGTGTAGAAATTCCGCTCGCATAGTCATTGGACCAGTTCCTAGAATTCTCATTGGCTTACTGACCCACTTACATTGCCTTCATTGTGAGGTGTAAATAAAAAAAAAGTACACAGGCCGTGAAATGCACCTAATTCAAAAGGGGTTATAGGGATGAAACCGGATGAAGCTCTTTCCTGAAAAAAAAAAACATTACGCTTTATTGGCCTTGCATACCGATAGAATTTACATAAGGAATTGTTTTAAAGGCTTGTTTATATACTGCAATTCACTCACAATGATCAAAGGTGATCACGGTTTTCTATACATAATTAATCGACTAGCAAATATCTGTTAAAAAATTATGTAAACAATTAACTGATTTCAAAATATTGTAGAAAAAAACATACTTGAAAGACGAGTCATCATCATACCCTTATCCCCTCCCTGTGGCAGGGTCGGGTCTGCGGGTTCTAGCCCTCGACTCCCCTTATTTTCCACCAAGTCCCCGTTGCCCCCGTCCACCTCACACCTGCCCCCACGTCTGCTTTGGTCTTCCCCTAGCCCGGGTGCTTCCAGCCACCGGCATTTCCATAATGGACCTAACGAGCTCCTCCTCCCTTCTTTTCATTACAATTAACGGACAAGTCACTATTTCTTTATTTACTGTACGTCTTTCCCTGCCTTGGTTATCCCCGACCTGTGTGTCCTTAGGACCATTCTCGTCTTTTCCCCACGAGATTTCCTCCTTCAGGTTCTGTCATTGTCGAAATGCAGGTCAATCACCACTATTTACAGTATATCAGTGTGAAACTTTGAAAACAATTTTTCTGCATTACATATCCAAAGTACACAACAATTCACTGTTGACTTCTGCCATCTGCCGAGTAGATAGTAAAGACGTCTTCCATATGTCTCTAATATAGACATGGGGGACAGTATCTTGTGGATTTCCTTCCTGGCGAGAGCCGCCTTTGCCAGGCATCATAATGTATCCCTCCCTCTTCACATTCATTTAATATACAGTAGTTTACTCATCATCGCCTTATCCCGCCTGTGGCAGGGTCGGGTCTGCGGGTCCAATTAACATGCTCTGACTGGGGGCACCCCAGCCAGGTGTCTGGAGCCCGCTGGAAATATTGGGTGAATTGTCTGTGGGGGGAAGCCGGCCTATCCCACTGTTCCAACACCGCATTACACAATCACAATAGAAATTTTTGGCAGGAAATTTTTACCTTTATCCTGCCTGTGCAAGGATAGGAGTGACATGTGTGGCCGCTTGAGAAAACTGGGTACAACTTATACTTGTACTGGGTACCCATCTTGTCCCTCTGAATGGACACAAGGGCGATCTATAGCGGGGGTGACACTCAGTCTGGCATCAGTTTAGTCCATGACTGTGGTCAGAATGACGCCAGACTGATTGTATAACATGATGACTGACAGACTGATGGAATGGATTGACGGATTTTTAAATTTTTTGATAATTTTCGTCAGTCTGTGCGTGACTGACGTCAGATTGATCGTGTGAGCGCCTTTCATCAGTCTGGTGTCAGTCACTGTTTGCACAGCAATGGAGACACATGCGTTTTAACCCCTCCCCAGTCTCTGGGACTAAGTGCTGGATTTACCACTATGCTCAGTAGGCTGAAGCCTATGGTCTCAACATTTAGCGGGCTTCAAAACTTAAGAAACGGGCTTGAAAAAAGCCTGAAAATTTAAATAGCCTAGGGCATCTCAATATCTAATTCCAGCACTGCCTGCAACAATGCCTGTACAACTGTTGGAACCAGAGAAAGACTTATACGAGTACAATACATGTGAAACAATATGTGGGAGGGTTCCCTTCTGTTTTGGGCAAAAGCTGGGTCACTGGAGAAGAAACAGAGGATGGCAAAGATCACAGGTGGAGAGGAGGGCTGTGGGAATCAAGTGGATGACGTCAGGCATGGGATACTGGCATGTCCAGTGCTGGATCACTGCAGGGGAGGGTTGTGGAACCACCACATTGGAAGAGGTCCAGGGGTGGTGGGTGTTGGGGTGGAGCGGCTGGAATGCGTGAAAAAGGCAAAGGTGTTGCCTGGGTGCTGGTGGAGATCTAGGCTTATGGGTCTAGCATGAAAAATCTCACTAGCAAGGTATCTTCTTCATGCATGTATCTTGCTTCGTCAAAAATGGCTTCACGCTACCTGGGGCATTCAGGGTGGAGTAATTGCTGCATTGCTCCCCATATGGATCCGCCCCTGGTCCAGCGTTGCCTTTTACCACTTGTTGCTAAACCTATTATAATTGCAATACAAGGTTTTTCCTTATTGCAATCCATCGTTTCTTTTGCGCAATCAGGGTTTTTGAGGAGACTGATGGTGTAATGTCATCCATAAATCCATCAGTTTGGCATCAGTCTATTCTTCATCAAGATCATGGACTGAACTGATGCCAGACTGAGCGTGTAACCCCCGCTTATTGGTCATTGTAAATTCCACAGCCGGTTGCCGGCCAAAACTACAACCCCTGCGCTTATTTATCGTTGGTCTACTGTGCATTGTTTGGGGAATTCCACCGACGCCAGGGGGCGAGATCCTACACCTGGAAATTTTGCCTCATCTACCCGTTGCTCAGTAGAGAGGGTTCTTTTACGTGCAAGTGACACGGAACCTCAACTTTACTTCTTATCCGAAAGAAGGCACACTCGCGGTCTCTCGCCCAAAAGAAGCCAACCCACCTCGATCCAGTATCGAACCTAGAGCTACTAGCAGTTGCCGAGCGTGCTAACCACTACGCCATCGCGGCGGGTAAAACTGGGTATTGGTAATATCTCATTTTTTACTAAGTCACTACGGATAGGGCCTCTCATTATTGCGGGAATCCCTACTACGAGCCGGGAATCATGGCCTTGTGTGCCACCTCTGGCACGCGTGTCGTAGTTTCGCCATCACTATAGTGTCTGTGCAGTCTCTACATTAGAACTACGCAATGGACGGGGCTCTAATGACCTTGTAGTTGAATGGCCCTAACAACAACATCCAAATCCAGCCCGCACACTACCATGCCCTTATGGGCAACCTGTTCCCACGTCTGCTTCGGTCTTCAGTTGCTCAGGTGCCTCCAACAAACTTGCCGTAATGGACTGAAGGAGCTCCTCCTCCACCCTCATCAGATGTCCATAACACCTTGATGTATTCCCCTCATCTCTTATGTGATGCCCCCCCCCTCCCAGGCTACCTGTAATGCAGGGGTGTCAACAGGGTGTCAAAATGGCAGCCCTGATGCTTAGAGTTGCAGCCGACACAGACGACACAATCGCAGCCAAGTTGTACCGTGCAGCCAAGTTGTGCCGTGCAGCCAAGTTGTGCTGGACACACCAGTTCCCGTGAGATCACTGAAGTTAAGCAGTGTAAGCCCACGTCAATACCAACACGGGTGGTTGGTAAAAAAACGTTGGGTGCTGCAAATCAACCCTCTCCTTCGTCCTTTCACCTACTTTCTCATCTCCTGCGGACAGCCTCGTAAGGGTTCGTCCTGTTATGGCTGCCTGGCTTACTCCCCAACCCACAAACTAATCCAGTAGCATATACTGTATATGCGTTGAGGTCACCATTCGTTGGAGACCCACATACTTCCTATTTGATCCCTGTCTCAGTTTTGCCGTTTCTCCCATGGTTTAGAAGTTTTGGTGAGGGGACAGACATAATTACCATCCATATATGGGGCCTGCCACTTACAGGTTTAGCGTGAGGGGGACAGTAGCCCCAGGCGTATTTGCAAGGGGGTGCCCTGGGCACTGTATGGCCCTTTTGATTCGTTGGGACACTTTCCTCCACGGACGCCAGGAGAGGCGAGTTCCTACTCATGGAAATTTTACCGAATTACATGTATGTCATTCCCATGCACTGGGGTCTCTCTGTCTTTCCCAGGTGCCAAGTGCGCCTCTTGTCGGGTGGGAAGTAAAGCCGTGCCCCTGTGTCATGTACGATGATATTTGCGCCTAAAAGAACCCTCTCTACTAAGAAACGAGTAGGTGAGGCAAAATTCCCACGTGTTCGGAGGCTATATTGTGTTGGACGCACCATTCTCGTGTGTAATCACTGAAGTTAAGCAACGCAATGCCAGCTATTACTAGCATGGGTGACCGCTTGGGAACACTGGGTACTGCAAATACCAAAATCGTCGTTACAGCGTAGTGTCTGTACAGACTCTGCATTAGAACTACGGAATGGACGGGACTAATGATCGTTGTAGTTGAGCGGTTCTAAAGTACCAACGGAAAGAAAAACAACAACGGTGTTTGACAGTGCTAGCGAACCTGTGACCCACCGTGCAATGTTAAGTGACCCGAGCGTGAATCATATCTAGTTTATCAACAGCAAATTTCACACTGATGTATTACATAAAATGATTACCGGTGTGGTTTGTTCTCTATTTGCCAATTTATCAGAGCAGACGTGGGAGCAGGTTGCCCGTAAGGATATCGTAACGTGTGGGGCAGACGGGGACCTGGTTTGTTTGTTTGTTGATATTTTAGGGCCCTTCAACTACAAGGTGATTATAGCCCTCGGGGACCTGGTGGGGGTAAACGGGAGTGAAGGGCTAGAACCCACAGACGCGACCCTGCCACAGGCGGGATAAAGGTATGATGATGATGTTCTCCATTTGCTACTTTAATAAACTTTATTCATTAGTAATAATACTGTAATTTACTTTTTTTTCATAGAATTAAATAGTGCTTGCACCTGACCTGCGGACAACTTTTTGTTTTTTTAGTGTTGTTGTGATCTCTCTTCAAACAACGTTAGCCACCACTGGTGTAGGAGGTATCCCTGTGACGTCGGTGGAGTGGCCCAGCGAACAGTAGGCCCACTATAAATAAGCATAGTGGTTAATGCGTTGGTCGGCAGCCGGCTGCGTGAAAATGTCTTCCAATAGATCGCCAATGTGTCCATTCCGGAGGACACAGATGGATCCCGGACCCTGCCATGGGCAGGTAAAACGTTCGTAGTTGCTTGTTGCATTCGAGTTACGGTTTAGACATGTTCCTCTGTTTTTTTTTTGGGTGTGTCTTAGGAAAGTAATATGCCGCGACCTTATTTTGGCGAACATTTATAAGCCATAAATTTATTGCATCAATACAATGATAATTTGTGGGATAAGTCGGTATCCCTCCCACAGACAACCTGGCCAATGTTCCTTCGGGGTCCAGACGCCTGGCTGGGGTACTCCCAGTCAAAGCAGTCTCATGTTGAGAAGGGGCCACCCTTAAATTAGGAATGTGGGTAACCTTACAGGAAAAGCAGTAGGTGTTGGGTGAACAGGGACCTGGTGGGAGATAAACGGAGTGGTTGCGTGTACGGCAAAGTTGCGTGCGGCCAAGTTGTGTTGGACACACCAGTTCTCGTGAGGTCACTGAAGTTAAGCAATGCAAACCCACGTTAGTACCAACATGGGCGATTAGTAGGGAACGTTGGGTGCTGCAAGTTTCCCCTCTCCTACATCCTTTACACCTACCTCCTCCTTACCCGCGAGCAGCCTTCTAAGGGTTCGGCCTGTTACGGCTGCTTGGCTCACTCCCCAACCTGTGAGTGTGTAAGGAGGGCTAGATCCCGCAGACCCGACCCTGCCACAGGCGGGATAAGGGTATGATGATGATAATAACTATTATTATATCAATACGCATTTATGATCTCAAGTTTTCCAATGATTTATTTGAAATGTATATCAAGACACAAAGTCCCCTAAAAGTTCTTATTGCATTTGACGCTAACCCGCCCTTTGTCGGCTTCCATGCAACAACTATCAAGGCTTTCCAGCCTATTTCTAGGTCGGGCAACCATTTTTGTCCCATTGGGACACGGAGAATTTGTTGAACGGTATTTTTACGCCGCTGGCTGCCTACTTAATGCTACAACCACCAAGTTTTGTTCATTGGGGTACTCCACCGACTCCAGAGGGCGAGTCACAATGCGTTGGGCACTCCGGTTCTTGTCTGTCACTGAAGATAATCAGCGCGACCCCAGCTAGTACTAACATGGGTGGCCGCTTGGGAGAACTAGGTGCCGCAAATACCCAAAAATCGTCGCATTAGCTTAGTGTCTATGCAGTCTCTCCATTAGAACTATGCAGTGGATGGCGCTCTAGTTGTAGGGCCCTAAAACACCAAAAAAGCAAAGCCTACACTACTTCTTTCCCGTAAGAAGTGAAGCCGAGGTGTACCCGTGTGGTGTACGATGGCATTTTCACTACAAAGAACCCTCTCTGCTATGCATCGGGTAGAGATCGTGTAGGAGCTCGTCCCTGGCATCAGTGGAGTGCCCCAACGAACAATAGACCGACGATAAATAAGCATAAGGGTTTTAGCTTTGGTCGGCAACCGGCTTTGGAAAAACAGTCCAATATATCGCCTGTGTCCATTCAGAGGAACAAGATGGTTACCCGACACTGCCATAGGCGGGAAAAGGGTTAGGAGCTGCTTTGCTTTAGTGTTAACCTACATTGGGGATTTTCTACATGGAATAAAATACCAGTATGTGTTGATGGGAATCGGAAAAAATTTGAAGTGTAGAGCTGGTGTTGTTGAAGGAACTTGTCCCCGGTAAAGAAAATTTGCCGTTCAAGTATAAGGTGGGCTGCCGGCTGCACAGTCCAATAATCGCCTTCCAATGCGAGACCATGCGACGAATGTGTATCTGACCACACCATAGGCGGGTCTACTCTAAAGGTTTGATGAGGGGTCATGAGTTTAAGGGAACTTCGATTAATGGCACCCCGATGCATGTTTTCACCGACTGTGACGATGTGTGAGTTGATGGGATCGTGGTTGAAAAATAGGAACAATGAAGAGCCGGGACCTGGCTATACCCGACCCTGCCTTAGGCAAGTCTAGGGTATAATGATAGTAATACATTTTGATTTATTGTGTGTTCTTGAGGCTCACGCGAGGCTTTTTTGACTGATTTCAAATCGAGAATAGCACAATAAGGATTTTCAGGCATCCCGAGTAGTTGGGGGGGGGGAGAATCTAAAATTCATGTAACATACAAGTAGGGTTCTGTATTAATGTTATAAGATGGTGCCAGTGTAACACAATGAGTCTGAAGGAGACAATGGGTGGACCACTTATGCCAGTGATTGTTGGTCGGGTCCCGACTAGAGAGTTTAGCTTTCATTTTGGCGAGATGGACGGAACACAGGAATCGTTTATGCAAATCCAGAATCGAATGACTACTAGGGGAGTCATTTTAAGGCTGATATTAGAACATTTTTTGCATTATACCATCATGGGTTGCACTTGCAAGAATTTGGTGAAATTTCTCTTGAAACTCCACCTATGTGACTCAGTATAGAACACGCTGCATGACTCGTGAGTCCGCCGTGGTCATGGTGGCCTTGTACTACATCAACTTAACTTTTTTGATCTCCATTTCATTTTGACTCAACCACTTTCTCCTTACAGAAGTTCCTGTTATGCGGTGTCTGTTTTTCAAGGCTAGACTCAGATTTCGTAAGCCTATGGCAGTGGAGAAGTTATATGACTCCTTATCCGGCTTAGGTGACTAAGTGGGTAGCCATTTACTAAACTTCCAGGTTTCGTCATTACGATGCGACGTGGGACCTATTAGTACGCTTGAATGAACGTTTAGTGGTAATGGAAAGAGTGCGAAGGATCCGCTCTGGCCACCGAGGCGTAGATGTAGCGTGCTCGGCTTCTGCGTAAGTGGTTCCAGATTTGATTCTGGGTAGAGTTGGGTAGACTGGGTAGATTGGTATTTCTTGAGGTGATGGGTTGGGACGTAAAACCGTGTTCCCGTGTAGTTCGTACTGGCGTTCTATCTTCCCTAGCTATCCTATTGAAAAGTTTCCCTAGGCTACCCAGTGTTCTCAAGCAGTCATCCATGGTAATGCTAGCTGAGGTTGCGTTGCTTAACTTCAGGGATGAGACGAGAACTGGTGTGTCCAACGCAATACAGCCGCTTTAGATCACTGGTAAATCCCAATGGGAAAAATGGCCACCCGACCCCCTGCCATAGTCGGGAAAAGGGTTAGTAATGATGATTACGTGCAGGCAGCGGCTTATTGCGTTCGACACACCAGTCCTCGTCTTATCACTGATGTTAAGCAACGCAACTCCAGCCAATAGTGACATGGGTGGCGGCTTGGGGAAACTGGGTGCCGCTATTACCCAAAAATCGTCGTATTAGTGTAGTGTCCGTGTAGTCTCTGCATTTAGAACTACGCAGTGGACGGAGCTCTAATTACCTTGTAGTTGCAGGCACGCGCGGATCCAGGGTGAGGGTTTTGGGGTTGCACCTATAAACTTATGCGCATAATATATGCGAGCTTTAGCTCACCCCCCCAGACGAAAATCCTGGATACGCCGCTGGTTGCAGGGCCCCAAAACACAAACGAACCAAATGATTACGTGCAAGTTTTCTGGTTTATTTAGGTCACCTACTTTCTTGTCAGGCGTACATCAGACATGAGCTGGGCATCACTAAAGTGTCCGAAAATTGGATCATGGTTAAAAATTACGGTGAAAACAGCAGAACAGCGACCTGTTAGGCATTGACTACCGGTAATACAGCATGAAATCTTTTGAACTTTCATTTGTTGTTGTGGTTTTGAATGAAAAGTTATGCAATTATTTGTAGTCGCCCACGTGCTTGGTTGGCAACTTTGTTTTCGTCATATCTGGTAGCGTCACGCCACAGTACAGTACACAAGAAGTCCTCTCGGAATGTCCGTAATAGTTTCTTTTTCTTAGAGGGAGTATGTAATGTTCTGGCAATTTAGTCTCTTAATTAGTATCATAATTGTCTGTTTTCAGACTTGTAACTTGAAAGTACATGATAAATATGTTTTTCTTGTCACTTGCAGAAGCTGTTATTATTAACTTTATAATTATTACCAATTAGGACAATTTCTCTAAGGTCATGTGCTGAAGTCCGTATGTCCCAGAGGGTCACATAAAGATAACCTTTCTTATTGCAAATGAGGAAATGATTTTTCGACATCTGAAAAGTGATGCTAGCCGCCTAGCCTGCACCTGTAACACACGCTATAGCCTTTCCCCGCTCTCTTTCTTCACATCCGATTTTGGGAACTGACTTGGCAGTAATCTCACTCCCTAGATGTGTTGTCCCCCTTCTCTCTCACTCTGTGTGCGCGTGTTTCTCGTTCTTTGTGTGCGCGTGTTTCTCGTTCTCTGTCTGCTTTTCTCTCTCTCCCCCCCTGTCTTTGTGTGGGCGTTTGTGTCTCTCTCTGTGTGTCCCCTTCACTCTATCACTGTGGGTGTCTCTTTCTGTCTCTGTTTCTCTGTATGCGCCCGTATCTCTTTCCATCTGGGCGTATATCTCCCGCACTTTCTTTGTGTGTGTCTGTCTCTCTCTGTGGGTGTAGCTCGCTCCCTGTCTCTTTCTTCCTCTTTGACTATCCTGTTTCTCTCTCTATATCCCGGATTCTCTTTGTATGCGTGTGTCTCATTCTCTGTCTCTCTTTGTGTGTGTGTCTGTCTGTGGGTGCGTCTCTCTCCCTTACTCTGTTTCTCCTGTATCTATGTGTCTCTTTCTCTACCTCTCTCTCTCTCCCTTCTCGTCCGATCACTGAAGTTAAGCAACGTAACCCCAGCTAGTACTGACAAGTGTGGCCGCTTGGGAAAACTGGGCACTGCTAATACCCAAAAATCGTCGCATTAGTGTAGGGTCTGTACAGTCTCTGCATACGAACTGCACTGTGGACAGGGCTCTAATAACGTTGTAGTTGAAGGGCCATAAAACACCAACAAACCCCGAAAATCAAGAATCTGTCTCTCCCTGTTTCTCTGTATGCGCCGTGTGTCTCTTTCTTTCTGGGTGTATCGCTCTCTTTGTGTGTGTCTGTCTCTGCAGGTATGTCTCCCCTGTCGCTCTCTCTCTCTGTGTGTGTGTGTTTGTCTCCCTCCCTCTCTATCTTTCTCTTCAGTGTTCTCCCACCGTTCATGGTACATAGGTTCCAGTTAAGTAAGTACTGTATTTCTTTTAACTTCGGACCTTCTACTACTGAAGATAATTTGCCAAGGCAAGGAAAGTCTGGGACAGTTTGCCCATATTTTAAATTCTATACAGTTAGAAAGGAGAGGGCCATTTTAGACCCGCCTGGAGGGGGCAGAAGTGAGGTTGGTTTCTTTCGAGAGAGAGAAATCCATCAGATGGGTCTCCCCCTGGCATCGGTGGAGGGAGAGTTATCAAGAGAATCAAAATACGCTGAACGATAAATGAGCATAGGGGTTGCAACATTAGGTTGGCAGTCAACTGCGCAAAATCAGTTCCAACTGTATCTACGGATCCAAATTAGACAAAATGAGTATCCCCCGGGACGATGTGTGGGACGATGAACAACATCGTCATAACGATTAAAGTAGGCCGACGTTTAATAAACAGTGGATGGCAGATTAGGTCTGCCAGCTGCGTAATCCAACAAATCTCCCCCCCCCCCCCCCCCCCCCACCCGCCGCATTATGACAAAAATGGGTAACTGACCCTGCCAAGAGAGGAGAAAGGGTTAATAGTTGTTTTTCACTTCAGTACAACAATTTCAAGTCATATACAGTACTTTTCTCTGGAAATTTCCGTCATTTCTCCCACCTTAATTTTTGGGCGATGAGGCGCATTTAGCAATTTCCGACATAAATTATTATTGCATTATCAAGTCACACGATGCCGATTGTCTTTTTGATTTAGGAGCGCCGTTGCACACGTATAACCAAAAAATGGATAATTTATTGTTATACTGCCATTTTATCTGTTATTCACCTGGAGGGACAACTATTTGGGTCTTAGTATTAATATAAGGGAGTGTTCTCAGGTAATAAAATAATTTTAGTTTCTCGGTATCACAATTTTCATTTGTTATCTTATATACTACCCATCCCGCCTCGGAAGGGCAGTGGGTAACGTGCACGGTAACTGCGTCACTGGTTCTAGGTTCGATAATGGACCGCGGTGGGTTGGCTTCTTTCGGACGAGAGAGGTGCCTCGAGGGCGCCTTCCTTCGGATGAGATGTGTGGTACCGGTAGATGAGGCAAAGTTCCCAGGTGTAGCAGCTCGTCCTTGGCGACGGTGAGGGCGCCCCAATGAACAGTAGACTGACGATAAATAAGCATAGGGGTTGCAGTTTTGGTCGGGAACCGGCTGCGGAAAAACTCTGCCCAATATATCACTCTTGTGTGCCTTCGAAGGGGCAAGATAGATACCCAGCCGGTTGCTTTTTATCTTATGAGCGACACTTGGCGGAAGAGGAGTGCAAAGGTAACGTGCTTGGCTAACTATGGCATGGCTTGCAGGTTCGATACGGACTAGAGGTATCAAACGACAGAGAGCCCCTCAATGTCAGGTGGGAAATAAGGTCCTGCTGTGCATTCAAAGTATGCTTTCTGTTGGAATGCACAGAGATGAAGCCCTGGAATAGGCACTGTCTTTGGGGGCCCTGTGCAGGGAACGGGAATAATAGGGAGATTTAGTACTAGGTAAAACGTACGCACACGTCAGCATCAGAACACCACGTGATCAACGTACGATAAATGTTTAAAAATGAGTTTTTGCACAACGATGTCGCACCCACTGATGATTGAGCTGTGAGCGCCACCTAGTGTTTTGCAAAAGGACACGTGAAAAGCATTGTTTCAAATGCTACATTGAATCGCACGGTCCTCCATATATAAGGCAAATCATACGTCTAATTGTACGTGCTCCGTATCTCAAGCTGGTGTTTGTGTCTGCGCGTTTCCATTTTCGTCTGCTGACCGTGACCTACGTTTAAAAAACGCATTGCTAAATCTCCCTAATGTTTTTTTATACGTTAATTTATACTAAGGTTATGTTATACTAAATGGTTGGGGGAGTAAGACAAGCAGCCATAATAGGCTGAACCCTTAGGAGGCTGCTCGTGGGAGAGGAGGAGGTAGGAGAAGGGAAATTTCCAACAGTCAACGTTCTTTACCAACCACTCATGTTGGTACTAATGTGGGCTTGCAATGAGAACTGCTGTGTGACCGTGTGTCCAACACAACTTGGCTGCACAATGCAACTTTCTGCATGCATGTTTGCAAAGCCTAGGGGGCCACACAGTCTGTACACGTATATGTATTAGACTCGTTGCATCACACTCCATGTATTAGACTGCTTGGTCTGTACATGCCTAAGGATGCAGTCATGGTGGAGGGGAGAGGAACGAGGGGAAGATAGCAATTAGGACTGCTATCAAAACAAAAGGTCACATTTGAATGGAAGTGGCCATAGTGGAGAAGGGAGGAGAGAAGAGGGGAAAGAGGTGTACAGAAGCAGAGAGGTTGAACAATGTGTATTTTTTTTACAAGCTGATGGTGCCACCATATGAAAGCAGTTTTCTCACCACTCCAACATGATCATGCATTTCTCCACTTTTATCATTGAATATAGCACCTCTTCCATCTCCTTCCATCTCCTTTCTCTGGTCCACCATGGCTGCAGCCTAAGGCTGCTTCCATGGTGGAGAAGAGAGGATACCACTTTCTTTTGCTGGCGTCACCTAGTGAAAAGATGTGTAACTACAAAAGGGGCATTAAGCAATGGTCACCGCTCTGTGAAAACAAACTTTTTTGTTTCCACCTCTCCACTTTTGTTCACACATTCCTATCTTCTTTCCTCCCCTCTTCACTATGGCCACTTCCATTGAAATGTGACCCTTTGTTTTCATACCAATCCTCACTGCTATCCAGACCTCTATCCTTTCTGCTCCACCATGGCCACAACCTAAGGCTGACTGCATAGTGGAGCGACAATAATAGCAGTGTGACAAGGAAAGAGAATAGCGACGAAAACAAACATATGATAATCTATGTGTCCCCGCATAGTGATGCTACAGTGGAACCCGGTGATGTCGATGGCATAGGGGTTTGCTAAAAAGCATCGAGATAACCAAACACCAATATGGTGGCAATGGTGTGGGTAAATAAAGGAGAATGTGCAATGTACATGAGTTTATACTACATACAACACATCTGCAGTGAACTACTACACCCCCTATTGTAGGCCATCATCATCATCATCTCACCCTTCTCCCACCTATGGCAGGGTTGGGTCTGTGGGTTCTAGTCCTCCACTCCCGCCTATCTCCCACCAAGTTCCCCTCCACCCTGCATGCCACCATGTCCCTTTCCACCACCTGCTCCCACACACCCCCTATTGTAGGTGCAATGAGGTTAATGGTTAACCTTCCATCCACAAGGTGACGATTTCTGGCACACACTACAAGCTGGGGTCTGTGATGACCCCAAAAGGACTTTGATTTTCAAGGCTTAAATGTTCAGATTAAGGGCATTATTATGGATATTGAATTAAATACCATACATATAAAGCTTTAGAAATGAAAATAATTTGGAAACATGCTGTAAAAATTCTATAAAACCCAAGACATCATCATCACCATACCCTTATCCCATAGGGACTTCTTGTTTCTCGTCACTTTTATCCCTGCTCCACTATGCTGTGCCATCACTACTTGTAGCACTCTTTGCTTGTCGCTATTCTCTTTCTTTGTCGCGCTGCTATTATTGTCGCTCCACTATGCCGTCAGCCTTAGAAAAAGGCCTGCCCTACAGTGAAAATGCGTGTAGATCGACAAAGTTCTCAGGTGTAGGAACCCATCACCCTCGCGTCAGTGGAGGAAACGTGCCCCAATGAATAAAAATAGTCCGACGATAAATAGGGCATGAATAGACTGCTTAAAAATACCGTCCACTAGATTGCCCATGCATATCCCAATGGAATAATTGCCCCCCACCCCGCCATAAGCGAAAAACGGCTAGTAGATTTATAAATGCGTACGTTCTTGAAATTAAAGGATGAACTTCTCGATTTCTGAAATTGTTACTGATGAAATCATGGTCTGTTTTTTTTAAGTATTTTGTTTTCTCTTTCTCATAGGAAGTGGAAAATTTAGGGAATTGATGTGCCAGTTGGTGAACTCTTACTATCAGAGTGGCGGTGATACTCAGTTGTAATTCAGCTCCGGTGATAGGGCATCGGGGTTGGCAGCATAAGAAGCATTGACCTCCAAGTTGTTTTCCATGCTGCTGGTGGTAAGTTTCCTAAATTGAATTAGGTGATTGTGTCAGTCGTATTTTTTTGCCGATTTGGTGCAACACCCCTGACATCACCCTGACACCAAACTCATGACCCTTTTCAAAATGACTTAATTGATGGTTGATTAGCTTTCAGTTCTCTTCTGAGTCATCATTTAGCAGAAACTCAGTCTTAACTTAATAAAAGTTTGGTTAATATTTGACTTGTTTACTAGCATCTTATGCAAACAAGACCGCGAATCGATTTAACCTAATACGTCATGCAAGATCTAACGCAATTTTTGTGTAGGCATCTTCATCTTTGCCCGTTGCTCTCACACCCTGCAGTCATATGCAAGTCATGTGCAGCCCAGTTGCATTGGACACACCAGTTCCCATGAGATCACTGAAGTTAAGCAGCACAAGCCCACTTCAATACCAACATGGGTGTTGGTAAAGAACGTTGGGTGCTGTAAGTTAACCCTCTCCTTCGTCCTTTCACCTACCGCCTCATCTTCCGTGGGCAGCCTCCTAAGGGTTCGTGCTGTTATGGCTGCCTGGCTTACTCCCCAACCCACAAAACTAATCTAGTACATCCAGTACCAATATGGGGTGCAAGGCGTCGGTGGCGCAAGAGATAGCATGCCCGATGGCTGCGTCAGTGGATCAAGGTTCTATACTGGATCGAGGTGGGTTGGCATCTTGTGGATGAGAGAGACAGGCCCCGAGTGCGCATTCCGTCAGAGGAGAAGTAAAACCATGGTCCCGTTTTTTGTTTGTCATTAAGGTCAAGGTTTGTGTCAAGGCTTTGTCAAGGTCATTAAAGCCCCGTTCACTGCGTAGTTCTAATGCAGAGACTGCACAGACACTATGGTAAAGTGCCCAAATATCGCCCCCCCCCTAAGCAAAATCTGCAATTCTGAAAAAATTATTTACAGGAAAAATAATTTAAAAACTGATTTAAGTTTCTCAACTCCTTACCTACTTGTATAGCTAGTGTGATACTATTAAATAAAACTTTCTAAACCATAAAAAAATTAAAACTTAGAACAACGGAGAGTTTGATTTTTCTAAAAAAGGTTTCCCAATTCCGTCCCCCCATTCCAGCTAACATCTACTGAATTATTTTTATGGGAAATTTCATTAAAACGCAGTTGACATCTCTCATAATAAATTTCTTGAGGGAAAACTTTTTTATTCACAGTTTAAATAAAATAGCCTAATATTAATTTTGGAATGATATTCTTCATAGAACTTCAGCTCTACTACATTATAATAATAAGGCATAGAAGTGGTAAACACATTATAAAAAGGTCAACACGTGATCAAATAGGGGTCCTAAACCCGTCCCAGGGACGAATTTGAGAATTTCAAATGGGACGGATTTAGGATCCCAGCAATAACTAAAGAAAAAGCCCCATATCTTGAACAAACAACCACAACTACATGGCTCTGACAACTTGAACACACTTTTTAAGGAGTAATCTTTAATTACACTGAAGAACAAATTTTTACTTTGGAAAAATACATTTCTCACTTAGTGCTAGATTTATTGGATAAGTTATGCTGATTATTTATTTGTTCTCCATTTTGCCCTAGGACGTCAGGTTCTCTGGTACTTAACTTAACTTTGATTATTTGTGGGTTGGGGTGTAAGCCAGGCAGCCATAACAGGTTATCCCCTTAGGAGGCTGCCCGCGGGAGATGAGGAGGTAGGTGAAAGGAGGAGGAAGAGGGTTAATTTGCAGCACCCCTGGTAATTCATAGGGCTGCAGTTCCATTAAAACATTAATTGTGAATGGACATCATACATCAGATATACTCTACATAATTTCTGTTAATAATATAGGACTTGACATGATATAGGGCATTTATGTTAATGACATAGGGCTATCTGCAGATGACACCTGCATTGCAAGGGTGTTGGATGAAGGGGTTATCTTGCTGCACAGAATTGCAACAGGACCTATACAAGATGCATACCTGGAGCATAAAGTGGGAGTCATTGCCATTAAACCTGCACAAATGTAGCTTTCTTATGATAAGCAGGTCTTGAAGGCGATTTGATCTTGCTTATTGCATAGGTGGTGAAAGGGTTAAGAGGGTTGAGATCCAGAAGTTCCTTGGAATTATTCTACATACTATGGTCACCTTGAGGGAGCACACTGACAAATTGATTGGGAATACTGGGCATGCCCTCCGCTTGGTTAGTAGAGTCCTAAGGGACAGCACAAAGAAAAGTTTTTCACTGCTATGGCCAATTGTAGAGTATTGTAGTCCAATTTGGTATCCCTTTTAGCCAGGGTTTATCTTGGAAAATTGAAATGATTCAAAGGATAGCAGCAAGAATTGTGTTACATCACTTCTCTCAAAGATTGAGTGTCTCACACATGATCACAGAACGTCTTTGGCAGCTTATCCCTTGCAGAGTATAGAGGGAGAAATGATCATCCATTCAAATCAAAGGGGATCAGGGCACAAACAGATTTGTATTACTGGTCTTTTTCCAAGGGTCATTTGGCAATGGAATGCTCTCAGTAAGGATACTGTGGCGAACTTTCTGCAAGAAAGTGCCGTTACAGCAAGTAGGCAATGCATGATAATAGATGCTATGCTTCAGGTGGGTTACAAATTAGGAATGAGAGTCATTCTCTCCACTGCCAATTTGACCTATAAGGGCTGTTTGCAGTGTATTCAATTAAATTATAACGCAATCATGTTCCCAGTGGCTCACTAATCTGTCAGGGAAACAAAACTCCACTATCAACTGGTCACTAGCTGTATCCTAGAAGGCCTACCTAGGACTAATAGCTGGCCAGTGACAATAGGTAGGCTACAGTACAGCCAGATTTCTTTCATACTGTATGTAATTTACTGCTTTATTGACAACTGTCACTATAATTTAAAAAAAAGGGGAATTACAAAAAGTTTGAGGGTCACACAATAAAACGAAAGTCATTTTCGTGAACAGCATACAAAAATACATAAAACAGCTCTATTGGTGTTTCTATATTTTTTTGGCTGTTCCACAGTGTTTTTAATTGCCAAATGATGAAAAAATTACCCGGAAGTGTCAATATAACTGTTTAAGGTTCGATTCCACAATGTAGTAAACTTACACAAAACCTATTTTTTGAGAAATGTATGGTCTCTTATGACCCCAAAAAAAGAGTTTTAGGCTTTCATGGCTGAAATATATTCAGAATAAGGACATCAAATAAACATATTGAAGTCCATTAGGCTAAACCCCCATGTGTATAGAGGTAATGCTGACTATTACTGAGAATAGATAAAGAAAAAAGTGTTTTGAAGACGTCCCATCAAAATGCTACATACATCACAAGGTGGGGTCAGGAATGACCCCAGACCTGTCCCTTTTACCAAAATTGGAAATAAAATATGCTAATTACTTAGGAGACCTGCCCACTTCAGAACTGAAGTAAAGAAGACATTGGAGAACAGGTACTTAAAGCTTGGTTAAGATTAGAGAAAGTGGTACACGTACAGATACTATTTTATAGGCCTGGGGTAAGCTGAAACCCCACTTGTTGTTGTTGTTGTTTGTTGGTGTTTAAGGTCCCATCAACTACAAGGTCATTAGAGACCCGTCCACTGCATAGTTCTAATGCGTATGCTGCACAGACACTACATTAATGCGACGATTATTGGGTATTAGCAGTACCCAGCTTTCCCGAGCGACCACCCATGTCAGTACTAACTGGGCTTGCGTTGCTTAACTTCAGTGATCAGACGAGAACTGGTGTGTCCAACGCAACTCGCCGCTCCCCTGAAACCCCACCTTTTGGATGGAAGGTTAAGTTGGAGAAATTCAGTTTCAATACCATTTATTATAAGTTATGTGGAAATAAAGCTACAAACTTGATGAAAAATAATTTAACAGAGTATTGTATATGAAGAACTTTGTAAATAAATCCAAACACCTAATTACTATAGTACTACTCATATCTTGAGCGATTATTTACCACGTTTGCCAAGAAATATTCCTGTTGTGGTAGTTTTTTCCCCTCATGTCCCACGAACATTTGTTGCCAAATACCAAACTTAATTTGTCCACATCCATTGCAATGGCACGGTGAAAATGGGAGGTGACTCAGTCCTGAATGTCAGAAAACGCACAAAGTATCAAACCCATTTGAACGGTTAAGTTGTTCTGACGTGTTCTTGCGTTATCTGACAAGGGACTCACAAGCAATGTAAACACACTCATATTCTTTTCATCAGTTGATTGTTCTGACGAATCCATCAGAATTCATTTTCGTCAGAAGTCGCGTCCACTGTAACCATAGCCTTATGAGACGATTTTTGGGTATTAGCAGTACCCAGTTTTCCCAAGCTGTCACCCGGGTCAGTACTAGCTGGGATTACGTTGCTTAACTTCAGTGATCAAATGAGAGCTGGTGTGACCATGGTTCTGTGTGGTGAACAGTGTCATTTGCACGTAAAACAGCCTTCTCTACTATGCAACTGGTAGATGAAGCAAATTCCGAGGTGAAGGAGCTCGTCTCCTGGCGTTGCCGTGACCTGCACCAAAGAACAGTAGACTGACTATAAATAAGCATATGGGTTGTGGGAGTGCAGCTAAGTAGAAATACCATCCATGTGCCCATTCAGAGGGATTGGTTGATTTGTTGGTGTTTTAGGGCCCTTCAACTACAAAGGTTATTAGAACCCCGTCCACAGTAAAGTTCTAATGCAGAGTCTACACAAGCACAATGCGGTTATGACGATTTCTGGGTATTAAGCATACTCAGTGTTCGCAAGTGACTATCCATGTTAGTACTAACTGGGGTTGCATTGCTTAACTTCAGTGATCAGACGAAAACTGGTGTGTCCAACGCAATGCAGCCGCTCAATAAAGATGGGTAACCGACCCGGCCATAGGCGGGAAAGCCAATCCCCACCAAAATGTCTCCCCCTGGTATCGTGCTGCAGAAGTTCCCCAACGAAGACATTCCCGGTGGTAGCAGCTCGCCTCCCTGACGCCATTGAAGGAAAAATGCACTCATCAGCATCAGGATGAGTTACACTTACAGGGAGTAGCCGGGAGTTACACTTAACGATATTTTGCTTCATATGGAAAGTTGTTTTCCGCCTCGGTACCATAAAGTTCGATTTGATCTCGGGTCACGGTTCAAGGTTCGATCCAGGACCGATATGGCTTGATCTTTGTAACGGAGAGTGAGAGGGCAATTCTTAGTTCGGATTTGGTCAGATGGGAAGTCCTGGTCCGATGTGGTGTGTACGATATAGCTTGCACGTCAACGAACCCTTTTTTCTATGGAATGTTAGATTGGAAAATTTCCAGGAGTAGGAGCTCGCCCTTCATGACGCCGATACACGCTCTTATTAGGTAGACAGGCGTTATCTGACGAAAATCCATTAATGCAATGCTGTCACCCACTAACCTCCACCGGTATTGAACACCCAATCACGAGTCTGACAAGATATAAACGCTGATAAATGACTGTATAAAGCTGTCAGTTCTTAAGGCGCCAGATTGTAATCATCACTTTTGAACGATGTATAGTAAATTAAAAAATTTCGAGGTTACAGCCTTGCCCTACGCCTAGGTCTACTTCAAAGTATCACCTTGGAAACCCTGGAGTTGCGTCGTATTTCATGAATAGCTCACCTGTAGTCAGTCTTTTACTTTGCACATTAACAATCAATTTCTTCTTTCCCGGAAAATGCTGTCAGTAAGTTTGATATGTTGTGAAGCTGCGAAAAATAGCACTCAGGTAAAATCTCCCGGTCTTGGGGCGCATAGGATGGTGGTGCCATTCTGGGGTCCCTTGAAAGGACTGATTGCCTGATATAAATCCTTCAACGGAAGTCTGTTGCTCTTTGAAGAACACCTATTCAGTATTCTATTCCTCACCTCTCAAGCATGCGGACTGGGCTGCGAAGAAGTTCTTTTCGCTCTTCAACCCTCAGGCAAGTGCTATAGGCAATACAACCTATCGAACGGAATATGTCCTAAAGTCTAGAGTTTTCTAGGATAACTGTAGATGTGCCGTTCGCATAACAAGCACGTCAGACGGACAATAGCGCTACTTCTTCAAATCCATAATCCTTTTCCTGCCTATGGCACGGTCGGGAACCCATTTGTCTCCCTGAAACGGCAAATTAAGTCCAAACTATCTCGCAGTATTTTGCGCAGCCGGATGTCGACCTACTGCCACAACCCTTGCCTGGTTATTTAACCCTAATTAGTCTTTTTAAGACAATTTACAGGCGCAAGTTTACGATCTCCGTTTCCTTGCCCGGGGGCAGTTTTTGTTGCCGATATAGAGGGCGAGGTTCTACTTTCGGGCGCTCCTTTAAAGAGCCGGAACAGAGCTGAACTTCCTAAAGCGACCAGTGTGCCTTGGACTTTAGAGCGTCTATAGTGTAGACTTCCTGAAGAGCCCTGAGTCCTTTTGTTGATTCTTTAGAACCGCTTTAGTAGACTTCCTCCGGATGACAAAGTCCATTTTATTTGATTCTTTGGGGCCTGTGATAGACTTCTTATACCGTAAACCCCAGAATTCTTTGTTGAACTATTTAGAACCGCTGCAGGAGTCCTTTGCTTTTCTCTGTCGCCTCTGAAAAACGCTTTCTAAATAACCTAGAGCCCAGTTTATTTTAGCCTTTAGAGTCATTGCTGTAACTTCCTAAACAGCCAACAGTCGTTTGCTCGACTCTTGAGAGTCTCTGCAGAAGACTTCTTCAAGATCACAGAGTCCTTTGCTTGACACTTAAGAGTCTCTACAGAGGACTCCTTCAAGAGCCCCAGCCATTACATGGAGCCTAGACTCATTTTCTTGACTTTTAAGAGCACCGACTTGTTTGTTGGTGTTTTAAGGCCCTTCAACTACAATGGTCACTAGAGCCCCGTCCACTGCATAGTTATAATGAAGAGTCTACGAAGAGGCCCCTTGTAGTTGAAGGGCCCGGAAATACCAACAAAACAAAACGGAGTTCTTCACTTGACTGTTTAGAGCGCTATAGTATACTTTCTCAAGAGCCCAGAGATCTTTGCTCGAGCCTCTTGCTGAAATTCAGGAAATGAGCATCACGTAAATTCGTGGATCAATCCCTTGCCATCTTGTGACTTCCTCGAATCGCAAGGCTCGTCTACATCAGGAATGTGCCCTGGTCTGTCTCCTCCTGGTAAATAAATGTTTGTGGTTGCTACATACAGTATCGTAATTTACAGTTCTTGTCTCGCTCCTCAATGCGTTCATTTGTAGATAAAGATGGCAATGTCGTAAGCCCGATTAGCTATCAAAAAAGACGAAATAAAAACACACAAATGGGCACACCTGTCTAGGTCTTTGGTATATAAATTGGTGCAGCCCGAGATAACAGGACTACACTGATCTGAGATAAAACCTCTGTAAGCTGAATTATCCAAAAATTCTCTTCTCATTTATTTAAGAACAAAAAACATGAGTAGTGTTGGAGGTTTGAGCCAAGCTGAAGATGCCACTGCTGAAGTCCAAGAATTATGTGATAAGGTAAGAGTTCCGAAAGGAGAGACTCTTGCAGAGATCTCTTTATATTTGTTACCGACCTAAAAACCTTCTGTTTTCCTGATACTGAAGGTGAAACCGGAAGTGGGGACCAAATTGGGTAAAACATTCACAGTTTATCGAGCAGTTCAATATGGAAAACAGATAGTCAAAGGAACCGTCTACGTCGTCAAGGTACGAGAATTCTTGCGTTATATTCATGCTTCAGTTTCTTGGTCAGGGCACTTGTCACCAGTCCCGGCTGCTGGGCACTCATCCTGGACACCAGTTGTTATAAATGAAACGGGGGCTTTCAAGCTATCTGCGTGAAGTATTAACAATTAATGGTGGCAGTTTTTATCATCATTCCTATCCTTTTAGTCACCTATGGCATGGACGAAATTGGGAACACACGGGCCACCTACCGATTGCAGGCTACAACTAATACGACTAACAATTCTTTTCCCGTCTATGGCAGGGTCGGGTACCTATTGCAGCTGGCCTGACTCAGCCGGCTGTCGATGTACGCTGCCACATCTATGCTTATTTATCGCCGGTCTATGGTTGTTGGGGAGGGGGGGGGCACTCCACCGACGACTGGAGGCGAGCTCCTACACCTGGGGGAATGTTGCATTATCTACTCGTTGCGTAGTAGAGAGGGTTCTTTTACGTGCAAGTGACATCGTACTCCAACACGGGACCTCGGTTTTACTTCTCATCCGAAAGAAGGCGACTCGGGGCCTTTCTCTCGCTCACCCTCTACCATTCAACGGGTAGATGAGTCAAAATTCAAAGGCGTCAGAAGACTTCCCCAACGAACATTAGACCGACGATAAATAAGCAATGGGGTTGCAGCTTTGGTACCCATCTTGTTGAATTTTTTTGTTGGTGTTTTCGGGCCCTTCAATTACAAAGGTCATCAGAGTCCCTGCGTAGTTCTGACGCAGAGAGTGCACCACACTACGCTGATGCGACGATTTTTGGTTATATTAGCAGTACAGTACCCAGTTTTCCCAAGCAGTCCCCTATGTTAGTACTAGCTGGGGTTGCGTTGCTTAACTTCAATGATCAGATGAGAACTGGTGGGTCCAACGCAATATGCCGCTCCCCCAGCTAGGCAAGATGGACAGAGGGACAAGATGTCTACCCGACCCTGCCATACGCGGGAAAAGGGTTAGAAGTTGCTTTAATTGCTTGTTCTTTGGCAAAGAGGGAGATTGAGTCTGTCATCAGTGCCATAACGAGGGCGTGGCGAAAAAGGTGTCTGACACGGGCACAATTGGAATTGGTGCACAAAACAAAGGATACCGACCCGGTTGAGAGTTTCACGTGGTTTTAGACACTTGTCACAAGCTCTACATACCATCGTTACGGGACTGTCAGTTATAAGTGGAATAAGGTTACTTGAAAGGTGTTCATTGATAAATTCCATGTGTTCCAGGTTGCTGTTGATGATGACTCCTATTTACACTTGAATATCTACGTAGGTCTACAACAGGAGGTGGAACTGAAAGGTGTTCAAGATGGAAAGTCAGAAACAGATGCAATTAAATTGTTTTAAATATCATATTCATGTTGAATATGTTTTAAAATCGTTGACAAATTTTGTTTTGATGTTCTTTTAATAGCAGAATCATAATCTATTTCGTTTTTGAAATTTTATTATGAGTGTGTGCCACTAAATATACCAAAACTAATACTAATAATTTGTGTTAAAAATGGCGTTCTTGATGCAGCTGAACTTTTTTACCGCTTCAGCAGGCTAGCCGCACACTGGTAACTTTTCAGTCTGGGTGATTAAATAAACTAGCCGCGTGAGAGTTACCAATTGGTCTACTAGGCACCCTTCTTTTCAGCCCTTCGTTATGCGGACAACGATATTCAGAGTCCACCCTTTCCAAAAGCGGAGGAAAGCGCTGCATATCGACCCTTTCTTAAGCAAACGAGAGTAATCGTAATGTGCCCTTCGTTAATTAAGCGGACAAGAGTATTCAGAGTCCACCCTTCCATAAGCGGACGGGAGTATTCAGAGTCTACCCTTCCATAAGCGCTCAAAAGCACCCACAGTTCACCATTCCTTAAGTGAAATTCAGGCCTTGCACCTAAAGGCGCATTAACACGATTCAGCTACCACTGAACAACTACCAGTAGATGGTAAGTTGAACATACATCGAATAATGTGAAGTTTGAACATAATTGAACATCTGGCTAGTTGAAGCAACCAATTTCAACTAGTCGAAATGTGGCAACAACATATCTTCAACTGGGCTTCAACATCCGGTAGTCGTTCAACAGCTATTGTTCAACGGTAGTTGAATTGTGTGAACGCGCCTTAACCCTTTCATTTGGCACAAAAACTACAGTGGAACCTCCAAAGTTGACCACCGTTCTCATGTTTACCACACCTTTATGGTTTGTTGGCCCACCATTTGTAGGCATAGGAGAGTGAATTATATATGTTGATCAACTCTATAACTTGTACCATGACCGCCATATTTGAGAGAAAGTCTGTTAATTACACAGCATTTTGACCTCCACAGGCCGGCGTGATGGGTGTGCGAACAGGGCGACGGCACAGAGCTCCGCGCATTCGGATTAATGAACCTAATGATAGAAGGGCCCCGCTTCATGTTTTCATGGGGCCCCGCATAATTGGTTTGAACAGGGCCCCGCAAAATATAGCGCCGGCCCTGAAGAGCAGAATGTGGTGAACATTACATGCGCCTTTTGATTTTGCTAATTTGGAGTCTCCAAATGTAAGTATACACCGGCTAACGATTTAGAACGCTAACAGACGACGACGTTCGCCATTCACAACAGGAAAATAGTGGTGATGTGCTTTCTAGGGGCGAACTGGTGATGAAGGTGCAAAAGGTAAAGTACTTAGGACCAACGTCCCAAAGCAATGGGGACATAGACTCGGATGTGACCCATAGAATCAAAGGGAGATTATTGAAGTGGAAACAGGCTAGGGGAGTCATGTGTGATAGGAGGATCCCAATCAAGTAGAAAGGTAAGGTTAGGCCCGCTGTGCTATATGGACCAGTGTGTTGGGCAGGGAGGACGAATCACGTAAATAGGATGGGGTGTCGAGAGCTACCCTGGGGGTAGAGGACATCGCGGAAAAACTAAGGGTGAGTAGGTTGAGGTGGTATGGAAAGTGTGTGGGGTGGACCCGGACCTGGTGGGAGATAATGGAAGTTGGAGGGGCTATAACTCGCAGGCCCAACCCTATCACTGGTGGAATAAGGGTATGATGATGATGACTATATGTTGATCAATTTATTACTGCCCTTGAGTGGTCAACTTATAGAGGTTCTACTATATATGATAAGGTTGCTTTAGTGGCTGGCTATTATTTAAGAAATGCAGGTGGTTGGAAGCACCTGGGGCAGGGGGAGACCAAAGCAGACGTGGGAGCAGGTTGTCTGCAAGAATATGGTAGTGTGCGGTTGATGATAAGTCGTTCCCACATTTCAACTAATGTAGTTGAAATCAACTGATGATTTAATATTTGTGATGCTAGGTTAATATTTGGTTGCTTCAACCAGCCAATTGTTCAAAGTTCACGTGATTCAATGTATGTTGGGAGCGGCGAATTACGTTGGACACACCAGTTCTCGTCCGATCACTGAAGTTAAGCATCACAACCCCAGCTAGTACTGACATGAGTAGCCGCTTGGGAAGGCTGGGTACTGCTAAGACCCAAAAATCGTCGCATTAGTGTAGTGTATGTGCAGTCTCTGCATATAATACGAACTATGCTATGGACGGGGCTCTAATGACCTTATAGTTGGAGGGGTTGGAGGGCCTTAAAAAACCAACAAACAAACAAACAAAATCAATGTATATTCAACTGACAATCAATTGGTAGTTGTTAAATGGTAGTTTAATCGTGTGAACGCCCCTTAAGGATATGGTAGTGTGGGGGTTGATGGGGACCTGGTGGGAGATAAGCAGGAGTGGAGGGCTTGATCCCGCAGGCCCGACCCTGCGACAGGCGGAATGAGGGTATGGTGCTGAAGTGCAGGGGGTAGCGTGCTCGAATGCCGTGTTAGTAATTCTAGGTTCGATACTTGATCAAGGTAAGTTGGCTGAGGGAGCGGCGAATTGCGTGGGACACACCAGTTCTCGTCTGGTCACTGAAGTTAAGCAGCGCAACCCCAGCTAGTACTGACATGGGTGGCCGCTTGGGAAAACTGGGCACTGCTAATACCCAAAAATCGTCGCATTAGTGTAGTGTCTGTGCAGTCTCTGCATCAGAACTACGCTGTGGACGGGGCTCTAATGACCTTTGTAGTTGAACGGCCCTAAAACACCAACAAACAATAAGTTGGCTGATTGTTGGGTTTGTTTGTTTCGTTGGTGTTTTAGGATCCAACTTTAGTCTTTAAGGTCATTAGAGCCCCACTTTTTTTCTGACAAAGGAGAGGCCTCGAGTGCACCTTCTGTGGGATGAGAAGTAAAACCGAGGTCCCGTATAGCGAACGTAACGGGTTGATGAGGCAAACTTCCCACTTGTAGGAGTTTGCCCCCTGGAGTGCCCTAACGAACAGTAAACCAACGATAACTAAGCATAGGGATTGTATCTTTGGTCGGTAACCGACTGCGTAAAACTATCGTCCAACAGATTTTCTATGTGTCCGTCCAGAGGGACAAAGATGGGTACCCGACCCTGTCATAGGCGGGAAATGGGTTAGTAGTTAATTTTTTGCCAGACAATATGCAGTAATTATCATCATACCCTTATCCCGCCTGTAGCAGGGTCGGGCCTGTGGGTTGTAGCCCTCCACTCCCACCAGGTCCCTGTCCACCTCACATTCCATGTTCCTAATCTAAGAGTAGCTCCTCTAGATGAGACTAAATTGGCTGGGGTACCTCAGCCAGGCGTCTGAAACCCACAGAAATATTGGACGGGTTGTCTGTGGAGGGTGCCGGGCTACCCCACAAAATATACTCGATGCATTCATTATCTGCCATGAGAGCGAAGGTCTGCAGCCCCATGCCATTGCGGGCGCATGATAACGACAGCCCGGAGCCCATTCTCTCACCCCTGACGGCCGCCGGCATTCGGGCTTTAATCCCCTGCGCCGTTGGAATGAAGATTTATAGGCAGTACATACTATACTGAATTCACTCCTCGCAACGGAAGAGGCGGCATCTTGTGGTATGAAATGGAACTATGGTTGCCGTGGCAACGCGCCAACTGACTCGTTCTCGTTCGAACCACCTTGAGAACGTCATGGTATCGGAAGATGGAGTGGAGTGACGTATAAAAACTATTTAAAGACGTGTTGTACAGCCGATAACTTCTTTTCAAGTTTCAAAAGTTCCGATATGGGGGGTTAATTTAAACTTAATGAAGCATCTTTCAAGAAATGGTGCGGCGGTATGTGTGTTAATTTTGTCATGGGAAAGTAACGGAGAGGCAGAAGTTGACAAACAGCTCACTGATGTAATTTTGTTCGATTCGGTGCAATTCTTTTTTTGTTGCTGTCGTCCCTTTTCCAAGACGTCATTATTTTAAGCATAATTTCCATGTTACTTCATATTTAGTAATACCAGCTTTCTGTTCAAAGTTGGAATTTGAAAATCTAACACCACCGAAGTCATCTGGACGACAATAGGAGTTGAAAACATCGAATCAGTTATGGAGGCACTCGTTAGCGTAAGTTGGAAATTTCCAATTTTTACTGACATTTTGTTGTCATTTTAATACCCTGAGATAAATCTGACGACAAATAAGATACAAAGCGGGGCATAACAAACAACGGTGAGTTATCTCTGTTTACTATAAATAACTAAGGGTGTCTACGAACAAGCAGACTCCTCTTTGTTACAGTATTACAAAATTGGTGACAATGTGAAAGCATTCTGACATTTACAGCTGGTAACCTCAATCCAAATTCGATTCACAACTAGTTTTTCTCGTTCTTCAGGCATTACTCTTCTTAAGTATTTGACACGTGAAAATAAGAATTAATAGAAAGGAAATAAGACAGCAGCACAGCATTAGTTGTACAGAAAACGAGCCTAAACCGGGTCTCGTGTATAAACCGGAAACCTGGATTTTTCGTTAATGTTTTAGGGCCCTTGAACTACAAGGTCGTTAGAGCCCTGTCCACTGTATAGTTCTAGTGCAGAGACTGCACAGACACTACACTAATGCGAATCAAAATAAATTTCTGAACGGAATAATATCCTATTTAAAATTATGCCCTAAACCGGAAAACTACCTAACGCGGGAACGTGTTAAAGAACCCTCTCTACTATGCCACGAGTAGATGAGGCAAAATTTCCAGATGGAGGAGCTCGCCCCCTGGCATCGGTGGAATTCCCAAAATAACGAGCAGTAGACCGACGACAAATGAGCATAGGAGTTGCAGCTTTCGTCGGCATCCAACTGTGAAGAAAGCACAGTCCAATATATCGCCCGTGTGTCCATTCAGGGGGACAAGATGGGTACCCGACCATGCTGTAGGTGGGAAAAGGGTTGGGAGTTGTCGCTGTTTGCATAAATAACCAAAGATGGATTATTTTGCAGGCATTTATTAGGGATTACAGTGCAGGGATTGCAATGCAGGCATTGATTTTGAGAGTAACTGTACACGTACCGAAGTTCTAGGAACCATTACGGAGCTACTCAATAATGAAGGCACGATAATGCACTTTAAAAGACGTGTGGGGGCAGAGTAACTTTTATTTAACTTTACGGAGTAACTTTACTCAGTGTAGGAAGGGTTCTTTCTTTTCGTTCTTTCCCTTTGCCCGATCTAAAAGACAAGTGAAATTGGTTTTCAACTTTCCCCTCTTGTTTCTTTTTCGCAACATACATTGTGTAATGTCTTTTTAAAGAGGGTGGTGGTCTAAAACCGTGTTCTAGGTAAATTCATCATCATCATCATACCATTATCCCGCCTGTGGCAGGGTCTGGTCTGCTGGTCCACTGAACGTGCCCTGACTGCGGGCACCCCAGCCAGGCGTCTGGAACCCGCATGACTATTGGCTGGATTGTCTGTTAAGGGATGTCTACTTGTTCCAACATCGCATTATACAACCAAAATAGAAACTTTGGGAGGTAAATTAATGCTTTGTTGGTTACTATGGTAGGAGGCTCGACTACTGCATCAGTGGTTCCGGCCAGACCCCCAGTGCGCCTTTCCGTCGGATGGGAAGAAATGACGTGGCCCCGTGTGATGTACGACGTTATTTGCGCCTAAAAGACCTCTCTCTATTATGCAACGGGTAGATGAGGTAAAATTTCGAGGTGTAGGACCTGGCCCTTTAGCATCGGTGGAGTGCCCCAACGAATAGTAAGCCGACGATAAATAAGCATAGGGATTGCTGCTTTGGTCGGCAGCCGGCTGCGGAAAAGAATGCCGTCCAACAGATCGCCCATGTGTCCATCCAGAAGGACTAAGATAGGTACCCGACCCTGCCATAGGCGGGAAAAGGGTTAGTAGTAGTAAGAGTTCTTTTTCGTGAAGTAGCGACATCGTGCACACCAGGCCTCTCTTCTTTACCCGAAGGAAGCCTCATGTCTTGACCAGGATCGAGCCTTGCAACGACCGACACGCTGTATCCGCACTACGCACTACTGAGGCGGACTTTTCGTTCTTGGGGTCCGTATTTGCAAATCCTGATAACAAGTCACAGACATGAGGCTGCTAGTCGCAAACTGGTGTGTGCTTGTCTCCCGAATTGACGTTTTCTTCCGCCTGGGTGTCATTCCCAGTTCTTCTCCCTCAGTGAGTGAGTTGCTGAAACCTTGGACTACATATGCTGTCAAGGTCAATAATGATGACATTGTCCTCGTTTTAAGATCTCGAATTTAATCCCGGTGTTAATGTTTTGTGAACCGGCAGGTGAGCTAATTTTCCTACAGTTAACACCTTTTACAGTATTTAGCGTCTTCTGTGACGGAAGTGTTCCCACTTTAAGCCTCTCTATTTCTCTCTTTATCTGAAAGTAACTACAGTAGCAACCTTCAACCAAGGAGACTTACCTGGGTTTTCAAAGTCGAGGCAAGTGTACTCTATTAGTTTAGGTACCGGGGTCGGCACGAATATGTCAGCTTACTTGAAGGCTTCCGGCTGGTTGGACTGCCGCTTGTATGTAGATGGGTTACCAGGGTCGAAGGTGCCAAAACTACTTGGCTCGGTCTTGGGCAGGAGCAACTTATTGCGTTGGACACACCAGTTCGCGTCTGATTACTGAAGTTAAGCAACGCAACCCTAGCTAGTACTAACACGGGTGGCCGCTTGGGAAAACTGGTTACTGCTAATACCCAAAAATCGTCGCATTAGTGTAGTTTCTGCATTAGAATTACGCAGTGGACGGGACTCTAATGACCTTGTCATTGAAGGGCCGTAAAACACCCACCAACCAATCCATTCAGAGGAACAAGATAGGCACCCGACCCTGCCATAGGCAGCAGTAGGGTTAGGAGTTGCTTTGATTTTAAGAAAAAAAAATCGTTAAATGGAAGATAAGAGTGTTTGGCGTGCCAGTAAAGTTGCTGGGGTGCCACGGGTTGCCCACCATTGTCCTAGGACAGTGGGGGCGAACATTTTTGAAGACGGGTCACAATAACACGAAAAAAAAGCAAAACGTTGTCCGCGGGTCAGGTGCAAGCACTATTTAATTTTATGAATAAAAATGAATTATTAGTAACAATGAATAAAGTTTACTAAAGTAGCAAATAGAGACCATCATCCTAATACCGACATCCCGCCTGTGTCAGGGTCAGGTCTGCATACGGACAACCTGCGCTCACGTCTGTTGTTTATAAGACCATAAACTAGATGATTCATGCTCGGGTAACTTAAAATTGCGCAGTGGGTCACATGTTCGCCACCACTGTCCTAGGATGACGCTTGTTCATTCGTTTGTTGGTGTTTTAGGACCCTTCAACTACGAGGTCATTATAGCCCCGTCCACTGTGTAGTTCTAATGCAGAGACTGCACCGACACTACTCTAATGCGACGATTTTTGAGTATGAGCGGCCACCCATGTTAGTACTAGGTGGGATTAGGTTGCTTAACTTCAGTGGTCAGACGAGTACTGGCGTGTCCAACGAAATTTGCGGCTACCCACCTTCCGCAATTTGGAATGTTAAAAATGGGAGGTTTCGTATATAGGGGGGGGCAATCAATGTCTCCTCGTCATCGCCGAATCGTATCGGTTCGAGTCAAAATCTGCCATTTAATGATGATGTATGTCACAATTCTTTTTCAAATGAAAGTTTAAATACGTAGACTTAATTGAATTTTTAAGGAAAAAACTGCGGTGGTTCCTGGAAAATGTGTTGCACAGATCGTTCTCAAAAGTTGTTATGGAATGACGACATACTGTATATTTTAAATTTGGCAACGTCTGCGTTGGAGCTCCCATAGCTGGCGCAGGAATTAGCGTGTTAGCTTGAAGTGTCAGTGGTTCCAGGTTCTATACTGGATCGTGATGGGTTGGTTTCTTTCTGGCGAGAGAGAGGTCCTGAGTGCGCCTTCCGTCGGGTGTGAAGTAAAGTCGTGTTCCCATGTGGTGTACGATATCATTTGCTCATAAAAGAAACCTCTCTGCTAGACAAATTCCCAGTTGTAGGAGCTCAGCCCCTGATGTCAGTGGAGTACCCCAGCGAACGGTAGATTGACGATATATTATAAGCTTAGGGGTTGTGGCTTTGGTAGGCATCCGGCTGCGTAAAAATTCCGTCCAATTGATCGCCTATGTGTCCATTCAGAGGAGCGAAGATGCGTCCCCGACCCTGCCATAGGCGGACTAAGGGTTAGTAGTTGCTTTGCATTGATAAAGTCTATGTCGGAGACTTAGTGCACAGCGGGGTTGACGTATTAAGTTCATAATTACAGGATCGCCTCTTGTTGAGGCAGACGTGTCCTTTCAGGCAAGAATGTGCTTTTTCCATCGGATGGTTGTATACAGTACTACTTCATCACTCTCGGGAACAGAACCTTTACTGCATGGATTAAAATATGCGTAAAGACTGGCAAGAATCTCAGCTGTAGGAGATCGCCCCTTAGCGTCGGTGAACGAGATTATCCCAGCGAAGAAAATGGCCGACTTTAAGCAGAGGGTTGCAGAATTATATCGTTCATGTGTTTCCGAGATACGGCTAGAAAGGCGGGTTGTTGTTGTTTTTTGTTTGTTGGAGTTTAAGGTCCCGTCAACTACGAGGTCATTAGAGACCCGGAGAAAGGCGGGAAAGGGGTAACTAGGTACCAACGAAATTCACTTTAACGTGATTTATCGACGCTTAGGGCGAGGTCACCTGGGAACTGTCGTACACGTACATCTCTCCGTGTAGGAAGGGTTCTTTGGCGTGCCGTGTTAGCATAACACATAGCGGAGGACAACTTTGTGCTAAAGCGCTTGATTTTCGACCCTGGCCAACGTGGATGTCTTCTTCCGGGTGAGAGAAAGAGAGGGGCCCCAAGTGTATCTTCCGCCTAATGAGAGGTGAAGCCGTCGTCCCGGATTTCCACGCTTGCGTGCAAAGGAAGCTTTTCTATACTTTACTTGCTTGATTGGGGGTCCGCCTCCCGGATTCTGACAACTGGAGGGAAGGGGGGACCTGACATTGGGAGAGGGAGTGGGTGGAAACCAACCGGGATTACACTCTAGGTTGACGTTGGAAGAGTGGACGTTTTCCCTGTTGGTGGCATCTAACACCCCAGGCCTTACTTTCCACTCGGCGGAATACGCACTTGGGACTTCTCTCCAGGAACGAGCCTGCATTTTGGGGCGCACGACGGCCTTCTGCATTCTAAGTTATAGGAGCTGGCCCGCCATCCCCATCCCGTTTGTATTGGTAAATTAGCTTAAGAAATGGATAGGCCGAAACTGTGAGTTATACCAAGATCATGCAGGGGGGTCCCTGGTTTTAGTCTCCTCCTTGTTCGAAAGAAACTATTCACGTGGGTGGGAATCGAACCTGTGATCATAAGCTCATGTCAAGCAGGGTACCGAATGCACGTTTGCATGTTGACATGCTGTTTGAAAAATTCCAACTGGCACCTAACTTTTGTAACGTTGCCAGCTGTTTTCAACTCAGTGTCCCAATAGTGATCCAATTTGAGGTAACAGGTGAACTTATCTTCGCCTTGGGATGTAACTTGGCCTCGTGCCCAGGTAGGGGTCGAAGATAGGTGAAATGTTTTCATCAAGCGCCATATTGGTTCTAAGTTCCACCTTTGAAAGCCTAAGATACTCGTTAGTAATTTGTCGTTGGTTCTTGTGCTCATGGTGTGTAGGTTCGCCCTCCACCCCATGACCCGAGTTCGGTACCTCATGTTCTCTTTCCCTTTCACCTTCGTGGTACCACATGTGTGGGTGGACGATGTCAGTCTGTTTATCACATATTCAGGTCGACTTCCGAAGCATGTGCGCCTTTCTAGTTCACATAACCCCCTCCCCTGGCCGAGGTACGTAGTTTTTCACTCTCTGATAAGGCGGATATCTTTCAATACATTAAATTACAAGCGTTTATCAATGTTCGCGTCAACTGTCTCCATCAACAAACGTTCAGAAACCGTTTTCCATTTGCCTAAGTTGGGAATGTAATACAGTAATCCCGGTGTAGAAAACAACGAACCCTCGAATGTATCCGGTGTTTGTGTGATACCGCATTTACACATTCGCGAATACGACGAGGCGAGTGGCGAGGCGAGCATGTTCGACGAATGTGTGAACACTACATTCGTCATTCACCTCGTGGTTCGCCTCGCCATTCGTGGCGCTCGTGTTGGAAGCGGTTTTTTTCACACGAGTCAAAGGGCGCGAGTGACCTGAGGCGATTTGAGCTATGACTAGCTGCCGAGACAATACGAGTCAAAGGGCGCTAGCGACGAGGTGATTGGAGAATGACCATCTGACGAGATATTCGGCGAATGTGTGAACAGTCATTCCTCATCCAAAGAATGAATGCGAACATTTCGACGAAAGTCTCGCCTCGTCATTCGACTCGTCTTATTCGCGAATGTGTAAATGCGGTATAACAAGCGGCGAACCTGCGAATGTAATCGATGTCTGTTTGACAACCGCGAACCTGAGATTGTAACCGGCGCAAGAAGAGGATGCCTTGAAAACCTAACTGGAATGTAGCACGAACCTGCGAATGTAGCCAATGTTTGTGTGATAAGCGGCTGTGAATGTTACTGGTGTCTGATTAGCAAACGGCGAACCTGCGAATGTAACTGGTGTCTGTGTAACAAGCGACGAACCGCGATGTAACCGCCGCGATATCTGCGTGACAAGCGACGAACCTTTGAATGTAGCACGAGGCCTGTTTAGCAAGCGGCGAACCTGCGAATGGAACCTGTCTGTGTGACAAGCAGAATGCAACTGGTGTAACAAAAGGAGAATCTAAAAACCTAACTGCTGTTTGGGTAACACGGCGGCGAACCTACGAATGTAAAACTGATTGTGTACCAAACTACGTCTCCCCCAACCATTAGTAGGAACTCAAAAACGGGAGCATTTTTTGGTGCTCGAACACAGAGATGTTAATTAATGAAATGATCATAGATTAATTATGCAATCACCTTGTCTGCCGGCTAAACTAGGACACCGGTCTCGAGTATGTTCAGTGTCTGAGTAGTGGAATCTCTAGTGTCTAATGTCAGTCGTGACCCCATTTTTTTTCCCCGGTCGGAAGATGTTTTGATTTGAAATTCGCGACTGTTTATGTGCTGCTTTTGCTCCCTTTTCCTAGACATATTTCTCGGATTTAATATGTCAAGGCAATTTATGTTTTGGTCACACCAGTTCTCGTCTGATCACTGAAATTAAGCAACCCAACTCGAGATACTACTAACATGGGTGGCCGCGTGAGAAAACTGAGTACCGCTCATAGTCAAAAATTGTCGCATTAGTGTAGTGTCTGTGCAGTCTCTGCATAAGAACTATGCAGTGGACGGGGCTCTAATGACCTTGTAGTTGAAGGGCCCTAAAACACCAACAAACAAACAAATTGGTCAAGATAGAAAAGGACCGACATTTTGTTTTCTTCCAAGCTTCCAAAGAAGCCTCATTCTCGCCATCTGATGATCATCCAAATCCTTTTCCCGACTACGGCAGGGTCGTGCGTTTGTGTGTCCCGTTGGAACCGCTAACATGCCAGGTAATCTGTTCGGCGGTATTTTTACGCAGCCGGCTGCTTACCTTAGGCTGCAACCATTTGTTTATTTCCCGTCAACTTAATTTTTTATTCGTTGGGGCACATTTACTGCACTAACGCAGAGCGGCTGTATTGCGTTGGACACACCAGTTCTCATCTGATCACTGAAGTTAAGCAACGCAACCCCATCTGATCACTGAAGTTAAGCAACGCAGCTCCATCTGATCACTGAAGTTAAGCAACGCAACCCCATGTACTACTAGCATGGGTGATCGGTTGGGAACAGTGAATGCCGTTAATACCCAAACCGTCGTAATAGTGTAGTGTCTGTGCAGACTTTGCATTAGAACTACACAGTGGAAGGGGCTCTAACGACCATTGTAGTTGAAGGGCCCTAAAACCAACGGAGCAAAACTGCACCAACACCGGGAAGTGAGCTCCTATCGCAGGAAATATTGCCAATCTGCACTTCTATTTTACTCCATACAGAAAGGATTGTTTTACTAACCCATCACAGTGACGTAGAGCAGCTTGCTTGATTCGTGCTTCTGCAGTTATATACAGGTTCGATCCTGACCCGGGCGAATGCCGTGCTTGGTTTCGGGACGTCACGGATGCAGAATTTCTCCTTGACTCCTTGTCGCGGCTACCGACTTTTTTCGGGCAAGACGCTCCGCCTTCTATCGGATGGTAAGCATAGCCCAGCCCCAGTGCGATAAGATGTTACTACTGCACGGAACGGAACCCCTTATACGGGGAACAAGTAGATCGGCATAATTTCCCTGACGATGATGAACGAAGCCTGTCCCACAAAGAAAATACGCCGACGTTAAATTTTGTACGGGATTGCACCTGAGTCAAACTATCGTTGAAGAAACTGCCTGTGTGTTCCCCGTTCCGTTAGGACAAACGAGCACCTCGATCTACCGGAAACAGTGTCTTGACTGATGAGTAGAAACGGCTGTTTACCGTGTAGCGGTTGGTGAAAATACTCTCAAATTTAACGCCTATATGTTTTCAGTTCCGCTTTGGCAATTGGGTATTCGCTCCAGGCAAGAACGTCGTCTATTGGAATGTTGGTGTAGAAGGGCTCTTTTCCGTGCTGTGGTGATCGCACGCGCACATGGGGCGCCGGGTTTATTTCCTATCCGAGGAAAGGTACACTGAGAACCTTCTTCTTACCCGATAAAGATCCGTTTGTGGCGGTTGGGATCGATCCTACAACCCTAGGCTGCTGAAGTCACACGGAGACAGATGTTCTACTTATTATCAAGAATTGAAATCTAATAACTTGGGGAGTTCCCCATGTCGGAAACCTGAGGCACATAAATCAATTTTTAATATTTGGATCAAAGGTCATCAGGTTCTTATCACTCAGCTGTTGTGGTAAGCTCTTGAAAGGCTGAACCTGTGCATTGAATTAACTGACCTGTTCAACTGCTCTTCGATTTTTTTCCCGACTTTGGAAATTGGGCAATTGACAACTTGGGGGATAAGAGCACTCTCTCTTTCTAAATATATCCCGTAGTGATAACGTGGAGATACTCTTGAACTCTTATAAGATGAATTTGAAAAAGGAGGAGGGGGCGGACAGAGTAATGACTCCCGCACCCCCTCCATCTTTTATTAGTCTTCATAAGCAGCTGTCAGAACTGACAATTTTACGCACTAATTCACACTGACATGTTAATGTTTTAATGATAAGCTGTTAGAAGTTCTGACTAGGCCGTCATTAACAATTGCAAGAATATTCTAAAGGTTAGTCACTATTAAGTTTGACTTCTGACCTTGACCATGTGCCCTACTAATTATTGAGTTTAGATCCCCTTACTTGTCCTAGAACTTGAGCATCTTTTCTATCAGTGCAGAAAATTTGGTAACAGTGCTCATTTTATTGCCATGGTGTGATCAACATTGTATTATTACTGAACAGTTTGATGGTTGCTACGTGCTTGTCTCGTAAGTCCACGGATGAAGGTTCAATTCTGGTCTCTTTCGGACAATTCGTAGCAACGCAACCCCGGACAGTACTATAGTGCTCGCCACGAAAGTTGACACATTGGTGGGAGGCAAAGGATGAGTCCTCTTCAAAAAAATAGGGAAAACATTGAAGTTGTACTTGCCATTACTGAATGAAGCCTGCCATTTGACCTTTTCAAAACCCCTAATATTTGTAGTGAACTTTCCTACCTTCTACCTCCCATGTGTCATCTTTCGTGGCGAGCATTATAGCATCAGTGAACGCTGGGTTCAGGCTAATACCCAAAAATCGTCAGAACTGCGTAGTGTCTGTGCAGCTTCTGTATTAGAACTACGTAGTTGACGGGGCACTAATGACGTTTGTAGATGAAGGGCCCTAAAACATCAACATAACAACCATAACCACCCTTCCGCCCCCGGCAGGGTCTCCTACCCATTGGGACTCATGAGCGATCTGTTGGACGGTAGTTTTAAGCAGTCCGCTGCCAACCTACTCAGCAACCCCTTCTCCTAGATCAGTGGGCGAGGTCCAACACCTGGGAATTTTGCCAATATACACGTTCCATATAGAAAGGGTTCTTTGACGTGCAAGTGACATCGTACACGCCACACGGACTCGCGACTGTACTTCCCAACCGACGGTTGGCCTGCTGGCAGCTTCTTCCACCTCGATCCAGTACCGAACATGGAACGACTGACACTGTAGTCGAGCGCGAAATCTCTGCCCCGCCGAGACGGGTTGGATTCTGCTGTAATGAAGAAAATAGGCCGACCTTAAAATGAGGACTAGATCGTGTCTTTAGGTCGAGAGCCCGCCTCAAAAAACTACAGTCAAATCGATCACACCGAGGTGGTATGGACATGTAATGAGACGAGGAGAGGGGAGGGGGAGCTCGTTAGGTCAATTATGGGAATGCAGGTGGTTGAAAGTGTCTGGGATAGGAGAAAAGCAAAGCACAGTGGGAGCAGGTTGTGCGTAAGGATATGGTAGTGTGTGGGGCGGCGACGTGCGTTCTCTTTATTTGCTGGGACCAAAGGGTGGCCGGCCGATCCTGCCTTTGGCGGAAAACGGTTTGCAAAGATGTAGCAAGCATCTCCTAACCCTTTTCCTGCCTATGGCAGGGTCGGGTACCCATCTTGTTCCTCTGAATGGACACAAGAGTGATATGTTGGGCAGTGTTTTTTTCGCAGCCGGTTGTCGACCAAAGCTGCAACCGCTACGCTTACTTATCGTCGGTGTACTGTTCGTTGAGGAATTCCACCGACGCCAGGGAACGAGCTCCGACACCAGGAAATATCGCCTCATCTCCCCGTTACCTGCAAATTTCCCCTCTCCTACATCTCCTACACCTACTTCCTCCTCTCCCGCGAGCAGCCTCCTAAGGGTTTGGCCTGTTATGACTGCTTGGCTTACTCCCCAACCCGTTAGTATAACATAACAACTGCAACTCCTAACCCTTTTCCCGCCTATGGCAGGGTCGGGTACCCATTTGTCCCTCTGAATGGACACAGGATGATATATTGGTCATAGTTTTTTTTTGCAGCCGGTTGCCAGCCAAAGCTGCACCCCTACGCTTATTTATCGTCGGTCTAGTGTTCGTTGGGGAATGCTACCGACGCCAGGGGGCGAGCTCCTGCACCTGGAAATTTTGTCTCATCTACCCGTTGCGAAGTAGAGATGGTTCTTTTACGTGCATATGCCATCGTAAACCACACGGGACCTTGGTTTTACTTCTCATCCCAAAGAACGTGCAGTCGGTGCGTCTGTCTCGCCCGAAAGAAGCCAACTTACCTCGGTCCAGTATCGAATCTAGAACCACTAGCGCAGTTACTGAGCACGCTACTCACTGCTGCACCGAGGCGGGATTTTGCAATGATATAGAAAGAGTTCTTTTCTCTGCAGTGGTGACATCGTATACGGCTCACGGTGCCACTATTTTACTTACCAAATGACGAAAGGAGTGCTTTGGGCTTTAATCTACTCCAAAAGAAGCCATTGTCGCCGACGAGGATTGATCTTGTTACCATGGACTTAAGAAGCGAAGTTCTCTAACTACCGAGCTACCCGAGACAAACTATCAGTTTTTTCGTCTACAATGATAATTTGATAGGTTCAATGGCAATTCGGTTTTTAACGACCTCACACGTGCACGTCCTCCACCACGCTACCCCGCTCCCCCCTCACACATTAAACAGCTAACGATATCACAAGTAGCTTTGAGAAAGTGATACTTCTGCGTAACATTAGATCGCACCTAGGCAAAATTAAATTAGTCTGTTTGCCCTTGGCGTCGAATTTCTTGACCCCCACATTAACCATTCTTGCCTCTTCTGTCTCGCTGTTCACGTTTATATAATTGATAGCTTCATCACTCTTAGCCCTTTTCAGGCTTATGACCCTAGTGGAACTGGAACACTGTGTCTGTGGTTTCAGGTTCGATACTGGATCGAGGTGTCTTGACGTATGGGTCTCTAATGACCATTGCAGTTAAAGGAGGCCAAAACACCAACAAAACCAATTCGCCTTACATTACGTTGTCCATTAAAGTCGAGGCACCGCGTGGAACGGTTCCGTTTCTGCTATGCAAGGAGCAGATCCGCAAAATTTCCAGCTGTAGGGGCTGCCCCCCCCACCCCAACCCCCGTCGGGTGTCGGTGAAGGGAAGGTGTTCCAACGTCGAGAAACAGGCCATTGATAAATTAGCATAGTGGCTGCAGCATTAATTTGGGAGCTGGGTAAAAATACCTTGCAACAGATCGCACATGTGCCAATGGGCTCACTGACCCTTATAGTATAGGAGGGAAAAGGAGTCCTATATGGAGTATTGTTAAGGAGCCATTTTGGGTCTCATGGTGTACGATGCCATTGGCACGTGAAAGAACCCGCTAGTAGGAGCTCGCTCCCTGGCATCAGTAAAGTGCCCCAACGAACAGTAGACCGACGATATATAAGCATTAGGGTTGCAGCTTTGGTCGGTAGCCGCCTACGGAAAAACACCTTCTAATACGCGATTCTCAACCACTGTGCCGCGGCACTTTGGTGTGCCGCGAGATTCTTGAAATGTGCCGCCGCCGCTGAGAACACCCATACATAAGCGACGTCATTTAAAAGTACAGTCGAACTCGGATATAAGAGACACCTTGGGAAATCCAAAATAGTCTCTTATATCCGAGTTTTTCTTATATCCAGGCCATGTAAAAGCGACCATATTTTGCAATATGGTATACTTTTCTAAGTACAGTACTGTAATTCTCAATTTTAATGTTTATTATGCTTCGTAACATTCCAAAAAAGATTCAAAAATCCAGATTTAAAAACTATACAGTATCAACATCATCATTCCCTTATCCCGCCTGTGGCAGGATTTGGTCTGCAGGTTCACCGTACATGTTCTGAATGGGGGCACCCCAGGCAGGCGTCTCGAGCCCACAGGAATATTGGCTGGGTAGTGCGTGGGGGATGCCAACCTACTCCACTTATTCAAGCATCACATTATACAACCAAAATAGAAATTTGGAATGTAAATTAATGTTTTGTTGGTTATAATAGTGCATGGTGTCTGACCTATTGCACAATAACAATGCACAACAGGGATATTCCAGACTGCATGCAGATAAGGATCCATAGGGATATCGTTAGTTTGGTTGGTAAGCGTTTTAGAGCCATTCAACTACAAGGTCATTGAGCTCCATCCACTGCATAGGTCTATTGCAGAGAAACATAAAGACTACACTAATGTGACGATTTTTGTGTATTAGTGGTAACCAGTTTTTCAAAGCAGTCACCTATGCCAGTACTAGCTGGGGTTGCGTTGCTTTACTTCAGTGATCAGACAAGAAATGGTGTGTCCAATGCAATAAGCCACTCTAGGGATATGGTGGTGTGTGGGGTGGACAGGGACCCCGTGGGAGATTGACAGGAGTGGAGAGCTATAACCTGCACACCTGAACCGGCTACAGGTGGAATAAGGGTATTATGATGATGACTATATATTTAAAAAAATCATTTGAAGAAATCTGTGATTTTTGCATTGAACCTGCTTCTTTAAAGCTTTGCTTTCCACCATATGCTCCACATCATAAAATGCCTGTGCAGGACGTCATCTGTCTGCCTTGCATAACATACACTGTTCAGCATGGATCACTCAGTCTAATTATTCTCTTATATCTGAGTGACAAATCAAAATTGTCAAAATGTTCTCTCTCACATAGGTGAGTTTCTCTTTTAGCCTAGTCTCTTATAACCATGTACATTAACACGTAAAGCTTAGGGCATGCAGATGGGAATTCAAAATGGCTCTCTTATAACCAAGATTCTCTTTTATCCAAGTCTCTTATAAGTAAGTTGGACTGTAGTTCGTTCAATCGGTTCTACCCTTCTAGGAGGGACTAACTGAACCAATGGACATAAATATTTCACTTCTGACTAGTGGCTAACAAGGCTTGATGTGTGCATAGGGTTAGGTCTACTATTGGTTGGGGCATTCCACGGACGCCAAAGGACGAGCTCCACGTCGAAATTTGGCGTCATCGACCCGTTGCATAGTAGAAAAGGTTCTTTTAGGTACAAATGCCATCGTACACCACACGGGACCTCAGTTTTACTTCTCATCCGAAAGGAGGCACACCCGGGGCCTCTCTCGGGGCCAACCCGCCTCGGCCCACTATTGAACCTCGAACTACCGACGAAGTTACGGACGCAGCTGGTGTGCCCCTAAATTCATCGTTGTTAGTGTGCCGCCAAATTTTTAAGTTATTAAAAGTGTGCCGTGACGACAAAAAGGTTGAGAATCGCTGTTCTAATATATCATCCTTGTGTCCATTCAGAGGGACAAGATGGATACCCGACCCTGCTGTAGGCGCGAAAATGGCTAGTACTTACTTTTTGTCACGCGTTTCATATTAGAGAGGATACTTTTACCACCAATTGACATCGTGCAAACCATGCAGGGCCATGACTTTACTTCCCATCCCACAAAGGGCGCACTTAGGAGCTCTCTCTCTCTCGCCCAGAAAAGCCAACTCACCTCGATCCAGTTACAAACCGGGAACCACTTTTTTGTTTTGTTTCGTTGGTGTTTTAGGGCTCTTCAACTACAAGGTTATTAGAGCCCCGTCCACTGCTTAGTTCTAGTGAAGAGACTGCGCAAGCGGCCACTCATGTTAGTACTAGCTGGGGTTGCGTTGCTTAACTACAGTGCTCAGACGAGAACTGGTGTGTCTAATGCAATAAGCCGGTGCAAAGTCTCAATGGTAAGAATGGTTTGATTTCTTTTCCAGGTTCCTATTGTAAAATCGTTTTTAGTCGGTTCCTTCAGCGGTACCTGCTCCACATTACTTTTCCAGCCTTTGGATTTAGTCAAAACTCGTCTTCAAATCACTGTTCAACCTGGGTACATTAGATGATTATAATAATGTCCTTTTGATTTCTGCCGAATTTTGGATGGAATTAATATGACGATTCTTGACAACTGTAGTCCAAGTTCACCAGGCGTTATTGCAGTGGTTGGAAATGTTGTACGACAAGAGAAGTTAATGGGCTTGTGGAAAGGCATGACACCGGTAAGTAATACCAGAACTGTTCGACGAGGGTTTTAGAGAGCCCTAACTTGATCTGTTTTCTTCCATAGTCCATGGCAAGATGTGTTCCAGGAGTAGGACTTTACTTTGCAGCCCTACAGTTTCTTACATCCCGTTTAACGTAAGTTGTACCTGAACGTGTTCTAATGGAATGCTCCGAAATTCATATGATGTGACTTTGTCTCTTTTAGAAATGGTGACCCATCTCCCTTTCAAGCCGTCTGCCTTGGAATTACCGCTAGAAGTATTTCTGGAATTTGTCTTCTTCCATTTACTGTCGTTAAGACTAGATTTGAAGTAGGTGATGTTTCTTGGCCCTCATAATGGTGTTAAGGGGGATTAATGGATTTTCTGTTTTTTTATTACTAGAGTGGCGTCTACAAATACAGTGGTGTCATTGGCGCACTGAAGAACATTTATAGGACTGAAGGCACTCGTGGTGCGTATTAGTAAATGAAGTTTGGTTGGAAAACAGATCACTCTCGAGTTTGATAGGGCAGTACCTGAATCAGCTTCCAGGTGGAAATTAAGGGTCTTGGACTAACACCTGGCCACAAATTATAAACGCTCTTCAGGATACTGTCTTTTAGCGGAGAGAGAATCTTTTCTAACGTTACTTTTCAGAATTAAAATAAATTCACTCAAATGGGTTGTAAACCTACAGTTTGCTCCTTATTTCCCAGGGTGGTCTTATTCTTTCTCTTCTCCCTCTTGCTTGTTTCTGTCTCTGTCTCTCTCTCTTTCTCTCTGTCTCTCTCTCTCTGTCTGCGCGTGTGTGTGTAGGCCTGTCTCTTTCAATTTGTAGGCCTGCCCCTATCTCCCTTTATCTGTAGGCCTGCCTCTCTGTCTCTCTCTGGCGCAAGGAAAGAGAGATAGACTATCATATACTGTAGAGAGGGAGGCCTACAGATAGAAAGGCAGGCCTTCCTTCTCTCTCTGTCTGTAGGAGAAGCGATAAATTGCGTTGGACACACCAGTTCCCGTCTGATCACTGAAGTTAAGCAACGCAACCCCAGTTAGTACTAACATGGGTGGCCGCTTGGAAACACTGGGTACCGCTAGTATCCAAAAATCGTCGAATTGTTGTGGTGTCTGTGCAGTCTCTGCATCAGAACTACACAGTGGACGCGGATCTAATGACCTTGTAGATGAAGGGGCGTAAAACAGCAACAAACACAAAGCAATGTGTCTATAAGCCTGCAAACTAACCATTTTTAGCATGGGAATGTAGGGTCCAAAGTCAAGCCTTAAAAAATGGCAAGCAAAATAAGGTGTTGGTAGACATAGTCAATTTTCATGTAAAGTTTTCACCATAAATTTTCAAAGTGGTTACCATTTGCAGTTATACATGCTGCACAACGTCTATTCAGTGATTGTCTAACTCTTTCAAACATCCCTGCCATGGCCTGTACATCTCCAGCAGCAACTGCAATTCTGGCCATTAGATCCTCAGCATAGTCGACAGGGGTTGCATAAACTTGGCTTTTAATGTGTCCCCACAGAAAATAATCAATTGGTGCAAAATCAGGTGATCATGGTGGCCAAGGAACAGGTCTGACTTTACCAATCCAACGGTCCCCAAAGGTGGTATTAAGATGCGCTCGCACATTCAAGGTAAAATGTGCTAGGGCTCCATCATGCTGAAACCACATCTGTTTGTGAATTTGAAGAGGAAGGTTTGCCGTAAGTTCTGGCAACTGTTCTTGTAGAAAAACGTGATTCATGTGGTCTGTTAATTGATGTGGAAGCAAGTATGGCCACATCAAATACAACACCTTCTTTTGCTTGCCATTTGTTAAGGCTTGACTTTGGACCCTACATTCCTATGCTAAAAATGCTTAGTTTGGCACCCTCTAAAATACGTCTTTTTTTTCTTGCCGAGTTCACGGACACCCTGTATATGTTAGTCTTTCTCTCTTTCCTTGCACCATCTTGTTACTATTTCAAAATCCCAGAACCATGGGTATCAGGCATTCCCAGCCTCAGTAGAGAGATTTGGTTAAAAAATAAAGGATGCTTAGCAAGTTAACGCTTAATAAACAGCAGGTTTAGTGCTAAGGTATAGCAGTAGGGTGGTAATGGCAGATAAACTTAGCCATATACAGTCAAACTTGGATATAACACACACCTTCGGGACTGCTCGTGTTTGTGTGTTATAACCGAGTGTTTGTTATAACAGAAACAATGCTAAATGATGCCAAAGCTATGTTAACTGAAAAAAATAAATGCTAATTTCAAGATTTATTCAAAAAGTCGACCTAGACTTGTATACTTCAAGACGCACACACTTGCAGTTAGCAGCAATTTTGCCAGATTCCACACTGCTGAGAATTTTACCCTTTTATCATCATCATCTCACCCTTCTCCCGCCTGAGGCAGCGTCGGGTCTGCGGGTTCTAATCCTCCACTCCCGCCTATCCCCCACCAAGACCCCTTCCACCCCACATGCCACCATGTCCCTTTGCACCACCTGCACTCACGTCCGTTTTGATCTTCCTCTACCTCTGGTGCCCCCAACTACCTGCAGTCCCACAATGGACCTAATAAACTCCTTCTCTCTCCTCCTCATCACATGCTCATACCACCTCAAACGCTTCTCTCTCGTCTTTTCTGGAATATCTGCCCCCCCCCCCCAAGCTACCTCTAATGTAGTCGTTTCTAATTCTGTCAGATCATGACACCCCACACATGTAGCGTAGCATTTGCATCTCAGCCGCTGGCATTTGCCTTTCATGAGTCTTTCTAACAGCCAAACACACTGAGCCATATAGCATAGCGGGTCTAATGACAGTTCTGTAAATTTTGCCCTTGATCTTTATTGGGACCTGGCGGTCACACAGTACCCCACTTGCCTGTCTCCACTTCAGCCATCCTACATATAGCCTTACTTAAGCTGTGAGGTATGCCGTCTAGTTGCATGTTATAGCTATTTGTTATATCCGAGGCCTCTTACACGTTGAAAGTGCTGTAGGGTCCAAACCAGCTGTGTGTTATATGTAATATCCGAATGTATTATAGCCAATCAATTTCTATATACTTATGCATTAGCGCTGGCTGGGACTTTCCCTTGTGTGTGTGTTATAAGCCGAAAAGTGTTATAGCGAGGTTTGACTGTAGTTTGTTTAGAAGTGGAGAAGGAGCTGATGAGGTTAACCACAGGATTAGGAGTTATTGAGATTCGATGGGATTGTACGGCGTGGATTGGGTGAGCGGGGACCTGTTTAGGAATTGGAGGGACAGGGTGGCAAGATTTTGCAGACGTTATCCTTTCATAGGTGACATTGGAGTAGAATAATGATATGTACATAAAGACTGCAGCCATGTAGTTGATTTTTTTCCATTTGTTTTTTCCCCTTGGAAAGGTTTATACAGTGGTCTGTTTGCAACCTTAATTCGAGATGCTCCATTCTCGGGTTTGTATCTCATGTTCTACACACAGATTCGTAAACGATGTCCAGCAAGTAAGTGGTCTATTGTGTTCAGAATGGATTGACATCTTGGAAATCAATTTACATACTACTTTGACTGGTTTCAGGTTGGCGTGATGGACAGTTCTCTCAAGTGGCTTACTTCTCATGTGGAGTCGTTTCTGGTTGCTTGGCATCTGTAGTCACTCAGCCTGCAGACGTACTCAAAACTCATCTGCAGTTGTATCCGGACCGATTTGGTAGGACTTCCATGGCGGTGCTGCATATTTATGAAGTAAGTGTTCCAAGCGCAAATGTGCTCTGAATTTGCAACCACAAAAAAGGAGGGAAAAGGACCCGAGTTTAGAACTTTTCCTAGGCACACGGAGTTAAAGGCTATTTTAAAGGTTTGGCTCCAAGGATGGTGCGGCGAACTTTAATGTCTGCCATGTCCTGGACCATATATGAATATGTAAGTTGTGATGATTTCGTGTTTGACCTTTCTTCGAAATGGAAGTGCTGATTTTGAAATTTTTTTTGTCTAGATGATCAAGAGGATAGGTCTGAAATGAATGTGCAAGTCTTGACTCACTCCTGTGATTGATTCTAAGTTTCTGTATATGTTTGAAAAGACGTTTCTTGGGAGCAGTGAAGAGACCAAGTTGATTTTTTTTTTAATTTTTTTTTCAAATTTCGTGTTAAATGACAATATTGTTGTAGATATGTTGATCATATTTTAGTAAGAGTTTTGAATTTCGAAATCTCCTGTGCCTTTCAAAAACACGAAGAGAATTTATAATTTGAAAAACATTTTCTTAGATATTAAACTGTTGTGTGTGCGTTGCCACACGGAATTCTTAACTTTAGCTGATGTTTAATTTATTTAAATCGAAGTTGTGAATATTTGATAGAAAAGTTACGTCTCTTTGATTCTGGTGATATGATCAGGTTTATAGACGCCATGTTCAGTCACAATTCCACCAGTTATGAGTTCAGCTGGCGTGACGTCAAATGCAGGATTCCAGCATTCTGTTCCTATAAAGACAAAATTGGAAAATGTGGATTTTTTTGTTTCTTTGGCGTCTTAGGGCACTTCAACTACAAAGTCGTTAGAGCCCGTCCACTGCATAGTTCTAATGCAGAGACTGCACAGACATTTTTGGGTATTAGCGGTGTCCAGTTTTCCCAAGTGGCCACCCATGTTAGTACTAGATGGGGTTACGTTGCTTAACTTCCGTAGTCAGACGAGATCTGGTGTGACTAACGTAATAAGCCGCTCCGAATAATTTGGATTTCAATCTGTAGTTAGTGCAGTTATCTGATGACGAAACGAGAAGAGCCTTAGATTGTTTTCAAACTGCAGTAAATACTGTTTCTTTCTTTAACCCTTATTCTGTGCTTAGACCAGACTGGGGTACAAATTAGTGTGGGATTTTGAAGCCGGAAGATGGACACCCTGATGATGAGAAAACGAAAAAGGATGAAAGGGGGCAAAAGATGGACAATGTTAACAGACAGTACGAGGTTAACTATGAACTTAATAACATCAGAATTTCATTCTCTTTTTTAATACTAGAAAGAATTCGGGGGACCTGCATTCTAACTTGGAACCCAATCTTATATCAATAATACATCACTGACAACTGGCAACGGGTAGTGGACAATATTTTTCGCTATGAAAGAGAAGCATGATATTGTTTGAAGATCTTTCGAGAACGCCACACGGTGTAGGAAGACGAGTTGAGGATTCCAGTGAATTAATTCGAATTTTGATGCTATTGCATTATCAGTTGGAGATATCAATTTGATAGTTGTTTTCGTAATGTGCGAGACACCCTCAACTACACAAAGGAACGAAACCGCGCGTCTCTGAGCTAGCGTTCTATTACAGAAATGGCGGGCGAAAAGTTGAGTAGAAACTGCGCTGATCGATTGCGATTGCAGTTATGATTTAAATTCTGATAAAACCACCACATCAGCTTTTTAGGCGTTCAGAAGATAGGATTGCTGTTAAGGTACGTTTGCATTACACCTTCAAATACTGCTTTGGGCTACGCTTTCCCTTTTACCCGGTTGTTCTATTTTGCACTTTCCATCGTGGTTCGTTGGTGGTTTAGGTCAAAATTATTAACGAAAACACGTACTTTTATGACTAAACATTATTTTCCCGGGCAGAAAGAAAGCAGAATTGAGAATTTTCCAGGAAAAGCGAGATTCGTACAAACGGGATATTCCTGGCTGCACGAGATCATTCACAGAATCGATATGAATATGTAAACCTTTGTGACGGATACATTGCTAGCGAGATTTTTCATGCTAGACTAGGGTTGCCATAATTGTCGGACCACCGACCGGGACATCCCCCCTTAAAAATATTTTTTCAACAAAATGGCAAGAATTCATATTATAAACATTCATAGCTTTATTAAAAAAATTCCATAATCCTTTCACTAACGCATTGAAATATAAAATATTTTAGAGGACTGGGTGGGGGTAGAACTTCAAAAAATATGCGCCCCAAATATTTTTAAATATTCATAATCCCTGACTATACATCTAGCTAGCAATTAGAAAAAGGTCCTCTCCTGGCCGTTTGACAATTACCTATCTTCAGTGGTTTAGCCAACTACAGATTGGACTGCAACTGTTGGACTGGCAGTATCATTTGCGCCCCTTTCAGGCAGTGAGGGGGGAGCAATTGCTGCATTGCCCCTCGTCTGGATCCTCCCCAGAGATCAATGGTGGATCATTCCCGAACAGTCAGTTTCACTGGCAAAATGTGATGTGCTTTCATGGACGAATCTGTACCAAATCGCTAGGCATGTACTGTATATGCGCAGTACTGAATGCAATAATATTATCAGAAAATAATTGTTTAACATGCGAAAATTTTAAATCGACCGGGACAAATGACTGTCGGACCGAGACACTGGGACACAGACCTCAAAACCGGGACGTATGGCAACCCTATGCTAGACCCATATGCCTATATCTCCACCAGCACCCTAGCAACACCTTTGCCTTTCGCACCCATTCCAACCGCTCCACCCCAGAGCCTCTTCCAATGTGGAGGTTCCCCAACCCCTCCTGCAGTGGTCCAGCGCTGGACAGGCCAGGATCACATGTCTGACATCCTCCACTCGATCCCCACACAATATGTATCTTGTTCGCGGGGAGAAGGCCTGGTAGCGATCATTGTAAAAGTACTTTACCAAAGATAATTCATTGCATGCATCTTTCACCTCAATCGCTAGGTAAAATTAATAACCGGGTAAAATGGAAAGTGTAAAATAGAACAACCGGATAAAAGGGAAAGTTATCCCTGTGTTGTAAGTTTTCCTAACAATTATGCAACTAAGATTTTTGGCTCTCTGCACATAACTTGCACATCGTTGATCTCAAGTAGTGGAGCACAGAAAATTATAGTGTACATTTTTCATCCTACATAGTGATTAAACTTTAATATATTGCAGGATCAGGCATATTAAATTCCGCCCTAAGTCAAATTTTAATTACCTTCAGCCTGTATAGGATGAAATATCTTCAAAAATAAAATACCTAGTATAAACTCACCAGGAGCAGCTATACGCATGCCTTGAATATGAGTTAGTTCTTCAGATGCTCGCTCTTCAATTGGAATAGAGTCTCCATTCGCCTGACTCTGATCAATAGTTGTAGTTGGTGCAGCCACGTAAAAAGGTATGTTATGGTATTTAGCCAGAATAGCTAACTAAAATGTGACATATTTGAAAAGTGATGATTTCATTCATAATAGCATTAACTTTTGAGGTAAGTATAAATAAACGCTACCTGGTATGTTCCTATTTTGTTGGCGGTATCTCCGTTTGCAACAACACGATCTGCGCCCACTATTACAGCAGAAACATCCTGCACTTTCATCAACCACCCAACCATGTCGTCACAAATTAATGTCGATGGAATTCCTTCATGAACTAATTCATAACCTGTTAGTCGTGCTCCTTGGTTGTAAGGCCGAGTTTCTGTGAAGTAAGTGTGACCAAGATGACCTAAAGAGTGGAGTGTTCGGATAACACCTAAAGCAGTTCCATATCCAGCGGTTGCTAAGGAACCTGTGTTGCAATGGGTTAGTATTCGAATAGGTCTATCACCACAGTGCTCCAAAATGTGATTAGCACCGTGCAGTCCAATAGCTTTGTTTATTTTGACATCAGCGACCAACATATCTTCCAGTGCCAATAGAATTCTTGAATTTCAAATTTTATAATTTGATGTTAAGTTTGGCCCACAATGCCAAAATGAATGCTTGCTAATATTTAGTACCTTTCTTTCATCGATTCCAACGTGATTTCTTGGTCGTTGACTAGCAGCTGTCCCATTTCTGTAAATTGGTCTGCTGCACGTTTTATATTCACTGCTGTCTTGCGAGCGGTTATTAAGTGGTTCATTTGATTTGTAACAAACGTGCTAAGGTCAAGTTTACTGCTGAAATTTGTCTTGTTTAATTCAACGGCCAAACTCAAGCAACCAACTATAGCAATTGCAGGAGCACCTCTCACCTTGAAAAGTTTTCAATTTTTGATGTAAGTTTAATATTCACTACTTCTTTTATAACCAATTTACATATTCGATTATTTTCTTACTTTCATTTGATGGATGGCATCCCAGCCGCCTTGAACATTTTCAATATCAATGTATTTTGTTTCAAGGGGAAGAAGGAGTTGATCCAAGATGGACAAGTGACCACGGTTGTATTTAATAGCCTCAAGAGTCATCTTTTGTTAGATTCTTGATAACTTTCCTCAAACATGTATTATGATTTAATGGCCTTTTCTGCATTGGCAAGATAAATTAAGATTAATGCCTTTCATAATGGAGGGAGATATAGAGAATCTTTGGGAGTTCCGTTCGGATAAATACATGCAGGTGCCTACTACAGTACATCTCTGCAATTTGCCCGTGACAGATGAGCCTCGCTAAGACGAGCCCTGGAAGACCACGGGACCATGTTGGACACCTACACAATGCACATCTGTAAGTAAATTGTCACGAAATTTGTCTTTGTTTCTTCAGGTCACAATAAATAACAATACTCTTGTGGCACACCCGGTATGAGAAGAAGGGACATAGAGGCGTCATTTCTCGTGGTATGAGAAGACAGGTAGTCGCGTTACAGCATGCAATCCTCATAATCTTGTCCCGCCGGTGGCAAGTCGGGTCTGCAGATTGTTGCCCTCCACTCCTACCAGGTCCCCGTCCACCCCATGCACTACCATATCCTTAGGTACCACCGCTCCCACGTCAGCGTTGGTCTTCCCCTGCTGCGGGAGCTTTCAATCACCTGCTTTCCCATAATGGACCTAACTCTTACCCTCGTCTCATTAATGTTCATACACCTCAATCTACTCTCCCTCATGTTTTCCGCGATGTCCCTCGCCTACAAGCTGCACCTAATATACTCATTCCTAATTCTATCACTCTCGATGTCCCACTCATGTACTGCAGCATTCGCATCTCAGCTACTTGCATTCTATTCCGTCGCGATAAAGCATGTGCCATTATAAAATTCGTCTGCTCTCTGTCCCGCATGTGTTTATCGTGAAAACAGTTCACAGTATGACTATAGCATTCATGTTAGAATTGACCACATAGTAGTAAATTCAATTAGTCTTTATCAGAATGTCGATCTTATACTAACCTTGCGCTAAATGTTATTTTCAGATATGTAATCAGAGCTGTATCACAGTATAGTATACAGAAGAACAATATGTGTACTGAATACCAAAATCACTAAAGTTGAGAAACGGCGGCACCTGGCGGCAAGGAAGTAAAAACTATATTTTACGTGTGTGAACTGTGAAAATTAATACTCTACCTACCCCGGTTTGTCCTTCATTAGCAGTATACATACAGTTTTAGCTTGTATCCCTCCCCTTGATCTATCCCCATTCCACCTGGTTTCTTGTAAGAAAGCTACAATAATCCTCTTTCGCTAATGCTACACTACTTCTCCTGTTATTCCTATAAGGGTCCCCACATTCCACGTCCCGAATCAAAGAGAAGTCCCTTCTTTTGATGGGACTGCCCTTACTGTGGCACCCAGCCAGGCGTCTGGAACCCGCATGAATGTTGTATGGGTTGTCTATGGAAGGATGCCGGCCTACCCCACAGACGGACCTAGATGCATTATCTGTCATTGGAGCCGAGGTCTGCATCCCCATGGCATTACGGACGCATGCTAACGACGATCTGGGACCTGCTTATGCGAGTACTGGTATGTCCAATGCAACACACGTGCTCTCATCAGCTAGGAGAAAGCATATGATAGCGTCTCGAGAGAGATAGGATGGGAAGTACTATGAGAGGAGTACAGGAAGTGTATACCAGGATAGTTCAGGACATATTTGGTGATTTTTCTACCAGGGTGCAGACCCTATGGGAAAATACTGGAAGTTTCCGAGTGAGAATCAGGTTAAATCACTGCTTGGCTCTTAGCCCACACTTTTTCATACTAGTTATGGACGATAAGTTGGAGACAGTATGGGAATGGGCATCCCAATCCCTGGTATGCATTGACATTGTGAAGAGGCTTGAGGATTCCAACAGGGGCTAAATTATATCATGGCGTTGGTAGGAAAAGGGGATTGGGACTGAACATAAAAAAGACTAACTATTTTGTATTCAAATGGGATGGACAGAAGCAAGGCGGTGAGACTGTATGGAGGGGTGAGGCGGTGCCTAAGGTTCAGGAGGTTAAATATTTGGGATCAGTCCTTCAGGGTAATGGAGAAAGTGATTCAGGTGTAACCCACAGGATCAAGGTGGGATAGTTAAAATGAAGACAGGCAATTGGCATCCTGCATGACCAAAAGGCAGTGCCGGTGCGAGTGTTGTGGGTACTAATGTAGGAAAAAAAATTTATCATTGCATACATTTTCATAAGGCCCACACATAGGGCCGGGTACATCCACTATAACAGGAAATCCCTTATGAAGTGGATAGGGAATAAATGGGGTGCACAATATAAAGTGTATACAAAGTGGAAAGAGGGACTCGGGAAGGGGATGCAAGTGAAATACAAAAAAGCCGAACCGCATCGCGGCAACCCTATATACTGTATAATAAATTTCCTGACAGGTTCATGCAGTGCTGGTGCAAGCTTTTGCAGGAAAAAACCTTTTACATTTTCCTAAGGTGTGGGCCTCAGGATTCCAGCGAAAGAAACTGAACCCGCCTACGGCCGGCCCTGCCAAGAGGGTCTCAATAAAACTTAAACAGAAGTTTTAGAGAACGGTTATATGACCAGCCATGTTATACAGCTCAGAGTGTTGGGCAGTGGGATACAACCACTGAAATAGTATACAAGTGGCAGAAATGCGAATACTGCGTTACGGGGATCCTTGCTGAGGTCGTGGGCTCTGATGACCTTGTAGTTGAAGGGCCCTTAAACACCAAGAGGGCCGACGACGGTAGGTAATCATTTAATCATACATCACCTCACAGACTGCTTCTGGTCGGCAACCAACAGGACGCGGACCCCTGCATTCAACAATTCGAACGACTGTATTGCTTTGGCACAACCGCAGCTAGTACTAGCACAAGTGACCACTCGGGAACTCTGGTACTGCCAATGCCCAAAATTCGTATCGGTGTAGTGTGTGTGCATGGCATGAGCCTGACTCCTGTTGCATTGTCGTTATTGTGCAAAAGGTCAGACACCATGCAATATTATAACCAACAAAGCATTAATTTACCTGCCAAAAATTTCTATTTTGGTTGCGTAATGCGATGTTGGAACAGTGGGGTAGGCCGGCATCCCCCCACAGACAACTCAGCCAATATTTCCTGCGGGCTCTAGACGCCCGGCTGGGGTGCCCCCATTCAGAGCATGTTCAGTGGAACTGCAGACCCCACTCTGCCACAGGCGGGATAAGGGGTATGATGATGATGATGATCATGTAGTGTCTGTGCAAGCAGTGGCGTCGCTAGGGTTGGCGTCACCCGGTGCGGTGACGCCATGGTGTCATCCCCCCCTCTCCCGAAAAAAACCGCTTCTTCTGCTTCGTTGTCACCCCATTTGTCATGGTGCGAGTGGTGTCACCCGGTGCGGACCGCCCCCCGCCTAGTGACGCCACTTTGTGCGAGCTCTGCATCAAAGGTGCGTAGATGGCTGGCCTATATTCTGTTGGGGAGGTCACAATTGGGAATTACCTTGGAAGTTGTCATTAACGACACATTGAAACTTGGATGTCAGAAGCCCCACTTTAATATACAGTATATTAGCTTTTCATAGCAATCCAATTCATTTAACACTGTTATTAAAATTCCTTCAGAATTAAAATGTTACTACGTGAAGTGCCTGCAGTAATGTGTCAAACGGTTGCGGACTAGAGCCCATTAGTGTTGTAGTCTGCAGTCCGACACTCTGTGGGCAAACGCATTTCACCTACCCAAAAAAGTATTTGAAGTGCTATACGCTTGTATGTTTGATGTCTTCAAAATCGGTGGTGTGAAAGGTTATTTCAGGTCTATCGACCTACTTCCGGAATATAAGGTAATTATTTCTCTTTCAAATGTGCAGCCGTGCATTTTAACGTGTGCTTTTTTTTAGAACGCCACGCTTTTGACGCACAGGACTTCGTAATTGGACAGCGATTCCTCCTTGCCACCAAATGGAATGTAAAGCAGTCGATGACTTGGGTGTACTTTTCCGACAACATGAGATCCCTGGTGATGTGCTCGCCCAATGAAGAGTTTCTCACCATTACCCGTCCTTCCACCTTCGATGGCGCCGGTAGGTATTTCGCCATTTGATGCAGGCACCCAAGCAACCTGGACATCGCCACTCATGGTGAGAACTTGGTAGTCCTTGATGGAGTGTTCCTGGTGACCCCAGGGTACGTAACAAGTTTGATGAGATGGAACAATCTTTCCTGGGATGATGTCACCACTGCAAAGTGCTCGACCAACATAAATAGTTTCTCCATTGGTGTCGTAACCACCAATTACGGCTTTGCCATGAGGAACCCATCCGTGATGGGCCTGCTCCCAGTTAACGAGAGGCTGGTTTTGTAACTCTAGGACAAAGAACAGTAGCACATTAATTATCGAAACCACTTACAGTGTTCTTAATACATTCGTAAACACATTCAGCTCTACGTCCCGCATGGATGCGCGTCCCGAAAAATTTCCCGGAATTAGCAATTCGTTTAGTGATTTGTTAAAATAAATTTAGCCTTTCAGTATTTCCCCGTACAAATGGCTAAATTGGAGACAGGCAAGTGGAGTCCAGAGTGACCACCGGGTCCTAATAAATTGAAAGGCAAAGTTTACAAAACTGTCGTTAGGCCAGCTATGGTGTATGGCTCCGAGTGTTGGGCAGTCGTGAAGAACCATAAAAGGAAAATGCAAGTGGCTGAGATGCAAATGCTGCGCTGCATCAGTGGGGTGTCACCAGAGGCGTGCCAGCACAGTGTGCAATGCCCACAGGCGCCAGGCTATTAAAAGCGCCCCGACCCTCTACTTGCTACTTAGAACCGCCCCTGATCTGCCATAGTCAGTGATAGGAACGAAGTCACCATTCCTAGTGATGCTGTGACGAATGTGTGGCATATACCAGTTGTTAATGAGACTTTTTTCATTCGGGAGGGGGAGATAGGGGCGCCAACTAAGTTCTTGCACACAGGCGCCGAACATTACCGGTCCACCACTGGGTGTCACCAGCCGACAGCTTCCGAAACGACTACATTAATGGTAGCTTCGGGGTGGGAAACATCGCAGAAAAGATTAGCTAAAATAGGTTGAAGTGGTATAGGAGTGTGATGAGGAGGAAGTTATTTTCTCCATTATGGGACTGCAGGTGACTGATGGCACCAGGAGTAGGAGAAGACCAAAACGGACATGGAGACGTTCGGGGTGGAGGATAGACGGGAGTGTAGGATCAGAACTCGCAGACCCGACCCAGCCACAGGCGGGAAGAGTGAGATGATGATGATGAGTATTTCCACATATGTATCTTATTATTTTGGTGCCTTTCATTGGCGGCTTTGGGCATATAATGATATGCCATTCGAAGCATATTATGTTTCGTTTCCATTTACAGTATTTATTTTTTAAATAATTTTTTGAAAAGAGACTTTGAAAAAGATTTGGAAGGGGGGGGTCGATATCCCGGATTGGCCCGCGGATGAAATGGTCATCCTATATTAAGTGGAAAACCAGCTTTCAGGAGGCCCAACATTCACCATCCTGTCCATTTAGTTCCTTAGGACAAGAAGCGAAACTGCGGCGCCAAATTAAGTAGTGTATGTCATCTTTACTAAATAGGACCGTTTACTACTCGGCAATTTGACAGTATGTCCAAATATGGGAGCTCATTTTGATTACCAGGACCTCGTCTACTAATCACCTTTTCCGCTTCAGGGTCGGGTGACCACTTTCTGCCCCTTTGGGATATACCAGAAATATAGTGGACGATAGTTTTCACAGCCGGCTGCCAACGTAATACTGTAACCCAGGGATGACGAACACGCGTGCCAGGGATTGCACGCAGAACAATTTTATTGGCACGTGGCATGTACATACTATACAGGGTAACCTGCAGTATACTATATATAATCAAACCAATCTGCAACTCCTAACCCTTTTCCCACCTATGGCAGGGTCTGGTACCCATCTTGTCCCTCTGAATGAACACAAGGGCGATATATTGAATTTCCGGTTGCCAAAGCTGCGACCCCCAAGTTTATTTATCATCGATCTGTTCGTTGGGGCATTCCACCGACCCCAGGGGTCGAGCTCCTGCACCTGGAAATTTTGTCTTGCCTACCCGTTGCATAGCAGAGGGGGTTCTTTGAGGTGCAAATGCCATCGTACACCACACGGGACCTTGGTTCCACTTCTCATGCAAAAGGAGGCGCACTTGGGACCTCTGCCCCCTTCCCCCCCCCCCCCAAAAAAAAAGAAATCAACCCACCTCGGTCCAGTATGCAACCTAGGACTACTGACGGAGTTGACGAGCATGCTACCCACTGCGCCACCGAGGCGGGTCATAAAGCCAACCTAATCAAAGCAAAAAAGCAACTCATAACCCTTTTCCCGCCTATGGCAGGGTCGGGTACCCATTTGTCCCTCTGAATGGACACAGGGTGATATATTGGTCATAGTTTTTTCTGCAGCCGGTTGCCGGCCAAAGCTGCACCCCTACGGTTATTTATCGTCGGTCTAGTGTTCGTTGGGGAATGCTACCGATGCCAAGGGGCGAGCTCCTACACCTGGAAATTTTGCCTCATCTACCCGTTGCGTAGTAGAGAGGGTTCTTTTACGTGCAAGTGCCATCGTACACCCACACGGGACCTCGGTTTTACTTCTCATCCGAAAGAAGGCACACTCGCGGCTTCTCTCTCGCCCGAAAGAAGCCAACCCACCACGATCCAGTAGTTGCCGAGCGTGCTAACCACTACGCCACCGCGGCGGGTCCAAAGCCAACCTAATCAATCGGTGAAATTTCCCTTCCCGATAACAACCCGGAAGTAAGGGTACCCAACTATCTGGCACGTTAGTGCATCAAGAAATATAACTTTTTAAATTTTTGGCACGCCAGCTGAAATAGGTTCGCCACCCCTGCTGTAACCCCTATTCCAGACTGCCCTATACTTACAGGTATTTATTGTCGGCCTGTTTTTCTTCTCTCGGTCGCTACGGGTGCGCCAGACGGCGAGATTCTACACCTATATTGGTTGGATGTTGTTTTAGGACTCATCAGCTATCACTAAAATGGGTGGCCCCTTGGGAAAACTTAGTACTGCTAATACCCAAAAATCGTAACATTAGCGTAGTGTCTGTGCAGTCGCTGCATTAAAACTATGCAGTGGACGGGCCTCTAATGACCATGTAGTTGAAGGGCCCTAAAACACGTTTTTTTTTTTTGGTATGTAGTTTTCACTTCCTGGAATTATTAAGCTGAAGACAATATCTGAATACTGAATGTTGCAAAGTTGCTGATTGATGATAGCACGATACTTGTTAATGAACATTTGCAAACAAGAAACACCTTCCACAATGTGCACGTTGGTGAGCCAAACTACTAACACTTCCAACCTGTTTTTCGTCTTTGACAGAGTGTTGTGACATCCATGCGTTCCAGACATCCCGCGTCAGAATAGCGAAAACAGAGCAACGTGACGAAGGCAGAGAGGGACTGATAAATACTTTAAGCACTGAAGTTAAGCAACGCAACCCCAGCTAGTACTAGCATTGGACCCCGCTTAGGAACACTGGGTACTGCTAATACCGAACAATCCTCGGAACAGCGTAGTGTCTGTCCTGACATTGCTTTTGAACTATGCAGTGGACGGGGCTGTAATAACTTTCGTAGTTGAGGGCCCTACAACAAATGAAACAAATCCATGTTCGCTGCTGACTGAGGTAAGTGGCTTCTTCTTGGGCGAGACAGTGGCAGTACCACAAAGCCGTCGCCCTGTGAGGTGTACACCGGCCGCGTACCCCTTGGGGTCCGTGGAATTTGTCTTGGGGATCAGCGAGGTACCCGCGGTGCCCGTGGGGCTTATTAAAAACAAGTAAAGTATGTCTTATTTTTAATGTTTAAATCCCTATATACTGTATTTATATAAAATTGGTTCAAAAAAGCAACTCCTAACCCGTTTCCCGCCTATGGCAGGGTCGGGTACCCATCTTGTCCCTCTGAATGGACACAGGGTGATATATTGGTCATAGTTTTTCTGCAGCCGGTTGCCGGCCAAAGCTGCACCCCTACGCTTATTTATCGTCGGTCTAGTGGTCGTTGGGGAATGCTACCGACGCCAGGGGGCGAGCTTCTACACCTGGAACTTTTGCCTCATCTACCCGTTGCGTAGTAGAGAGGGTTCTTTTACGTGCAAGTGCCATCGTACACCCACACGGGACCTCGGTTTTACTTCTCATCCGAAAGAAGGCACACTCGCGGCCTCTCTCTCGCCCGAAAGAAGCCGACCCGCCTAGGTCCAGTATCGAGCCTAGAACTACTGGCGCAGTTGCCGAGTGTGCTAACCACTACGCCACCGCGGCGAGTTATATAAAATTGGAGGAAAAGGTTACATTTTGAAAAGACTGGTTTTAATACCAATTTTATCACGGGGGGGAGTTCCGCGATACTAAAATCGATGCTGAACACTGGTGTATACTATATCACACATCACCACAACACGTCTGAAACTACTCTATGTCCGAAGAGGACCACCTGATCTCTGTCAGCGCCCAACGAACATCAAGAACATCCGCAGTAGCCCAGAGGTACCATGGTCGACTGCTGTGTAGAGTTGTGCATATTTCAAAATGAACGTATGCTTGAAGCTCGTTCGCTCATAGCGTAGTAGGGGTATCAGGAATACTCTCGCTCGGGGACTTTTTTGTGAACGAGTCTCGCTCGACCCTTATTACCAATTAACAAAAATTGAGGCTCGGGCTCGGCTGCTCTCGTATTTAATTTATTGAGAAAAACAAAATAGTTATAAAAGTATGACTGAATTGATTATATTTAGTTACTGACTCTCGCTCGCATTCTAGCCCACAATGTGAGTCGAGACAAACTCTCGGCTCGTTACACCGAGAGCGAGCGAGCGAGCCCGAACATGTTTGCATTTTCGACACTCGTTGCACAACCCTACTGCTGTGTCATGGTTCTTGGCTCGATACTGGATAGAGCGGCTGTATTGCGTCGGACACACCAGTTCTCGTCTGATCACTGAAGTTAAGCAGGGGTGACTGCTTGGAAACGCTGGGTACTGCTAATACCCAAATCGTATTAACAGTGTAGTGTCTGTACAGACTCTGCATTTGAACGACGCAGTGGACAGGGCTCTAATGGCCACTGTAGTTGAAGGGCCCTAAAACACCAACAAAACAAACTCGATACTGGATCGAGGCATGAGAGAAACCACCAGTTCAACTTCCTTTGAATTGGGAAGTAAAGCTGTTGCCACATTTGATGTGTACATTGTCACCACTGTACGTAAAAGAATCATTACTACATGGATGAACCCTTAATACATGTGCAGTGCCGTAACGGGGGTATGAAGCGCCTGTGGCAAGTGTCTAACTTTTGCTTGCCCGTAACCCAATAATGACAAAAAACTTAAACATTTTGCGCCCCTGGCGGCCGCCTTCTTCTCCACGCCCTCGTTACGGCCCTGTACTTGTGTAGATCGGCACAGAACATTCCCAGGAGTAGCTCACATCCTGGTGTCGCGTCGGGTCAGTACCCCAACGAAATACTGTAAAAGGCCGACGATAAATAAGCATAGTGTTGCAGTATTAGGTTGACAACCGGCTATGTAAAAATACCATCCAATAGGTTGCCCATGTGTTCCAATGGGGCAAGAATGGGTACCCGCCATAGGCGGGTATGAGGGTTCGGTAGAATGGATACTGATATAAGACCAGATAAGAATGTACTTACGATTGTAGTAGTGAGCCATTTTTCTGCTAGTCTTTACTTGGGTGTGAGTATGTAATGCTGACGTCTACAGAGAACCTCAGAGGTGAAGTCATCAGGAACCAGCTGCGTGAATTTATAACGTCTGTTTGAGGAATGTTTGTTTAGCTGGCGATGAAGCACTAAAAGGACGAATCCAATGGTGCGGGAAGTGGTCCTTCAGCATTGTTTGGAAGCTACTCTCATGGGGTGTGTGCCTTCCTGTTTAAAACTGTTTAACATTACAAGGGCATTGACTCTACTATTTTAAACTACCCTGCGTGGCACCCCCTCTCTCTCTTTCTCCTTTGAATTGGATGCAGATTAAGATAACCTATGGGTCGCGTAGGTAGCGCGCTTGAATGGTGTGTCAGTTGCCGCAGGTTAGATGCTGCCCAACGCAGGAGGTTTCTTTCGGGAGAAAGACAAACCCCTAGTGCGCCTTCATCAGAGATCGCCCCTTCTTGGTGTCGGCGAATGAAGTTTTCCCCATGAAGAGAACTGACGATGCTAAATACGAAAAGAGCTGCACCGTTAGGTCGACAGCCGGCTACGCGTCAAATACCGCTCAATAAATCGTTCCGATCTAGCACATGGCATCCGACGAAGGAGGGATGATGTGGCAATATTCCCCGGGCCCGGACATCGTCCATCCCACAGTTTGCTTTTTTCATGATTCCAGGAACGATCCTGGCCGGGGTTGAGCAGCTCGAGGGTTTCGCAGAACGAATGACCAGAGACAATTTGATGTCACATGCAGGTTCCTGCTTCTCGGCTATCAGCCTGTATCTATAGTACAGTCGACTCTTGTTATAACGAACCCGAAGGGGATGAAAAATTCATTCGTTATATCGAGTGTTCGTTATACAACAAGAGAGAGAGAGCTGATGCGAAGCGGGTTCAGCACGTTTGCTAGAACCCGCCCCCGGCCTGGGCCTTCGGTCCAGTTTTAGTTTATTTTGTTAGTGGTTTAGGGCCCCTCAAACTACAAGGTTATTAGAGCCCCGTCCACCTTGTAGTTCTAATTCAGAGACTGCACAGATACCACACTAATGCGACGATTTTTGGGTATTAGCAGTACCCAGTCTTCCCAAGTGACCACCCATGTTGGGAGAGGCGAATTGCGTTGGACACACCAGTTGTCATCTGATAACTGAAGTTAAACAGCACAACCCTAGCTAGTACTGATGTGGGTGGCTGTTTGGGAAAACAGGGTACTGCTAAGACCCAAAAATCGTTGCATTAGTGTAGTGTCTGTGCAGTCCCTGCATAAGAACTATGCTGTGGACGGGGCACTAATGCCCTTGTAGTTGAAGGGCCCTAAAACATCAACGAACAAAGCCACCCATGTCAGTACTAACTGGGGTTTCATTGCTTAACTGGTGTGTCCAATGCAATAAGCCACTCCCCTTTGGCTTGTGCCGATGTGCGAGACTGGTTCACCACTTTTGCCAGAACCCAGCCTCACCTTTACTAAGGCCCTATGTGCAGGCCTCTATATTACGGAATGTAAAATGTATTTTCTTACAAAAGGCCCCACAAAATATTTTTTTTTGAACCCGTTTCTGCAAAAGCTCGCGCCAGCTCTGCCAAGAGGCCTTGTTTTACACATTGTTTTGGTCCCAGGCAGTTTTCGTGGATTTCTATGACTTCTAGTGGTTTTAACCTAAATTTGCTTGCTAAATTGTTTCCCAATGTCACAAAAGGATATTCTTTGTCTCTGACCTACGACATCCAATAGCAGTTCGTTATAAAGAGAGTCATTTAGCACTGTGGGATAATGAAGGGACCAGCCAAACCATTTTTTATATCGAGGGTTTCGTTATATCTAGCGTTCGTTATATCAAGCAGCTAATACATGGGAGGTATGGGTATTTTGGCCGGGACCAGCTACCCTTTTCGTTATATTGAACAGTTCGTTATATTGAGATTCGATATATCGAGAGTCAACTGTACTTGTTTAGCTAGCACCTTACTGTCGCTTGTGAATATTGCATTCAGACACATTATTGTGTATTTTTTAGAGCAAAGTTTAAGCATGTCCTGCAAGTCCCGCCACCATATCCTTACGGACAACCTACTCTCACGTCTGCTTTGGTCTTCCCCTGCCCCTACTTCGGTCTCACCATAGAAGTCTAGTGTCAAATCACAGAGAAGTGAAGAGCCAGGTGTGAGTGCGGCTGATCTTGCATGTGCATGCAATTCGTTCACATCAGCGATTCTCAACCACTGTGCCGCGAGATTCAGGAAATGTGCCGCCACTGCGAATACCCATACATAAGTGACGTCTGACAAGTAGTTCAATCTGTTCTACCTTCCTAGGAGAAACTGGCTGAACCAATAGGCATGAATATTACAGTTCACACTACTGGCTAACAAAGCTATGTTGTACAGTAGTTTCGTCTACTAGTGACCCGCTTGATGTGTGCATAGGGCTAGATTACAATTAACTACTAACCCTCTTCCCGCCTATGGCAGAGACGGGCACCCATATTGTGCCTCTGAATGGACACAAGTGCGGAACATTGGACAGTGTTTTCCCACAGTCGGTTGCCGACCAAAGCTGCAACCCCTATGCTATTTATCGTCTTTTACTGTTTGTTGGGACTTTCCACCGAAGCCAGGGGGCGAGCTCCTACACCAGGATATTTTTACTTCCTCTACCCTCTCCGTAATAGAGGGAATTCCTTCACGTGCAGATGCCATCATACACCACATGGGACCTCAGTTTTACTTCTCATCTGAAAGAAGGCGCACTCAGGGTCTCTCTCTCGCTCGACAAATCCCAACCCACCTCGGTCCAGTATCGAACCAAAAACTACTTACGCAGTTGCCGAGCGTGCTAATCACTACGCCACTGCGACAGGTTAAAGAAGTCACGAGTCATGCCGTGATCCGGATTCGAACCGGGGTTACTGCGGCCACAAGGTACTAATCACAGCTATCTTCTTATCCCATGCAACGAGTAGATAAGGCCAAATTTCCTGATGTAGGAGCTCGCCCCCACACGTCGGTGGAGTGCCCCCCCCCCCCGAACAATAGATGGATGATAAATATGCATAGGGATTGCAGCTTTGGTTGCAATCTGGCTGTGGAAAAACACCGTTCAATATATCACCCTTGTTTCAATTCAAAGAGACAGGATGGGTGTTCTAACCCTATCATAGGCAGGAAAAGGGTTAGGAGTTGCTTGCATTTCTAGCACCCTGACTGTAGTCCAGATGTGGCAGGTGAGGACGGATAATTGGATAAAGTAATACTCGAATTTCTTCTCTCATGCTCCCAAGAATTTGCAATTTAAAACAGAAAGTGCATCGAAGTCACGCATTGTTTGTTCATTGACTAATTTGTGCCTAAATGCTTCAAGACGGGAGGAAGGAGAGGGCGAACTCCTGCACATGTGCAACACCTTTATTTCCATTGCAGGCCACTCAGCTGAATTTGGTCATCACTAATTGTGTTATCAGGTGTTGATTAACTTAATCACATTGTTTATACTGTAAGCCGCCTTCTTACTCATATCCTTTTAACACCATAATTTTTTCTGTAACTTGGCCCATGTGGCTTTGATTCACAACCTCCAAATGTTATTTTCTGATCTGTTCAGCCCTGTTAATCCACTGTGAGCATTTGTTGTCAGTAATAATTTCGTTGTCAGGTAACGATTGAGTCAGTCATATTATTGCTAAGCCATTTACTTTTACCTCCTTGAGTCCAAAATATTTTACCGGTATTACATCCGTGCCTTCGATTACACAGGCCAACCAAAACAATTTTTTGAAAAACTTTTTTAATATTCTTAAGTGATTGTTTTCATTTTGGAGGTGCTGAATCTAAATGTGCAATCATTTTTTGGCTATCACGTACCATTTTTTTGCAATTTGCATGAATTTTAATCAATTATAGGCCTGGACAATGCTAAAACAGTGAAGTAAAGTGAATTAAAATAGTAAAAAAGGTTTTTAAAAATATGTATTAAATGAGATGATTTAAGACTTGGTAGGTACAATCATTATGAATCCAAAGGCTTCATTTTTCTTAAAACCTTTTGCTAGTAAAAGAATGGGTGTAGCTCTGTCTCTTAAGTGATGTTTCTGGAGTAAATCAATGGAGGGACCAGCAGTAATCTCCCATCATATTTGCATCCCAATGACCTTGGTATCGTTTTTCCATCTCTTTTATATCTTGGTGGAAGTGCTCACCTTGTTCTTCACTAACTGCTCCAAGATTTGCAGGAAAAAAATTGAGGTGTGAATGCAGAAAATGAACCTTCAAACTCGTATTACATCCTAGGTCTTGAAATTTCTGCAACATATTTTCAACTACATTTTCATAATTGGGATGTTTCTCATACCCAAGGAACTTCAAAACAACTTCTATAAAAATGTTTTCCATGCATCTTTCTCTTTTGTGATCATCACTGTTTCAAAGTTAGGATCCTGCATAAGTTTTTGTATGTCAGGACCAACAAAGATGCTTTTTAACTTTGCTACTGATAAATGAAAGAATTTGCTGCACAGGTACTTAAAGCATGGTTCATTTCTTAAAAGTGTTTAACAAATTGATTCATAAGACCTAATTTGATATGGACTACACCTAATGTATGGGTTGTGTAAATTATAGCAAAAAATGAGTTTTGTAAGAAAACGGAATGTCCTGGTGAAAATAAGCAGCCATTTTGGGGTTCAGCATGTACAAATACATACAATAGAGCAAAAATTATCAAAAAGGTTTTTTTCATGGTTGGCCTGTGTTATTGTTTCACGCTTGAGGAATTATGCAACACACTTTGACCTCGGCTTTGCCTTGTTAGTGTTTAATGGCCCTTCAACTACCACATCCACTGCATAGTTCTAATGCAGAGTCTGCACTGATATAGGGTATTAGCAGTACCCAGGGTTCCCAAGCGGTCACCCATTACATTACCCATTACGTTGCTGAACTTCAGTGATCGGACAAGAACTGTTGGGTCGAACGCAATAGTGAGCGGTGAATTGCGTTGGTCATACCAGTTTTCATCTGATCACTGAAGTTAAGCAGAGCAACCCCAGCAAGTACTGACATGGGTGGCCGCTTGTGAAAACTGGGTACTGCTAATACCCAAAAATCGTCGCATTAGTGTAGTGTCTGTGCAGTCTCGGCAAAAGAACTATGCTGTGGACGGGGCTCTAATGACCATTGTAGATGAAGGGCACCAAAAACACCGTCAAACGAACAAACTCGAACTCAATACAGCCGCTCTGTGACCTTGGCACTTTCATCCAATGCTTGTGGGCTTTCTTTATCCCAAAACCTACAATCAGCAACGGCTACTAACCATTTTCTTGCCTATGGCAGGTCAGGTACCCATTTTTTGCTCCACTGAGACACATGGGCGGTTCATTGAATGGTATATGTTTGCGGGTGGTTGTAGAACTAAAGCTGCGCCGGCTTAATGATCTTTGAACACTCCACCGACGTAAGGGGGTGAGAACCGGGAACCGTGAGAACCTACATCTAGGAATGTTGGTGATCTACTTGTTGCACAGTAAAAAGGGTTATTTTTACTCGCAAGTGAAATCACACACTCTGGTTTTCAGCAGAGGGTTATGGAGACCAATGGGACAGAAGTACAAATGGGTGCGCGCCTAGCACACCTACTCTTTTTTTTCTTTAATGTAACATGCCGCTCTTATATGGCGACTGATAATGTCCGGGTTGCCGGTCCCTAGAGCGGGCTCTGGTCATTCGGAGTTCAAATAAGCCAATGTCAAGTCAAGAAGCTAGGATGTGCAGCAGAATTGGACTGGCCCACTGCGGTAGCAGGCGCTTTCGTCGCCCCGGACAAGAAAGATAAATTGCCGCCCCTTAAGAATATAATCCAAGTTCAAGCAGCAGTCTTCTCACACAGCGAAAATGGCGCCCCGGGCTAATGTCCGGGCTGCACCCCCTAGAGTAGGCCCGGTAGCAGGCCATCTTTGGTGAACCGATGTCGTCGTCCCAGGACCTATTTTTAAAAATTACAAAAGTTTTCGTGGTTATCAGGCTTTGCTTTGCAGATTTTGTTTCCTGGACTTAAATTTCTCCTTAGCCTACCTTGATGCGCCAAAGTAGCCGGCTTCTTCATGCTGTTAACTGCTTCGGCAAGTCTAAAAGGAAAAGACGTGAAGATTTCCATTCTCATTTATTAATTTCGGAAATTATTACAGAATCGTAACTTCAAAAATTGTTTACAAAACAAAAGGGTTGATCTTTAAATGCAGTGTTTTATAAATGGGAAGTTATAGTCACGTGATGGAATTAACACCTTGACATTTTCTGATGAAACAGGACAAGCCTACAATGATTCAAAATGCGATGGATTTCACGCAGAGCACTTCATAATGAGGAATGCGCACCTCATTGCCACCAAATGGAATATACAAAGTTTGATGACTTGGATGTATCTTTCCAACGACCAGTGACCCTTGATGATGAGCCCGTCCAATGAAGAGGTTCTCGCCTCTGCTTGTCTTGCCTCCTTCGATAGCACCTGTGGGATAGTGGCCATTCGATGCCTGGACCCACTCCAAATGCATGTCTCCTGACCTGGTAAGTACCTGATAATCTCGAACTGCATGTTCTTTGCCATTCCAAGGGACATAGCAGGTGTGGTGAGATGGGACTATCTTTCCTGGAAGTATGTCTCCACTAACTAAGGCCCGGCCCACATATATGGTTTCTCCATTCACATCGTGTCCACCAGCTACCGCTTTTGCGTGAGGTACCCATCCATGATGACCTTGTTCCCACTGCACAATGGGTCGATTATGGATCTCTGAAAAATTCAAATCTGTTTCATTTTCTGTCCACTTCCAGACACCACAAAAATGCCTTTCCGGTCATAATAAGACTCCAAATAGGTCTGGTAGGTAAGCCGATGATTGGGCACCAGTTCTCGTCTGATCACTGAAGTTAAGCAACGCAACCCCAGCTAGTACTGGCATGGGTGACTGCCGAGGAACACTGGGTATTGCTAATACCAAACTTGTCGTAACAGAATAGTGTCTGTGCAGGCTCTGCACTTGAATTGTGTAGTGGACAGGGCTCTAATGACCATTGCAGTTGAAGTTCCCTAAAATATCAACAAAACAAACAAACCGACGAGTGAGGGGGATGATTGGGGTAAAATTGTCGGGGCTCGGAATTCAGTGTCCTAAACATCATCCAGCCACATTTTCTTGTACTTTAAGCGTATATACCGACCCCTGTACATTTTCCCCTGGGCCCAGCGACGACTCTTGATGTCACTGCTGGTTTCACTCAACAGCTACCCGTCCCATGAGTTTTAGAATGTACTGAATGCCAGACTTTTTATCTGAGTGACTCCTTCGAAGATGACCAGAGACCTTTGCTATGAAAATATTGATATTAAATACTTTTTATGAAGGGCTTTGAAACCCCGGACAAATGATCACCCTACTAATCTTCTTCCCGCCTATGGCAGGGTTGGGTACCCATTTTTGCCCCATTAGGACACATGGGCGACTTAGTGAATGGTGTTTTATGCAACTGGCTGCCCACTAGAAACTTGCTATCTCTCTACTTATTTATCTTCGGCCTACCGTTCATTGGGGCACTCCACCAGCGACAAGGGTTGAATTCCTACGCCTGGCAAATGTACACATCACACGGAGCCACGGCTTTCCTTCCCATCTGAAAGAGGGCACAATAGGGGGTCTCTCTGTTGTCTGAAGGAAGCCACAAAAGTCTGTCCAATATCTTACCTGGAACCAATGATGTAGTTGTTTAACACAAATTACAATTCAAATATTTGATATGTTATGTAACCCGAGTAATGTGTCTTTTTTATCTATTGATGTCATAGTTTGACATACTATATGAAAAACTGTTGTTTTGAAACGAATGACAATAGATGTCACAAGATGAACTGGGACAGGCCGGCGTCAGGGACTTTCACGTCGAATTTGTTTTAAAAGCGCCGAATTGTTGGGGAGCAGCTACGAATTTTGTGAAAGTCACGGTGTTTATCTATTGATTAAACGATCATTTTTAAGTAGTTTATTGAATGACAACACTCTGAGAGATGGAAGTCCTTCGTGGATTTCTTTGGTACGTGGGAGGGGGAACCGAAACCGTTTAACACATTACTTCAGTCTAGGCCTATTGTTGTGCATTAGGACTTCAATGATTACACTGTAAAACAACCAACAACCTATGGATACACCAATAGGACTATTTTATGCATTTTGGTTGTTGTTGTTTGTTGGTGTTTAAGGTCCCGTCAACTACAAGGTCATTAGAGACCCGTCCACTGCATAGTTCTAATGCATATGCTGCACAGACACTACACTAATGCGACGATTATTGGGTATTAGCAGTACCCAGCTTTCCCGAGCGACCATCCATGTCAGTACTAACTCGGCTTGCGTTGCTTAACTTCAGTGTTCAGACGAGAACTGGTGTGTCCAACGCAACTCGCCGCTCCCATACATTTTGGTTGGCTGTTCATGAAAACGACTTCGGTTTCACTGTGCAACCCTGCAATTTTTTGCAATTCTCCCTTTTTTTAAAATTTTAGACTCATTTGTGAATAAGGCAGGAATTGACATATAGCAAAAATTTGGCTGTACTTTAGCCCAGAGTACCTATCATCACTGACCTACTGTAATGCCTGGTTCCGTATACCCACGCCCTAACGCTATTACCGTTGTAACAGACGACAAAGCACAAAAAATGGTGACGTCACACTGCTACTTGGGGCGCGGCAGAGCAGCTATGCATGACGGCAGTTGAGTTGACAGGTGGTCAACCAAGACCTCCTAAACAGAAGGCCTTTTCACCAATTTGTGACGTCATCCTTAGTAGTGCTAAGACCTACTGCTGACGCTTGCCCTTTCACAACAAAGTAACAAGTTATTTATCAATAAAATATAAAACAAAGTTTAAATGCAGATGTAAATATTGCTTAAACTAAATAGACAGTATGAAAATGACCATTTCTTTTCCAAATTTTTGTTAAAAAAACACATGCAAATTAAAAATACACACTACCTACTGCAGATTAACGTGTTTAATTTTGAGTGTTTTGTGTCTATAAATATTATCATTTTTTTTTTGCAATGACGGTGTGTCTAATCTGTATATGTATGTTAGGTTTGTTATCTACCCCAATGGATTGTCATGCTTCAATAACATACTAGTATTCATTAAAAAATTTAAAAACTAATTATCATGATAAATTATGAGTACTTTATTAATCTGTCAGCTTTCAAGTTATTAAAATTCTTTAATGTACTAATGTACTGAAGTTAGCATAAAGAATCTTTTCTGCTGTGGCATTAAAAATTTAAAATCTGGAAATATTACCTGAGTAGTGCTCAGGTAAGCCTCAGGTAGAGCTTTGGTTAAGCCAATTAAAACACACTTTAAAATGTGAACTGAGTCAGATAGAAAGGAAAGGTGAAAATTATTAACTGGATGAAGGGAAACTATTAATAATTTAGGTGGGTTATAAAAGAATTAAATAACATGGATACCTAACGTTTCTAACCCTATGATTATCTTTCTTAAATATGTACTGTATGAAACACCTCACCTGTCATGTCTTAGCTGTAATGATATGCACAAACCTAACATTATATGTGTAATACATTAGTACATATGGTACATAATGTAATGCATTACAAGTATAATACTTAAATTAATTTATATACTGAAAGCATATGGGTAAAATAAAATTACATTTTTTACTATATATAATGTGGGACCTAACTAACTGTTATCAGTACCCCTGCTGCCCCACTAATTAAATATTAAGTCTGTTTACCTTGCTGTTTAGTCCATATTAAATCCTTTCTCTTAATAGTGGTAATCCATTTTGTCACCATTTCTGGGGGTTTTGCAAACTGAAGACTTGAACTTTTGTTACACTTCTGTAGTTTTTCTTGTACCCAGGCACAGCACAATTATGCAGCATTTCATTTAAGCATACTCCAAATATGATATAATTTAAATATTAAAATTATTTATGTTGAAAACAATCAAAATACCAAATCAAAAAACTGCTTTAAACACTAACAATATGGTCCTTTACATAGCGTGCTAGCACTACTTTATGTGACGTCACTTGCTAGTGACGTCACACTGCAAAGGCCTTGTTATCTAGGAGGCTTTGGGTCAACTCACATAGTGTCCCGCAAGTCACGCTGCGTTTTCATTGGCTGGCTGTTGAGCTGTCTGCTTGAAAAATGGTGGAGGATATACTGAGATATGACGGTGGCGTGCGGTGACTCCAAATAAAGAGCTGCACTTAAGGAATTGCGCTGGCGGTCCTTCATAACGCACTAGCACAAAACGTCATCAAAATGTCATCAGTGGCGACGTGACTAGCGTTGAAGTGTGGGGATACGGAACTAGGCATTAGTCATATCTGGCATGTGTTCAACGTGGTAGAGCTGCTCCCATCTGCCACAAGCGATGAACATGTGGTGGACGTCGTCATCGTCCACCCCTGCACAGAAAAAGCAGGCATCCCAACAATTGGGTGAATACGACAGTTGGGTGAATACGACAATTGGGTAAACGGCAATTGGTTGAAAACGATGAATTTTAATTTGCTTTTTGCCCCACGTAATCATACTATGCTGCGAAGCACAGCTGTCATGTGGAGCTGCACTACTACTAGTAGCTTTACAAACGTGGATGATGAAGGTAGTCTGTCAGACTACCAACTGTGTAGGGGTGGACAGGGACCTGATGGAGATCAAACAAAGGTTGTAAATCATTAGGTTTTTCTCTGAAATTAGTGAATTGGGGGTCAGAGTTTGAATAATAAGAAACTGTTTCTGTATAAGGATAGTCTCACACTGGAGCTGACTACAGGTGACTTTTAGTCGTGCATAGTCGTACAAATACGCATGAACGATCCCATTCCTTGTTTCCCTATGCATCCCTTCACTTTGGCTGTGACTCAGTCATCTGACTACGTGCATACACTTCCAACTTGCGACTAGACCCCCACTGGTTGGGAATTTTCATCCGACTTTGTGCGACTTGCACAAAGTTTCTTTTGTTTTAAAAATTTCTTTTGTGCTTGTCAATGCTGTGGGGCATGAGTGGGGTTTTACTGATGCAAATCGTCTAACCAAGTCGTGCTTAATGTGAGAACTCAAGTCGTCTGACCAAGTCGTGCATAGTTGGAGTCACACATAGTCGGCTCCAGTGGGAGGCTAGGCTTATTGTTTATTCTGGCTGACAGTGTAATACAGAACAAAACGTAATAATTTTGTCCAAAACTGAGAAAAGTTCTCAAAGTGGCAAAGATCACAACAATTTCAGTTTATAAGAAATCGATCAAATGAGAAAAATCAGTCTACAACATTAGGGTATTGTACTGTTAATTTGGATTCTAGCCTGTTGCTGTTATGGCTGACTTCACCTTTAGCGAGAAGGGGAAATGTAAGCTGCTTTATGAAGGTTAAGTGCAGTGTACACTTGGCGTTTTTGACGCTTTTCACGTATAGCATAAGGCCCGTTGCACACATGCGATTTTTGCTCGTGCAGGTGCTGCAGGGACACCGCAGCGACTCCTGCAGCAATTCAATGCACACATGTGGTGAAATGTCGCCAGTACACATTTAGCAACAGCCCAGAAGGCATATCCTTCTTGCCTACCAAATCTCAAAACTATGAAATCGCACAAAGAAACTGCGTGGATGTGTGTATTACTCAATAGGCCACGAGGTACCCATATTCGAGTGTGGTGGTTTCGTAGGGAACTGTGGGCATTTCCAGATGCAACTCTGGGTTTTGGAGAAACGTTTTTATTTGCTGATGATGTAGGAAGGTTAGAGGAGGTTCAACGGGGGTTACAGGACATTACAACAGCAGTGGCAAAGGGGGGCCTGAAGGTGAACATGAAGAATACAGAGTACTTAGCTTTCAGTTGGAGCGACCAGGAGCAAGGGGGTGTAGTTCGTTGTGGAAATGAGGTGCTGCCAGCAGTGAAAGAGTTTAGATATCTAGGATCAGTGATTCAGATCGACTGGGAGATCGACTCCAACGTTACCCACCAAATCAATGCAGAATGGCTAAAGTGGAGACAGGCAAGTGGTGTGCTATGTGACCACAGAGTCCCAATAAAGTTGAAAGGAAAGGTTTACAAAACTGTAGTTAGGCCTACTATGCTGTATGGATCAGAGTGCTGGGCAGTGAGGAAGAACCACGATTGGAGAATACTAGGGGCCAAGATGTGAATGCTACATTACATGAGTGGAGTGTCGCATGCTGATGGAGTCCACAACGAGTATGTTAGAGGCAGCTTGGGGATGGGAGACATTGCGGAAAAGATGAGAGAAAATAGGTAGAGGTGGTATTTGCATGTGATGCAAAGGGGGAGGAGGAGCTCATGCGGTACATTATGAAGCAGCAGGTGATGGGTGGAATCAGGAGTAGAGAGAGACCCAAGCGGACATGGGAGCAGGTTGGGGATAGACGGGAATGGAGGATTAGAACCCGCAGACCCGACCCTGCCATAGTCAGGATAAGGGTGTGATGATGATATATGATCATAGAAACATTTTTTTCCTATAATTCATAAAAATTATTTTAATAATATTATCTATAATTCATAAATTATTTTAATAATATTAATAATTGGCAATTTCCTTAACAATATTAATATCATCTACATATCCTTATCCTGCCTGAGGCAGTGTCGGATCTGTGAGTTCCATGGCTTCTGATACGTACAGCATATGTGGCCTAACCACCGCCCTGTAGAATTTGCCTTTCAACTTGATTGGGACCCACCTATCACACAGGACTCCACTTGCTTGTCTCCACTTCAGCCACCCCCGTTGATCCTATGGCTCACCTCAGCATCTATTTCCCCATTGCTTTGGAACGTTGATCCTAAGTACTTTACCTCTTGCACCATTTTAACCAGTTCACCCCTTGAGCATACGTCCCCGTTATTTTCCTGTCCTTCGCAATTGAAAGCTAAATGCGCTGTCTTTTTCATGTTTATCATGAGCCCTCCCTTTTCTATCGCTCCTCTAATGTCGTTTAGTCCCTTTTCTATCTGTTCTCTTCTGTCACTAAGTTTTCCGACATCGTCTGCAAATACCAAACACTGAGGGGCATATTCACCTACCCCCATCAGCAGTTCGTCCATAACCAGGATGAAAAGGTATGGATTAAGTGCTGAACCTTGGTGCACCCCGACTTTCACTGGGAAACCCCCAGTATTCCCCAAAGGAGTCCTTACCCTGGTTATGGAACGTTCATACATATCTTTGACTATTCGGATAAACCCTTCTTATACCCCCTTTTTCGTAATACCTCCCAAACTACCTGCCGTGGGACACTCATAGGCCTTCTCCAGGTCTACAAAGACGGCATGAAGAGCTTTCTTTTCTGCTCTATATTTCTCTATCATCTGCCTCAGGATGAAGATTGGTTTCATTGTGGACCTCCCTGGCATAAACCCAAACTGGTTTCCCCAGACTCTAGTTCTGACCCTGAGGCGACATTCCAATACTCTCTCCCAGAGCTTCATACCTCTGTATTTACCACAATCCTGGACATCCCCTTTGCCCTTGTAGAGGGATACTATCCAACTCTCATGCCATTCAGATGGCATTCTGTCTCCTCTAGCTATCCTACTGAAGTTTCCCTAGCCTACGATGGGGATGCCATCTGGGCCTACAGCTTTTTGACTTTTCATCTTCCTTAGTGCCCTGGCTACTTCCTCCTCTGCTACACAGGCCGCCACCCCTTTCGATGCAGGATGGGTAGCGGGGACCTTACCTCTCCCTGTAGCATTCAAGAGAGTTTGAAAGTACTATTCCCACCTCCTCTTTATCTCTGGTGGGGAGAGCAGGACCCTACCTTCACTATCTTTTACTGTTCACTATCCTTAACAATATTAATAATTGAGGGAAAACTTTTGGACAAGCAACACGTCTTTTTATCAGGGGGGGGGGGGGGGGGTATTTCTTGTGGAGCGTCCCATGTTGAGTTCTGAAAAATATGGTCACCCCATAAAATTTATAATGCAAATAAAATTAGACTATTTTTCCCTGGTATGGCCAATAGTGGAGTACTGTAGTCGAATTTGGTTTCCCTTTAGGCAGGGGTTATCTTGGGAAATTGAAATGATACAAAGGAGGGCTGCAAGAATTGTGCTGCATCGCCTCTCTCAAAGGTTGAGTGTCTCAGACATGATAACAGAATTAGGGTGGGACTCACTACACCAGAGGCAGGTATCTGACAGCATTAAGCTGTGACAGCATGAGTGTACCCCGGGTGGCAGCTTATCCCTGGTAGACTATCGGGGAGAAACTCATATTACTGGTCTTTTCTTCCAAGGGTCATTCGGCAATGGAATTCTCTCAGTGAGGATAATGTGAGGGAGTTTCTTCAAGAAGGTGCCATTATAGCAGGTATGCAATATTTGGCAGAATAGATGTTATGCTTCAGGTTCCTTGGGGGTTCAATGGTTATAAATTATTATTCAATGGGTTATCAATGGTCTCTCCACTGACAATTTGGCCTATCAGGACTGCTTGCAGTTTATTCAATTAGAATTAAAAAATAATGCACAATAACAACATTTCACGAAATACAATCATTTTTATGAAGTGGTACAATTTAGCGTGATGTACTACCAAGTGGTACGCGAGCCAAAAAAGGTTGGGAAACGCTGGTCTAAGGGCATAATTGTTGCAGTTAATTATCATTTGCAACTATAGTAGAGCCTCTACATACAAGTTTAATCCATTCCACAACTGAGCTTGCATGTTGAAAAACTCATATGTCAAAACCATTTTTCTCATATAAAATAAAGGAAATAGGATTAATTCGTTCCAACCCTGCCATGGTATTATATAACGTAGAGGTACAGTATAATACAAATTAATGCCACTATAATGTAAATAATGTAGATAATTAGGAATACATGTTGTTTATGCCTGTTTTGGCTCACTGTGGCCTGCAACATTACTAGCATGGCTCATCTTAAAAAACATATCCAGGGATGGTTGCTTTTGCCTGGATTTTAATATGTTATGAAAATGCATGAGTCAAGTATCATTGAAAAGGGCAGCAGCATGACCAGTGGCAACTTTATCAGGGTGTTTCTTCTCAATGAAAGATGTGTGGTTGGCAAGTGTTGCAAGCGTTTTAGTAATTTACTCCAGCTCATATATCAAATTTCCACTCATATGTAGGGACAAATTCTCCAAGAAATTTTTGCTCTTATCATTCCCCTTCAGGCAGGACTTATCTTGGGAGGTTGAAAGGATCCAAAGGAGAGCAGCAAGAATTGTACTTAATAGGTTTTCTCACACAGAGAGTGTATCTGCCATGATTAAGGAACTAGGGTGGGATACATTAAGCCAGAGGTGTATATCTCACAGCATTAGCCTTTTTATAAGACTACTGGTGCTAGGATGTAATAGACCTTTGGCTGGAAGTGTGTCCCCAGCTGAGTATAAAGGCAGAAAGGATCATCCATCTAAATAGAAAGAGGTTAGGGCACAGACAGACTCATACTACTGGCCATTTTTGCCAAGAGTCATTCGACAATGGAATAGCCTTGGTGAGGATAAGGTGGAGGGCTTCATCCATGGAAAACCTACCAAAGCTAGTATTGTATTAGGGGAGGCTCCTGAATTATAGCTTAGGGTTTTAGGAGTATTATGTTATCATAAGTAGGATTGAGAGTTAGTCTCTCCACTGCCATATTGGCCAAAAAAGGCTGCTTGCAGTGTATTATATTAGAATTAGAATATGTTGGGTCACTAATATATAGGTTCTACTGTATATATTAGAAAAGAAAACAACCTCTTTTATTACTTTAAAAATCGCTTTTCTTATTTTATTATGTTATGTTATTTATTATTTACAGTCCAAGTTGCTAGAATGCAAGCTGGATAGACGCAACTTTCAGGCATAAATGACTTTTTGGAAATTTTGGAAACGTGCATATATTTATGCTTGAACGCTCAGAACAGTAGTGCACAGAATGCTCATGTGTGCACCAGCATAGTACGCCAGCTGCAAAATGATGACGTCACAGGTCTTTGAGTACAAGAATACGTGCATAAATATATGCCAAATGTACACCGCTCTTTATGCTTATGTTTGTGAAAGAAATTTCAAGTGTTATGTCCTGGCAGTGTGAAAATAATTTCACCTTTGAAAACCTTTGTTTGATTCGACCATTATTTTTCCACAAAATCATTGCTAATTTCAGGAAACATGTGATCGCCAGAAAACATTCCTATTCATCTACAACCTCCTCCACTCCTACATATCTCCTACCAGGTCCCTGTCCACCCCCACACAGTTGGTAGTCTGACAGACTGGGTCCCTGACAGACTACCTTCATCATCCACGTTTGTAAAGCTAATTGTAGTAGCGCAGCTCTGCATGACAGCCGCACTTTACAGTGTAGTATGACTACATGGGGCAAAAAGCAAATTAAATAAAAACGTTTTTCACCCAATTGTCGTATTCACCGAATTGTCATTTCACCCAGTTGTCATTCACCCAACTGTCGTTCACCGAATTTTCGTAGACCCGTACGAAGGTCTAAACCCTACCGATTGGGAGGTGCGTTTTGACTCACTCGAGGCGCCCTTTTGACATAATGGGGGAGCGGGGAATTGCGTTGGACACACCAATTCTCGTCTGATCACTGAAATTAAGCAGCGCAACCCCAGCTAATACTGACAGGGGTGGCTGCTTGGGAAAACTGGGTACTGCTAATACCCAAAAATCGTCGCATTGGTGTAGTGTCTGTGCAGTCTCTGCATAAGAACTATGCTGTGGAAGGGGCTCTAATGACCTTGTAGTTAAAGGGCCCTAAAACACCAACAAACAACAACAATTTGACCTAATGTTTTTTTTATGGAAGTTGTGATTCCATTTACTATTGCACTACACGTCGCTTCGCATTTCACTCACGAAAACGGGGAACAAAATCTCGTCCCAGCGACCTTGGCATTTGCCGCGTTGCCCAAGCGTTGCTACGGCTCTGCACACGACTCTGACCTTGTCGTAGGCATGACAAGGGATAGTGATGTATTTGGATAAAAGGCTTAACATTTCCCTCCCTCTTATCAACAGTTGAATCACAGGGACGTTCCCCGGTCGGCCATCACTAATTAAACTTCAATACAGGGTAATAATAAAAACATTTCAGTTTGTTGTTTGTTCGTTGGTGTTTCAGGGCGCGTCAACTACAAGGTCATTAGAGCCCCTTGTTGTTGTTTTCGGGCCCTTCAACTGCAAGGTCATTAGGGCCCTGTCCACTATGTAGTTCTAATGCAGGAACTGCACAGACACAACACTATTTTGCATCGATTTTAGGGTATTAGCGGTACCCAGTATTCCCAAGCTACTACCCATGTCAGTACTAGCAGGGGTTGCGTTACATAACTTCAGTGATTAGACGGGAACTGATGCGTCCAAAGCAATCTGCCGCTCCCAAACTGTCGAATTTTTTATGTTGTATTTACGGGAATAAGAGTGGATTTGCCTGTCGCTTGTTGTCGTAGTTTTGGTAACGGTTGTTGATGTCTTTCGCAGATTGTCGCTGAGCGTTCGCTATCCGCCTTGGCCAGGATTGAACCTATAGTAATGGACTCACTAGACAAGTAAGCAACCACTAGCCACTTCTCATATTACACAAGAAAAAGCCCGGTTCGTTTTGTAGCATCGTCATTCCAGATCCATTGCCTTATAGTAGAAAATCGCGTTGTCTCTGAACCACGTGGCACCCCCTATCGGATAATGACCCCACACGTGGAAATTTTGTCTATCTACATGTGCACTTTATTCCACTTAGAAAGGACTCTTTTACCTCCCCCCTTTGGCGGTATTGATACGTGATACAGGTTCGATCCTGACTGACCCGGTCGGTTTCAACAAGGGTTAATGATAATGAGATGATGGTGAGAAAGAATCCTTTTCCGGGCAGTGTTGACATCCGAAACACCACACAAGGCCACAATATTATTTACTATCGAGCGTTTCTCCACTTTAATGAAGTAAATTTGGATTTTTCTCTCCTCAGATAGGAGACATCTCTCTCTACCGGGATCGACCGTGTATCCATGAATACGACCCCTTAAATATGACTGAATAAAATTTACTTACGGCTATAGTACTGTGCCATAATTGGAGGACAGCCTTACTGTTATCACGACGCTGGCCGTCGATGAAATGAGTATTTCTTAGTGATAAGACTGAATTATATTTGGTATTTACTGATTAAATAACTAGAATGGACTGTTCCAGATACGACTTCACCTACAAAAATAAGTAAGCAACTCCTAACCTTTTTCCAGCCTATGGCAGGGTAGGGTTTTCATCTACTAGCGGCAAGCATACCAGGCCAGCTTTGATAGTCTGCCGCTTGAATGTGCTCCTCACCCACTCTGGGACCCCGGAAGCCAACCACACCAACTATCCATCACTGAAGGCCTCTTCGCGAGGCCATGGAGAAAGGGTTCGACAGGGCAGGAGCCCTAATTGCACAGTCCCTTTCTCCCTACCACAGCGAAGTGGATATACCCTCACAGTGCAGAGAAGCTATTCCTCCATCTCCCAGTCTCAACCGGGACCCTCTCCAGACCTGAAAAATCTCTTAATCCTACCCGGGATAGACCCTACAGCAACCCTCACTGGCCTGAAGAACCTCCCCATGGTCCCAACCCTAGTGAATATGACCTGCAAATTCTGGAACCGAATCATCCTCCGGCACAAGCAGAGGGGCACACGGAACGCCCCAGCCAATCTGTCAAATCCGACAGTAACCATGATCTCCCATGGGGACCCAAGCAGTTCTGCCACTCAGGTTTTCGACCATAGCAAATCTGCTGCCCCAATCCTGCCCACTGGTGGCAAGCGAGCCAGGTCATATGCTCAGGCCTTGGCGGCGCCCCTGATGAGCATTGTAGAACCACCACCAGGAGGAACACAAGTTATGACCAGGAGCAGTCAGGGTCTCAGGCCCTGCCCGGTGGCCCGCTGGAATACTGTGTACAGCAGAGGTGACCAGTATTGCAAATGTACAGAGAAAGCTCTTTGGAACGCTTTCTGTTAAATAACGTGCTGCCAGAGGTGTCAGCTGCAACTCTGGCCGAAGCCCTGACGGTTCTTGGCCATGATGTGGTGGAGTGTGGTAGGTGGGCCTCAAGTTCGGGCCAACCCACACGCTCTTTATTCATCTGGGTTCTGAAGGATGAGAATCGGAACACCCTTGACCCAGAGATTTGGCCCGATGGTGTATATATATGTGGCCTTTCCGAGGCCCAAATCCGACCCTTGTTGAGCCATATTCCTCCCAAGGTACAGGAGTGGGTCCGGAATGACGCCACCACCCCTTGCATCGACTGCTTTCATTACTTCTGTTGAATGCTCGCTCGCTGTTTCCCAAATCACATTGGCTTGAGTCTATGGCTGCCGACCTCTGCCCTTCCTGGATCGCCATCACTGAGCCCTGCTCTAGGAGGAGATCCCAGATGCATACCTAGGTATCCTGTGTTATACTGTGTCGCTTGGACTGCCCGTCACGTGGGGGCGGTGTCACCCTTTTTGTGTCCCATTCTCTGACTGCAGGGGTCCTCATGAGGATTTCCGAGGCTGGTCTTGAACTGCTGCAACCTGCATCCTGCAGCCCTGGCATGCTCATGGGTTTCCTAGCTGGTCACTCCCTGGGTTTGGAGGCTACATTGGCAGCCTCCTGCCCATGTCCTCCACTTCTGGGCGACGCATACCCAAGCCATGGTGGACCTCTGAATTGAAGGATATGTGGTCCATGGTTTCCACCATGCATTGGCAGTGGAAAGTCTCTAAGCTTCTGGCCGATTACGTTAGCTTCTCAAATGCCCAGTGTAGCTAGGTAAGAAAGGTGAGGGCTGCCAAGCTAGCATACCTCAGCCCTAATTCCCCACTGACAGTTCTGTAGGTCTTTGTAAGGCACATGGCAGTTGCTCAGGTGGCAGCTCCCCCACTTGTTGGTAACGAAATTCTGGAGATGCTGGTTAACCCGTTGCCCTCAGTACTGGTGGCTAGGTGCGAGTACCTTCACACAGCCACAGCTGGCCATGCTGGCCCACCAGTCCTGGGCCTGCCGGCCCTCGCACAGTACCTCATGCAGTTGAAGACATCTGCCTTGCAGTCTCCAGATGGCGTTCCAGCCTTTGCTTTAACGGCATTGGACATACAACCCTCACTCGTCTTTGTGAGTTTTTTAACCTGTGTATGGCACAGGGTGTTGTTCCCTCCTCCCTTAAGTCTGCATTCATTCTGCCAATCCCCAAGGGTGGGCCTTCTGCAGGTTTTCAACCCATCACAATTCTCTCTCCACTATCTAAGCCAGGGGTGGCGAACCTTTTTCAGCTGACGTGCCAAAAATTGAAAAAGTTATATTTCTTGATGTACTAACGTGTCAGACTGTAGGGTACCCTTACTTCCGGTTTGTTACAGGAAATGAAAATTTCACCAATTGATTGGTTTCATACTGGACCAAGGTGGGTTGACTTCTTTCTTTGGGGAGGGGGCAGAGGTCCCAAATGTGCCTCCTTTTGGATGAGAAGTAGAACCAAGGTCCTGTGTGGTGTACGATGGCATTCGCACATCAAAGAGCCCTCTCTACTCTGCAACGGGTAGGTGAGGCAAAAGTTTCTGGGTGCAGGAGCTCACCCCTTGACGTCGCGTTTGGTGGAATGCCCCAACGAACAGTAGATCGATGATAAATAAACGTGGGGGCTGCAGCTTTGGTTGGCAACCAGCAGTTCAATATATCGCCCTTGTGTCCATTCAGAGGGACAAGTTGGGTACCCAACTCTGCCATAGGTTGGAAAAGGGTTATGAGTTGCAGATAGGTTTGGCTATATACACGTATACTGTAGCATACTCAGTGGCGTTGCCAGGGGAGTGTGGGTGTGTGGCTGCGCCTGGTGACACCACTCGCACCATGACAAAAGGGGTGACACCAAAACAGTACAAGGAACAGAGCAGGCAGAGCAGCTTTTTCTTTTCGCTAAAATTGGCATCACCGCACTGGGTGACGCCAATTTTAGCGATGCCTCTGAGTATACTGTAGGTTATCCTGTATATGTACATGCCACGTGCCAATAAAATTGTTCTGCGTGCCATAGGCTTGCCACCACTGATCTAAGCTTTTGGAATGGTGGGTTTATGACTGCGTGTGGGACTCCATCCTTGCTGCAATACCTTCATCACAGTTTAACACTAGGCCTCACTCTTCAGTGACTTTCGCCTTTTTGTCTATTTTCCTTGCCATTCTTGACGCCTGGGCTGCTGGACAGGCTTTCGTGGTACTCAAAACAGACGTCGCCAAGGCGTTTGATTCGGTTGACCACCAAGGGCTCATTGCAGCCCTGTCCAACAGCCTCAAAAATCCTTTCTTGGTTAACCTTTTAGTGTCATATTTGGATGGCCATAGTATCAAGGTGAGCCCCTCAGCTCCACAGCAGATTCTCGTGAGGGGAGTCCCCCGCGGGTTCTTTCCTGGGCCCACTCCTGTTTAAACTTGCACCAGTTGCACTTCCTTCGGTATGCCCCGATTGGGCTATCTGGTCCTATACCGATGAGAATTTCTTTGGTAAGGTGGTATCCTTGCTTGCAGTTGCCAGTGCAATCCAGACAATTCCAGCCCTTATGACTCGCCTCTCCACCTGGATTGCTGAGCAGGGACTCAAACTCCATGGGGAAAACCAAGACCCTTGTACTTTGGCCCTCACCAGGCATGGGTCTGTCTGAGCAGCACTGTGTGCCACTGAGCATTCTAGGAGTCCTCTGCGACACTTCTCTGTCCTTTGTGCCCCAGAGGGATGCTCTGGTGGCCAAGCTCAACACCCTCAGGTTCCTCTTTTGCCACCTCAGGGAACGGATCCTGGTGAGGAAGCTTATTATAATTTTCCAGGCAAAGGTCCTGATTGCCACTCCTGATTGGGCTTCCTCTTATCCATCTACGACCACTCCATCTAGCATATAATAATGTCTTGCAGATAATCCTCTGCTGCCCCCCACAAGTGTGCATCTCACACTTGTGTGCAGGGGTCGGTGCCCTCCAATTCCAGCTCTATCTGGTCTTTTGCAACCTGATGACCCTGGGCACTGCATTGCAGAACCCCCACCATCACTGCCACTTTGTGGCACACAACTTTTAGTCCTCAGTGGAGCTCAGGTCCTCACGTCGCTCTTTTTCACCCTCTCACTCCCTCCCAAGGACATGAGACGCTGGTTTTTTTCCGCTTTACTGCTATGGGGCCTGAAACGCCTTACCATATCATTATCAGTCCCAAGTGTTTGTATGCTTCAGGGACTCACTGCCGCCATTTTAAGTGTGCTCTTTTTCTCTTTTTATGCAGAACTATTGTTTGACCAGTGTACCACTTTTGCATGTAACAGTCTACCTTGGTACGTTTCGAATAAATAAATACTCCCTCTGAATGGACACAGTCGGTTTTCCACAGCCAGTTGCAACCAAAGCTGCAACCCCTATGCTTATTTATCGGTCTACTTTCGTTGGGGAAGTCCACCGACGCCAGGGGGCGAGCACCCACACCTGCAAATTTTGCCTCATCTACCCACTGCATAGTAGAAAGGATTCTTTACAATGAAAATGCTATCGTACACCACACGGGACTTCGGCTTACTTCTCATGCAAAGGAAGGTGCACTTGGGCACTCTCTCTCTCGCCCGAAAAAACCACCCCCCTCAGTGCAGTATCGAACCTAGAAATACTGACGCAGTTACCGAGTGTGCTACCCACTACTCTACCGAGGCGGGCGGCGGGGGAGGGAGGGGTTCCGAACTACGACATGACTTAACAAAAATAAGTATGGCTGATTAATTTCAACTCGCTTCTAATCCTTCTCTGATTTTCCTTTTTTTATCATTGCTTGAAACTGGAAAAAAATCTGGCGTTGTTGTTGTTGTTTTATGACCCTTCAACTACAAGGTCATTAGAACCTGTCCACTGCGTAGTACTAATGAAGAAACTGCAGAGACACTACACTAATGCAACGATTTGTGGGTATTAGTAGTACCCAGTTTTCCCAAGTGGGGACGGATGTTAGTACTAACTGGGGTTGTGTTGCTTGACTTCAGTGATTAGACCGAAACTGGTGTGCCCAACGCAATTCGCCGCTCCACCTAGGTGGCACAGGAGGTGGAGCGGCGAATTACGTATTCGAGGCAGGGTTCCGCGAGAGCGCTTAACCCAACCCGCGCCGGCCGTGCATATCAACGGCGTTGTTTCATACGTTGAACAAACTCAACATAAAAAGTCCCATAGACGAAATGCCAGCGCAGGGGCCTAGATCCTTAGTAGGAGTAGTCGTGAAGGATGAGCGAGGGTACCTCTGGAAATCATCATGCATCCGCAATGCCATGTGGTGGAGTACTTGACTCACATGACAGATAATGTATTGAGTATTTTCTGTGGCGTAGGCTGGCATCCCTAGACAACCAGTCAAATACTCTGCCGGTTCTAGACGTTTGGCTGGGGTGTCCCCAGTCAGAACTGTCTCAAGGCAGCAAAACCTGGGGAGCAGCTGTACTGCGTTTGGCACACCAGTTCTCGTCCTATCACTGAAGTTAAGGAACGCAACCCCAGCTAGTACCACTAATACCCAAAAATCGTCACATTAGTGTAGTGTCTGTGCAGTCTCTGCATTAGAACTACGCAGTGGACGGGGCTCTAACGACCTTGCAGTTAAAGGGCCCTAAAACACCAACAAAAAAAACCTAGATTTAGGACATCGAAAGCGGGGACCTGTAACGTGGAAAACTGTGACCAAAGCAGATGTAGGAGCAGGTTGTGCGGAGGGATATGATAGCATTCGAAGTGGGTCAGAAGTCCTAATAGGTGGGAGTGGAGGGTCAGAACCTGCAGACCCAACCCTACTACAGGTGGAATAAGTCTTCTGTCCAGAAAGGTTAAAGTACGACAGGCATGTAACACTTGTTTTAAGAGTTATGCAATGGGATAGCATCACGCAATATATAACCGACAAAGCATTAATTTACCTGCCAAAATCTGTTTTGGTTGCATAATGTGGTGTTAGTACAGTGGGGTAGGCTGGTGTCATACCTCAAAGTGTCCTGAGGTACTGTGTTAAATTACCTCAATGTGTCCTCCCAGACACATTGAGGTAATTTAACACATACGAGGTGTGTTAGAAAAGTAATGAGACTGATTTTTTTTAGTAAAGTTTTTTTTTCAAACATCAATATTATCCCCTTAAAAGTAGTTCCCTTTGGCAGCTATACACCAATGGACTCATTGTTCCCAGTCTTAGGAGCAGTGATGGAAGCCTTCAGCTGGTAGGGCATTTAACTGGTCGGTCACAGTCTTTTGAATGTTCTCCAGGGTTCCAAAATGACATCCGTTTTAAGACATGTTTTAATTTTGGGAAAACAAAAAAGTCACAAGTACTCGAATCAGGTGAATAGGGGGTTGAGGAACAACAGGAATGCATTTTGAGGTCAAAAATTCCCTGATGGAAATGGCCATGTGACATGTGACATTGTCATGATGAAGCATTCACTTGTCTGCAATGTCTGGTCTCACACAAATCAATTTTTTCCTGAGCCTTTCAAGAACACCTTGGTAAAACACTTGATTGACAGTTTGCCAGTTGACACTTGATTGACAGTTAGGAACAAATTCTTTATGCATGATATCTCTACTGTCAAAAAAAGCAAATCAGCACTGTTTTCATCCTTGATTTGCTCATTCGACATTTTTTTGGTTGAGGAAAAGAGTGGAGTGTGCCACGTTTCTCTTTGCCACTTTGTTTAAGGATTGTACTCAAATATCCAGGATTCATCACCTGTGATCACATGACTGCAGAATTCTTGGTCATTGTCAATCCCTTTTTGGCACCATGGAGGTTTTTTGAAACTCTGCAGAACATTCAAATGGCTGTGACCGACCATTTAAAAGCCCTAACAGTTGAAGCCTTCCATCTCAGCTCCCAAGAGTGGGAACAACGACTCAACCAGTGTATAGCTGCCAAAGGGAACTCATTTGAAGGAGATAATATTCATGTTTGAAAAAAACAAAAACTTTGCTAAATTAAAAATCAGTCTCATTACTTTTCTAACACACCTCGTACAGTACTTCAAGGTGTCTCAACCACTTTTCATTACCCAGTTAGGTTATTTTGACAGAAATTGCGCATTGATTGACGTTACATATGTGCTCTGCGGAAAATTCGGGCATTTGCATTCGGACCTAGATGGTGGGCACTCTGAGGTACTCAAAAATTGCCTTAAAGTGTCCCGCTGGACACTTTCAAGTAGACCCCGGACACTTTAAGGTACCGGACAATTTGACGTGTGAAACCAGCATCCCCACACAGATAACCCAGCCAATATCCCTGCGTGTTCCAGATGCCTGACTGGAGCGCCCCCAATCAGAATTGACACAAGGGTTGTGCTTTTCTATACTGTTCGTTGGAGAATACCACCGACTTCAGGGGAAGATCCTACACCTGGGAATTTTGCCTCATCTACCCTTTGTGTAGTAGAGGATTCTTTTATGTGGAAAGGCCATCATACACTGCACGGATACACTGCTACGGATTTACTTCTCATCCGAAGGAAGGCGCACTTGGGGCATCCTTATCGTATGAAAGAAGCCCAACCCCCCTCAGTCCAGTGTCTAACCTAGAACCACTGACGGAGTTACTGAGTCACCATGGTAGGACCCTAGCTTCTCATACTATGCACGATTTATGCCCCTTTTATAATTTTGTACTGCATTTTTGGACACTATATACTAGGGTTGCCATAATTGTCGGACCACCGACCGGGACATCCCCCCTTAAAAATATTTTTTCAACAAAATGGCAAGAATTCATATTATAAACATTCATAGCTTAATTAAAAAATTCCATAATCCTTTCACTAACGCATTGAAATATAAAATATTTTAGAGGACCCAAAAAAAAAACGTTAGGATCAATCAGTGGCGGATCTGGGTGGGGGTAGAACTTCAAAAAATGTGCGCCCCAAATATTTTTAAATAGGCCCCTTATTCATAATCCCTGAGTATACATCTAGCTAGCAATTACAAAAAGGTCCTCTCCTGGCCCTTTGACAATGACCGATCTTCAGTGGTTTAGCCAACTACAGATTGGACTGCAACTGTTGGACTGGCAGTACAGAAATGGGGATAGCAATGCAAAAATGCTTCATCAGTTGCGCCCCTTTCAGGCAGTGAGGGGGGGAGCAATTGCTGCATTGCCCCTCGTCTGGGTCCGCCCCAGGGATCAATGGTGGATCATTCCCAAACAGTCAGTTTCACTGGCAAAATGTGATGTGCTTTCATGGACGAATCTGTACCAAATCTCTAGGCATGTACTGTATATGCGCAGTACTGAATGCAATGATATTATCAGAAAATAAATGTTGAACATGCGAAAATTTTAAATCGACCGGGACAAATGACTGTCGGACCGGGACACTGGGACACAGACCTCAAAACCGGGACATGTCCCGGTGTACCGGGACGTATGGCAACCCTACTGTATACAGATATTGTAGAGCATTCAACACCAACTTCATGCAATACGCAGTGACCAGTATGTTTATCCTGTTGTGAATTTTCTAATTTAGTTTTGTGATCTGTTGTGTTCATGATGCTGTGCCATATGGATCAGTGTTTGACAGTGAGGAAGAGCTACGTCAACAGAATGCAAGTAACTGAGATGCGAATGCTTTGGAACATTAGTGGGGGGTCGAGAGCCTTGAGAATCATGAATGAGTATATTATAGCCTGGGAGTAGTGAACATTGCCGAAAAGATGAGGGAAAATAGGTTGAAGTGGTATGGACATGTAATGAGGAGAGGAGGAACTTGTTAGGTTCATCTCAGGAATGCAAGTATCAGATACACTGGGGCAGGGGGAGGCCAAAGCAGACGTGGGAGCATGTGGTCTGTAAGGATATGGCAGTCTGTGGGGTGGATGGGGACCTGGTGGGAGATAGATGGGGTGGAGGGCTAGAACCAACAGACCTGACCATACCATAGGTGGGGATAAGGGTGTGAAGATGATGATCTGTTGTGCTCATGATGAAGGCAGCTGGTGTTCAATACAGTACAACATCATCATCATTATCACACCCTTATCCCGCCCGTGGCAGGGTCGAGTCCGTGGGTCCATTGAACATGCTCTGACTTGGGACACCCTGCTCGTTAGGGGAGTCTCTGGCCGTTGGATCGAGGGGAGCAGTTTCCGCTTGCCTCTCTCTCAGTAGAACGCAGGTTAAGGGCGTTCAAAAGCTGCAGTAACAGCGCAGTTGGTGTGCGAGCCATGGCATGTTTCGAAGGTGGCGACGCTCTGTGTTGGCCCAAATGCGTGCGGAGGGAGACTCCTGCGAAGACCATGTTAAGAGCCATGTGCTCGGGTAGGTTGCTCTATGGTGCCATTCCGAGACCACATTCCGCCTACCCTATGCGCACCTTCTAGTCCTCTCCCTCGCTTCTCTATTCGAGTCGTCGGGTGGAGGGGCTAGTAGGGAGACGGCCGCCTCCGGGTGGCCGTCGTGTTCGGGCACACAGAAACAAAGTGCGATGGAAAAATATGGAGCGGCTTTTGACTGTTTGTCTATGGGGATGTCAGTGTCACACATCAAAGTGTCCAGGGTCTACCTCAAAGTGTCCACCATCTAGGTCTGGAATGCAGATGTCCGAATTTGTCTCTTTTCTGCAGAGCACATATGCAACGTGAATCAAGGTGCAGTTTATATCAAAAAAGCCTAACCAGGTAAAATGGGAAATGGCTGGGACACTTTGAGGTACGGTATGTGTTAAATTACCGGGTCCGGTCCGATTATTAAATCCCGGAAATTAAGTGTCCGGCCAGACACTTTGACGCCAGGGGGGGGGTATCCATAAAGGACGTCACAGGATTTTTGCCAAAATTTTACTCCCCCTCCCCCTATGTCACAGTTTGTCCCACTTGGATGATCCCCCACCTACAATAGGACGTCACATTTTGTATCACCCCCCCCCTCCTTACTCAAGCACTTCATATTAATATGAGTTCAGTAAACAGTTTTATTTCTTGAATGACATTATCTTAGATGTCAACCTGAGACGAAAGGAAATATTTTTCAAACCAATATTTTACAAAACACTGCACCGAAGGTTAAAATCTATAATGAAAGAAATTTGACGTACTCTAATCATGACCTACCCCACCCCTATGTCACTTATTGGCCAACATATTTCCTCCAAAAATGCATGGTTCACTTAAGGTGTACAGTGAATCACCTGCATGACTATAACTCATGTGACATTTACGATTGTTGCGTAACATACAATACGTATTATGTAATGCGTCTCGTGACCGTTTTGTCTTATTGTTCCCTTATCGCGCCCGTAGGCAGGATATAACTGATCAAAGTCGAGTAAATGTTTATTGCACGCGGTTATGACATAACCCATTTGACAACAGTCCTAACTCTACTATAGAATTATGAGTAATTGTGCTCAGCATTATTCCACACTCTTTTCACGCCTACTGCAGGGTTCGGTACCCGTTTGTCGTGTTGCAACCGCAATATCACGGGCGAACTCTTGGACGTTATGTTTACGAAGCCGGCTGTATGACCTTCAACGTCGGCCTTTTTCTTTTCGTTGGGGCGAGTGGATATATTGCATTGGAACTACCAGTTCTAGTCTGATCACTGAGGTTAAGCAACGCAACCTCAGAAAGTACTGGCATGGGTGACTGCTTGGGAACACTGGGTACCGCTAATACCCAAATCGTCTTAACAGCGCAGTGTCTATGCAACTTCTGCATTAGAACTACGCAGTGGGCGGGTTTCTAATGACCGCAGTAGCTGAAGGGCCCTAAAACGCCAACGTAAACAAAGTCGTTGGGGAACTTTTCCCACACCAACGTCAGAAGGAGAGGTCTTACATCTGGGAATATCTTCGTTGGGGTACATTTACCTCACTGACTCTATAGGCTAGCTACTAGAACTTGGAATATCTTCGTTGGGACACTTTTATTTCAATGATTTCAAGAAGCCAGTGTCTAAACCTGGTTATGACCTCGTTGGACTTCATTGCCTCTAAAATGCTCTATTGACTCCAGAGGGCGAATTCCTACATCTGGAAAGTTTGCCAATCTATTTCACTCCGTGTAGAAATGTTCTTTTCAGTGCAGTGGTGACATCGTACAAACAACGCGGGGCAATGGCTTCATTTCTTAGGGTTTACGACAATTGGGTGAACGACAGTTGGGTGAATGACAATTGGGTGAACGACAATTGGGTGAATACGACAATTCGATGAATACGACAATTGGGTGTATACGACAATTGGGTGAATGCGACAATTGGGTGAAAAACATGTATTTTTAATTTGGTTTTTTGCCCCACGTAATCCTACTACACCGCAAAGCACAGCTGTCATGCGGAGCTGCGCTACAAGTAGCTTTACAACACACACACAATCCAGGACATGCCCTGGTGTAGTTTGTTTGTTTGTTGGTGTTTAAGGTCCCGTCAACTACGAGGTCATTAGAGACCCGATGCCCTGGTGTAGCCGGACATATACAGTAACCCGTGTAGTAACCCTAATAGTATCCCGCTATATGTATATCACATTTATCACATACATATTCACATATTATCATATATATATATCCCGCTACACCAGGGCATGTGCTGATTTTGAGGTCTGTGTCCCTGTCCGACAGTCATTTGTCTCGGTCGAATTAACATTTTCGCATGTTAGATGGTATGGGTTGGGTGCAACTGGACGTTCTGGACAATGCAGCACTCCCATCTCTCCGGCAGCACTTTGGCAATGGCCCTTTTCTGTTTCAGCACGATAACGCACCTTGCCATAAAGCACGGGCTGTAGGCACATGGTTTGATGAAATGGGGGTTCGAGAACTTGACTGGCCTGCACAGAGTCCCGATCTGAACCCCATCAAGCATCTGTGGGATGTGTTGGAACGTACATAGCACACTTGTGCAGAACGCCCGACATCTGTGACGGAACTGTAAACCGTGGTAAAGCTACTTGTAGTAGCGCAGCTCCGCATGATAGCTGTGCTTTGTGGTGTATTAGGATTACGTGGGGCAAAAAGCAAATTAAAAAACAAGTTTTTCACCCAATTGTCGTATACACCCAATTGTCGCATTCACCCAATTGTCGCATTCACCCAATTGTCGTATACACCCAATTGTCGCATTCACCCAATTGTCGTATACACCCAATTGTCGTTCACCCAACTGTCGTTCACCCAATTGTCATTCACCCAACTGTCGTTCACCCAATTGTCGGGATCCCCATTTCTTATCAGACGAAAGCCGCAATTGGGGCTTCACTTGCTGTCTCGACTAGGATCGGTCCTGGAACATTGGAGTCTTAAACCTGAATGCAGTAACCGCTGAGTCACCTACATAGGCTTGATAACAATTCCTGAGTGGAATTGCGTTTGGTTAGTGTAGCTGGGGCATGAGAAGCACATGCCATCTCCAGCATACGGGCTCATGGAAACGACTAATAGAGCAAACATTTTTCTGATTTTTTTGGTTTCGTTGGTGTTTCAGGGCCCTTCAACTCCGTCCAAAGACTGCACAGACACTGCACTAATGCGACGATTATTGGGTATCAGCAGTACCAATTTTTCCTAGCGGCCACCCATGTTAGGCCAAGCGCAAAATGAGACGCAGTCTCCGAAGGGTGACTCACTATAAATTTCTGTGGCTCACATGATAGTATGTAGTTGCGCATGTTAAGTCGCAGGGTGACGTGACTCAGTGCCTGCGCCACGTGACCATGCGGAGCGCAGTGCCAATGCCGCAGATTCCAGTGTGAAGATGGCGTGACAATAACAAAAAGCGGTGCGAAACAGAGAAGTTCTCTTGCTATATGATGCAAGTATGGTGAAAAACTGCGATTCAATGTGCGGTGATTATCTGCTAGCAGAATTCCGCAGGGCTGCTACACCCTGCGTCACCTTCGCCACCTGCGTCTCATTTTACGCCTTGCCTTAGTACTAGCTGGGAATGTATTGCTTAACTTCAGTGATGAAACGTGAACTGGTGTGTCCAAAAAAAACGCCGCTCACCAATCTCTGACGTTAGCCCAATTGAACTGTTGAACCGGGTCATTTTTGGGAATTGCCACGATTCTCAGCACTGTTGAGAAACAAGATATCGTCAACCGGGGCTTCTTGGAATAAATTGGGAATTGTTGGAGCGCGTGCCAGTGGCTCCAGGTTCGATCCTGGATCAAAGTGGGTAGGCTTCTTTCGGGCGACATAAAAATCGCGAGTTAAATAAAATAGTGAAGAAATCTGAGGCTGTGATTGACCAATACATTTATCTCTTTTTTTTGACCAGCCTCAGTGGCGTAGAAGGTAGTGCTCGCCTACTGCGTCAGTGGTTCGATCCTAGATCGAAATGGGTTGGTTTCATTTGGGAAAGAGAGAGGTCCCGAGTGCGCCTTTTGTCGCATGAAAAGTAAAGCTATTGCCCCATGCAATGTACATGTCATCTGCATGCAAAAGAACTCCACTATGCAACGAGTGAATAAGGAAAATTCCCAGGCGTAGGAACTAACCCCACCGCTTGACGTCGACTTTTTTGGTTTGTTTTGTTGTTTAAAAGCCCTTCGACTACAAAGGTCATTAGAGCCCTGACCACTGCGTAGTTGTAATACAGAGACTTCACAGGCACTACGCTGATGCGATGATTTTTGGGTAGTAGCAGAACCCAGTTTTCCCAAGCGGCCACCCATGTTACTAGCTGGAGTTGCGTTGCTTAACCAGTGATCAGACGAGAACTGTGTGCCCAACGCAATAAGCCGCTCCCCTGTCCTTGGTGGAGTGCCGCAAAGAATAAAAAAAGGCAGCCGATAAATAAGCTTTGCGTTTACAGCTTTGGTCGGTAGCCACAGGGCAGGCCCTAGAGTGTGCGGGGCCCAAGGCAGCAGGCGATAGAGGGGTCCAAGGCAGCAGGCGATAGAGAGGTCCAAGGCAGCAGGCGATAGAGGGGTCCAAGGCAGCAGGCGATAGAGGGGTCCAAGGCAGCAGGCGATAGAGGGGTCCAAGGCAGCAGGCGATAGAGGGGTCCAAGGCAGCAGGTGATAGCGGGGGCCCAGTACAAAGTTTTCTTAATTCACCAGCCCAGGGCTCAAGGCGGTCGCCTTGCCCTAAGACCGGCCCTCGGTAGCCAGCTGTGAAAAATATCGTCCAACAAATCGCCCATGTGACCATTCAGAGGGGCATAGGTGGGTACCCGACCCTGCCATAGGCGGAAAAAGGGTAAATAGTTGGGTTTAGTTTTTCACCTTCTTTATTACACTATCGTCTGCTCATCTTGACAACCAGTATTAGTATACTACAGGCACCATTCGTTTCATTGGTGTTTTAGGGTCTTTCAACTACAATGGTCATTAGAGCCCCGCCCACTGCTTAGTTCTAGTGCAGAGTCTGCTCTGACACTATGGTATTATGACGATTTGGGTATTAGCAGTACCCAGTGTTCCCAAGCGTTCACCCATGCGACTACTAGCTGGGGTTTAGAGAGTGGAGTAAAAAATTGAAGACACTCATCACGTCTCATTAAAACATTAAGTGAATACATTTTTTAAAGCTGTGATACAGAACTTTATTTACCATAAACATACTTTCAGTCTAAATTTCACAGGCGGCCTGACTTTAGCTTATTTCTTAGATGGTCTTGAATTGTGCTGGTAGGATCAGCCATGAAGTTTGGATCCTTTAGAACTAGGTGAAATAAGTTCACATTTTTAAGTCTGCAAGGTAAATACAATTGTTAAACAATACAAGAAACTGAGGTAAGTTGCAATTCAATTTAATACTAACATCTCCTTGTGACGTTGTTTATTTGTTAATCGTTGCACAGGGATGGTGCCTCGTTTGTCTTCTTGGTCACGCCTAAATAAAACAAATTTAAATTCATCAGTTAATCACATTTGAATACAGTAAAACACGTTTATAACGTTCATGGCTACAACGTTTTCATGGCTATAGTGTCTGTTTGAGCTGGTCCCGGCAGAGCCTATGGCGTTTTAATGGTAGATGGTCACGGATATAGCGTTTGTACGGCTGTAACGCATGCAAGGCCCTAGTGAGCAGCCAAGTTTTTCATTTCCTATCATCGATATGAAAAACTTCCAACCCGTATGTGCACGTGTCCTGATTAGGAATGTTGCATATGTTCAGAATGTACAACATAAGCTGGGCATTACATACATTGTACATGAACAGACCACTCAATCTTACCAACGTGTGGATTTAGTAGTAATGATACAAGCGACCTAGAATTGAGGTGGTAAGACAATTTACAATGAACTTGTGTAGAGGTCAGCCAAGATAGCAAGAGGATATGTGTGCCTCAACATCCAGAGAGGGAGTGACAAATTGCATTGGACACACTGTGCAGTCTCTGCATAAGAACTACACTATGGAAGGGGCTCAATTGACCTAGTAGTTGAAGGGCCCTAAAACACCAGCAAACAAACAGCATCCAGAGGTGGTAGCAGCCATCCACCATGAGGCAATCATCAATTCTTGATTACTGCACACATAGAGAAATCATTTACAGTATGTACCCCAACATGACGTTTTACCACTATGCAGTATTATGGATGGAAAAGCACAAAAAGGCATATCGTGGCTATAGCGTTTTCACGGTTATAAACGTTTGTTCCCTTTGGTCCCCAACAAAACGTTATAACCGTCTTTTACTGTATACCACTCTACTACTACTTTCCTGCTCATGGCTAGGTCCAGTACCCAATTGTTGCCCATGTACAAATGGGCGCTGTGTTGGTATTTGCCAACCGATTTCCGCTTTTTGTTGTTTGTTTTGATGGTGTATTAGGGCCCTTCAACTACAAGGTCATTAGAGCCTCCGTCCACTGCGTAATTCCAATGCAGATACTATACTAATGTGACGATTTTTGGTTACCGTATTTATTCTAATTAACAGCGCCCTCTAATAAACGGCGCATTGTTAATTAAAGGTACTGAATTCATCATGATCATCATCATACCCGTATCCCGCCTGTAACAGGGTCAGGCCTCTGGGTCCACTGAACATGCTCTGACTGGGGGCACCCCAGCCAGGCGTCTGGAACCCACAGGAATATTGGCTGGGTAGTCTATGGGGGGTGCCTTTAGAAACGACTACATTAGAGGTAGCTTGGGGGTGGGGGTCATAGTGGAAAAGATGAAAGAGAATCGTTTGAGGTGGCATGGGCATGTGATGAGGAGGGGAGAGGAAGAGCTTATTAGGTCCATTGTGGGACTGCAGGTAATTGGGGGCACCAGAAGAAGAACAAAACAGACGTGGTAGCAGGTGGTGCAAAGGGACATGGTGGCTTGCGGGGTGGAGGGGGACTTGGTGGGGGATAGGCAGGAGTGGAGGATTAGAACATGCAGACCCGACCCTTCCCCAGGCGGGAGAAGGGTGAGATGATGATGATTGTCTATGGGGAGTGCCTTTTAAAGATACTGAAATATAAACAGCACCCTCCAATAAACGGTGCAACAAAAAAGACTTTGAAAAATAAACGGCGCGCCGTTTATTAGAATAAATACGGTATTTGCGGTATCCAGTTTTCCCAAGTGACCAACCACGTCAGTACTAGCTGGGGCTGAGTTGCTATGATCAGACGAGAACTGATATGTCCAATGAAATGAGGCGCTCCACCTTCTGCTGCAACCCCTATGCTTACCATATTACCTCGTGTACAACACGCATTTTTTTCCCCAAAAAATGGGGTGCAAAGTCTGGGTGCATATTATACATAGAAATAAAAATCTCAGCCATTTTCAGAGGAACACTAAGCACACGTAAAGAAATTAGTCACCTGATGCTTTCAAAAAAAATGTATGTAAACCTATTCATGTTTCCAATCATGTGATTGTGTAGATTTCAATACCAGAAGTTCAGTAGAAGTTCTTTTAGGACTTTAAATATGTTAACAACAATGCTAAGCCAACTGGCAAACTTAACCTGCATATTATACATAGGAATTAAGGTTTTTTACATTAACTTACATCTTGAAATTTGGGGTGTGTATTATACTTGAGATAATACGGTATTTATTCTACATTGGGGCACTTTGCCTCCATGGAGTGAGTTCCTATACCTGAGGCGAGTGGCTGTATTACGTTGGACACACCAGTTCTCGTCTGATCACTGAAGTTAAGCAACACAACCCCAAATAGTACTGGCATGAATGACCACTTGGGAACACTGGTTGCTTCTAAATAATAAACGTCTGCATGTACCTTGGCTGAACAGGCGGCTGTGGTTTATCAATAATCTCTGGCAAAGCTTCTACTAGCGGATTTAAGTCGCCAATCACTGGTCGAGACTCTCTTTGTTTCTTATCTTTTATTAAGGCTTTAGCTTTCACTATTGCATCAATTTCTGAAAAAAAGGAATATATAAATCAAGCAAAATTTTTCACAAATGAAAGAATAGCACGTTTTGATATTAGTTCGTTCGTTCACTGGTGTTTTTTTGGGCCCTTCAACTACAAGGTCCTGAGAACCCCGTCCACTGCGTAGTTCCAATGCAGAGACTGCACAGACACTTGGCTAATGCGACGATATTTGGGTATTAACGGTACCCAGTCTTCTCAAGCAGTCACCCATGCCAGTAGTAGTTGGGTTTGTTGTTGTTGTTTGTTGGAGTTTAAGGTCACGTCAACTACAAGGTCATTAGAGACCCGTCCATTGCATAGTTCTAATGCATATACTGCACAGACACTACACTAATGCGACGATTATTGGGTATTAGCAGTACCCAGCTTTCCAGAGCGACCACCCATGTCAGTACTAAATGGGCTTGCGTTGCTTAACTTCAGTGATCAGACGAGAACTGGTGTGTCCAACGCAACTCGCCGTTCCTGTAGTAGTTGGGGTTGCGTTGCTTAACTTCAGGGATCAGACGAGAACCGGTGTGCGCAACACAATAACCCGCTCCCTCTGATATTAGAAAGGCAATAGAAAAGCAGATCTTGAAGTCAAGAGTATATAGTTTTCAGTTGGGAAGGGCAGGAAAATTATGTTGACGTACATTGTGGGGACGCAGTGGTGAAAATTTCCAGCCGCTTTAGTAGCTAGGATCAGTGTTGCAGAGCAGATTTGGATGGGACCCATAGGGTTAATGCAGGGTAGATGAAGACACAGGCAAGTGGAGTCCTGCGTGATCAGAGATCCCAAGAAAGTTTTTTATAGCAGTTTTTGGGTCGGCAATGCTATATAGATCAGAGTGTTGGGCAGTGCGAAAGAGCCATGAGGATAGAATGGGTAACTGAAAATTTTAGTTACCCATTTTCAGTCTGAAATGCACATTCTGTGGTACATAGGTGGGGGTGTCGAAAGCAGATAGAATTAGGTGTTTTTTGGTTCGTTGGTGTTTTAAGAGTCCTTCAACTACAAGGTCATTTGAGCCCCGTCCACTGATTAGTTCTAATGCAAAGACTGCATAGACACTGTGATTTTTGGGTATTAGCGGTACCCAGCTTTCCCAAGCAGACACCCATGTCAGTACTAGCTGGGGTTGCGTTGCTTAACTTCAATGATCAGACGAGAACTGGCGTGTCCAACGCAATTTGTCGCTCCAGCCACTCCCGACAGAATTAGGAATGAGTATATTAGAATTAGCACAGGGTGGGGCACATCGTCGAAAACATATCAATAGAATGAGATAAGGTGGACATGTTATGGGAAGAGAGGAGGAGGCGCTGGTTAGATCCATTACAGGGATGCGGGTTACTAGAAGCACCTGAAGTAGGGGAAGACCACAGTTGACGTAGAAGCAGGTTGTAAAGGCCAGAACCCGCGGACCCGACTTTGCCACAGGTGGGATAACGGTATGAAGATTATGAAAGTTTGACACGTTAAAAATAATGTTGCAGTTAATATATAGGTAATGTAGTAACTTACTTTGAATAAATGTTTCTCTTCGTCGTTTCTTCTTTTCTTTTTTAGTAATCTGTTGCTCCCCAGGCCTGAGATAAGACTTCTTGGGGAATTTGCCCATGCGAGAAGATGTGGCTGATGCCACACTTTTGGCATCGAAATCTGGCAGCCTTTGGACCAGATTTTGTGTGTCGATTTGTATGCCAGCAAATATTCCTGGTTGATCATCATCCTGATCTTTCTGGAAAAATGGAATGATGCCATTACCTTTATACAAGACGATAATAAACTTTTCAATTTTTGTTGCATCAAACCTGAAATACCTTTGGGCCCGGAAGAGAAGATTCAATTGGATCACTCCATAACTTAACTGCTGAAAGTGTTTCGAGTGTGTTGTCAACAACTTCAAGTTGAGGTTTTGATTCCTTCTCCTTTTTCGTGTTTATGGACAAATGATACTTTTCTCTGAGTCTCCTTACTTTTCCCATTTTTATTTTCAGAGATTGAAGGCCTTCAAAGATAGCACAATCATTACAAAAGTTACTGTTGATTTATAACTAAAATATACTATACCTTTAAAGTGTCTAAGACTTAATTCAGGATTGAGAAACGTGGATTTCAAACCATCATTATAACAGCGATGGAATTCCTTAAGCCTAATGAATAGTGATTGGAATTATGATCGATAGATGTCTCTCGTGTTAGAATTATTTTGAATGAAATTATGAGATACGGAGACAATACTGATTGATAAGTGTTACAATCAAAGTTTCATTCATGAAAATAATGTTTTTTTTTAAATATCTCTAAACTGAGAACCTTACAGTCACGTGTATAGTAGGTTCTATTTCATACAAAACCTAGCATGAGATTCTACGTACATTTAGAATAACCCTCTGATCCACTCGGAGTACTTCCGCTTTGATGTTTATGTTTTTTTCCCACCCCCGAGTGTTGTTAATTGATTTTGATTTCATTTAGTCATCATTTCTTTTTGTTATGTCTAACACTACTGTGTCTTTCAAATGGAGTGATGAACTCAAAGAGCGAATGGCCCATTATGTATGTCAACATTTCACAGAGTTCAAGGTAACAATGATTGTGTACTGCATTTTGATTTTCTTCGTTTTCACCTTCTTACTTACTCTTGCATACAGTATGTACCGCATATGTGATCCATTTACGATTTTTCCTTAGACTTGGAAAAAGATGGTATTTTTGCGAAAAATGAGAGATCATCTATCGATTCCTTGTAGTGAGAAGCAGTTGAAAAACGGGTTTGAAACCTTTATGAGGAAATACTCAGACATCAAAGAGAAATTGAACTGTTCAAGTTTCCCAGTTCATCTGGAGCAAAATAACGGATTCGATAAAGGTATAACATCTTCATTAACAGTGACGTCTTAACGTATGGGCCCGCAGGGCACTTTCCCGGGGGTTCCATACTAATCTGCATACGTCAAGTGACCATTTGCATATTCCTGCGAGTGGTTGTCGTAGGGGCCCCAGCACTCTGCTTTGCCCAGGGGCTCATAATGCTGTTAAGACGGCACTGTTCATTAATACGAATTGCTAATATCACAAATCCATTGATTAGTGTAAATCGTATTGTTGAAAGTTATAAGAAGTTGTTTCAAGTTTTTGAAAGTCTAGATCGAGGCATGTCCAACCCAGGGCCCTCGACACCTAGCCTTGCGGCTTCCCAAAACCTTTAACTCGAAATATCGCTATACTGTATATTTTTCTGCATCCAGTTGTCTAGTGCTCAGTTACGGTTGTAGGCAGTTGTAGGCAACTGGAAGTCGTCTCTTCCAAATTGCGCACTTCTGCTATCTGGGGTGTGTGACATGTCCCATGTCAGAGCAACAACCCCTCACAACCACGCTTATCCATGGCATCTTTCGTTGGCATGCATGTGTATTTGTTTTCAAAGATGAAACGTACTAAAGAGTAAAATAAGAGCAAAATTTTCTAATAGGCACCTTGAGGACTCGTCGAAAATTGCCACTACTTCTTTTAGAACAGATTGTGATGTGTTATTGTCACAGAAGCAATGTCAAATATCCTCTGGGATTTCAAATACCCCATAATGTTATTTTATTGTTTTATGGAACTTAGCATTATGTTTATCTCCACATAACAGGGACACAGTGCAACCTTAGAAAGCCAAAATACTGGGCAGCCATGTTCCAGTTCAGGGATATCCAAACTTTTAACACAAAGGGCGATATGCAGTAAAATACACAAACAGCGGGAACACTCACTCGAGGTGAAGACTTGGAAGGGGTGGAGATATAAAATAAATTATTTACTATATTTCAAGCTTGTTATGCAAATAAGCTTGGATTTACCGCCAGGTTTTATGTGCGGGCCATATTCTGGTATATATTGAGAGACCCCGAGTGACCCTTTCTTCGGATGAGAAGTAAAACCGAGGTCCCTTGTGGTGTTCGATGACATTTGCACCTAAAAGAACCCTCTCTACTGAGCAACTGGTAGATGAGGCAAAATTCCCAGGTTAGGAGCTCGCTCCCTGGCCTCGATGGAGTCCCCCAACGAACAGTAGACTGACGATAATGAGCGTAGGAGTTGAAGCTTTGGTCGACAACTAACTGGGAAAAACGTTGTCCAGTATATCACCCTTGTGTCCATCCAGAGGGACAAGATGGGTACCCGACCCTGCCATAGGCGAGAAAAGAGTTAGGAGTTGGTTTTGCTGCGAGCCATTTAAAAATGGGTCGCGGGCAGCAGTTTGGACACCCTTGGTCTAGAACTCTAGATCAGTGTTTTTCAACCTTTTTATTGGAACGGAACCCTTTGGAGCATTTAGACTTCTCGTGGAACCCGTTGGAACATTTAGACGTTTCGGGGAACCCCATACAGTGACAGAAAAAAACATTAATTGATACAGGTGTGTGTGTTAGCATAAGGAGTTGAATTCGTGGCCTAATGTTTGAGAGAAACACCCGAAGTTCATCTTCGACTGACAAAAGTCGTTCTCGTTTCTTGTGTTTTCCTTGTTATTTTTATATTTTACCTTGCCATTGGCGGAACCCTTGGGCGGACCTCACGGAACCTTTATGTTCCACGGAACCCTGGTTGAAAAACACTGCTCTAGATGGTGCATGTAACACTAGATTCTTTATGCACTTTGAGGAACCTGAATCGCTTCAAATTGCACACTGCACGGTTTAAAACTTTTATTTTAACTTGGAACACAACATTTGTTATAAAGACATTGCGTATTTATTCTAGGTTGGATTTTGAGGCAATGCCCTTATTTTGAGATCCTGGATAGAGTAATGGGAATTCAACCAAAAGCTGTGAATCCTTGTAATATATCATCAACAGAACTTACACCAGCCCGAGCTGAAAACTGTAGGGAAAACGTGCACTTAAAAGTTAATTCTCCCAAATTTCCAGTTTTGGATTATATCGCAGACGTTGGAACGACCACAGCTCCAGATGAAACACTTATAAACAGCGTAGGGATTGGTTTGCCATCAAATATTCACCTGGATAGTGACGAGTCCAAAGTAATAATCCATATTGTTGCTTCCTTGGAAACAATTATTGTTGATATAAGCGTTGAGCAACTTTTATGGGGGGGTTTGGGAATATTTAGGAAATCACAGAAGTAATTATTCCTGATTTTGTGAAATCTGAATCCTCTGAAATGTCAGCGATCAGTCGACCTTGTATATACGAAGAAGATGGAAGAAAACGATTACTGCATACTTACAATTCGGAAAATTTAAAGGCCACTTTTGCAAGGCTTGGTATGAAACGCAGTCACGAAGTTGCCACATCGAGGAATAATTTGTCAACATTTGCTACAGCTATGGCCGAAAGAGTTGCAATTCATGAAGATACAGAGGAAAAGAAACTGAAACTTGAAAGTGAGAAATTCGAATATGCCAAAGAATTGGAGAAACAGAAATTGGAACTTGAATTAGCCAAGGTAAATAAGATAGTCGACACGTTTTACCGCCTGGCTTAGGTTGTTTTTTGTTGTTGTTGTTAAATGTGCCTCAGTCCAGAACACCCTTTCACATGTGATGGCAGTGGGAACTAGAAGTGCAGAAGTTTGAATTTGAGAAACAGATACAGCTTCAACAACTCGCTGACCGGAAAGAAGAACGTGAATTTCAGTTAATGAAGATAGAAAAGCAAAGAGAGTTTGAACTTCGAAAGTTGGAGTTGTCTATTGAATTGGAAAAAATTAGAGCAACGAGAACTACGTGACAGGTGAAGCAGCGTCGCAGAAACACATAGTCACATTTCTGTTTAAAGGCTCCCATACGCAATCAATTTGGTGTGTCGCCTCAATGCGTTCAGTTGGTGTGAGGACATGCATTGCCCACACACGATCAGTTTGGTGTGTCAATTCGGTGTGAACACACTGATGTGACACACCAAACTGATCGTGTATGTGGCCCTTCACGTGCATAACAACCAAACAGCAACAAACAGACGACACTATCCATGGTGTGGCATGTACGGAACGTCTGGTGTGAAGAACTGATATGAACAACCCTACACACGCTCACATCAACCTGACGTCAGTACGACGTGTCACACCGACTTGATAGAATCTCCTCATACCATCAGTTCACATTTTTCGTGTGAGCTCACACTTTTTACACACACGTCAGTTTGGTTTGTAACATCGGTGTGTACACACTGAACTGACACATCAAACTGATCATGTATGGGGGCCTTAAAGTACGTCAACTGATTGTTTATTTATCTTGCAGGAAATGTCAAAATTTCAAATTTGAAGCACAGCTGGAGTACCTATTTCATCAACATCTTTGTCTCATAACCGTCATTTCAGAACCTCCAAAAAAAGAAGTAATCCTCTTGCATAGGTGACACACACTCTATTTGCAAATGGTAAGCACTTGTTAGTTTATTTCCTGGTCATGGTAAAGTTTGCAGCAATCATCATAATTTTGTCCCAGACTAGTAGGAGGGGCGGTTGTATTACGTTGGACACACCAGTTCTTGTCTGATCACCGAAGTTAAGCAACGCAACCCCAGCTAGCACTAACGTAGGTGGCCGTTTGGGAAAGCTGGGTACTGCTTAAACCCAAAAATCGTCGTAATAGCATAGTGTCTGAGGACGGGACTCTAATGACCATTGTAGTTGAAGGGCCCAGGCTACTATTAATTGCAGAATTTTGCGAGAGAGGACCTAAATTCCGTTTGGTACTTATCGGTGGTACTAATGCTGCATTTAGGACAAATGAGGCCCTGTGCTAGTTAAGTTATGAGGACCCGAGAGATACTCATCATAAAAGTTTTCTCCAAGAAGATGGGACCACTGGTTACAGGATCCTGTGCTTAAGCACAATGGTAGATCCGGCCCTGGGTGGCGCAGAAGTAAGGTGCCGAACTGCTGCGTCAGTAGTTCCAGGTTTGGTCCTCATTGGAGGTGGTTTGGCATGTGAGAGATAGCGAGGCCCCGATGCACCTTTCGTCAGATGGGAAGTGAAGCTGCGGTCCCCCGTGTAGTGTATGCGATGTCACTGGTACGAAAGAGAACCCTTTCTATACGCAGTTTGTACATCGGCGAAAACCCCAGGTGCAGGAGCTTACCCCGTAGCGTTTGGTGGAATGACCAACGAACAGTAGGCCGATGATAAATAAGCGTTGGGGTCTCGGCATTAGATCGGCAGTTCGTCTGCTAAAAGAACTGTATAACAGGTCGCCCATGTCTTCCGATGGGTACCCGAGTGGTAGTGAGGCTATGAATTTGTCATTGTCTAGTTCTCCGGGTCTTAACCAAGTGCTCAAAATGTTTGAAAACGTTTGCGAATGTTGAAAAATGTTCACAACCTCGATACATTTTTTGGTAAGGAACGTCACGAGAGTATGTGAAAGTGAATTAGTGTTTCTCAATGGTTGTATGGAAATCAAAGAATGTTTGCTATTTTGGGGGGTTTCTGAGCACTTTGAGAGTTCAAGAACGTTTGTCTGCATCTCAATTGTTTTACGAACTTCGAAGAATGCTTGTTGTTTTTACAATACTGTGAGCAGTTGATTTAGACACCATGTGCTACACAGGTCCTCAGATACATTGGCTGTCGCAAAATTGATCAAAAGAAATTGTTCATAAACAGAACTTCTGAACACTTGTGAAGTGGAGATTGTGAACACTTGCAAGTTTGCAGCAAATGTTTACTTTCTTTAAATGTCTACAATTATGTGATTTAAATCTGTAACTTCATTTCAGATTTCTTTTTTGAACTCCCAGTTATGGCTAAGATATATATGATGGTGTTAATCCATCATCCTCGTGAAGAATTGTTTTTCTCTTTTGTTCAAAATAAAATTGGCAATAATTCCAAATTCCATTATACTAATTCCTTCAAAATGCGCAACTTTTCTTCATGATGCATAATAATATGATTCGTATCTTCGAATTTCCTGTGCAGAATTTTTAATGTCTGAAAGAAGTGAAATAATGTTTCAGAACAAGACTTGTGGCTTCGAGTGACATCATAATTATATCATCATCCCCTTATCCCGCGTATTGTAGGGTCGAGTTTGCAGGTTCTAGCCCTCCACTCCTGCCTATCTCCCACTAGGTCCCCGACCACCCCACACACTACCATATCCTTACGGACAACTTGCTTCCACGTCTGCTTCGGCCACCCTCTGCCTCAGGTGCTTCTAGCAACTGAGTTGCATTGGACACACCAATTCTCATCAGATCACTGAAGTTAAGCAACGCAACCCAAGTTAGTACCCCTCTCCTACAACCCCACACTCCTACCTCCCTTTCACCCGCGAGCAGCCTCCACAAGATCCGGCCCGTTGTGGCTGCTTGGCTGACTATGACTTTGCTGTTATGCCAACCCGTTGGCATAACATACTAACCACCATCCCTTTAATGGACCTAACGAGCTCCTCCTCCCCTCTTCTCATTACGTGTCCATACCACCTCAGTCTACTCTCCCTAATTTAAGGGTCCCCACATTGCACGTCCCAAATCTAAGATTCTTGATGAGACTTCTCTGAATGGGAGCACCCCAGCAGGCGTCTGGAACCTGCAGGAATATTGGACGGGTTGTCTGTGGGGGGATGCCGGCCTACCCCACAGAAGACACTCGATGCCTTTTCTGGAATGGGAGCCGATGTCTGCACCCCATGACATCATAATTATGGGTTTATTTACCTGAAATCTTTTATTTAAAGTTTCTTTTTGGTCCTCGTATGCCATTTGAAGCTGCCCAACATCGCTGGATTGGATCTGTTCTCCAATTATTTCCTGAAATGTTCGTGTGAACTTCTTCAGCTGTCATACTTCATGGTGGACAACAAAGCACTGGAGCACCAACTCACCAATGGTGTAAATGTTTCGTAAAGATTAGTCAGTTGGCACCACAGAGTTTTGTTAGTGTTCGAAAGTCTCTGTAGCGTATCTTCGTTGTTCCTCTGCTCGATAAGGTAATCATTTAAGAGCTGTGAAGACAGAGACCAGGGCTGATGGTTGAAGGTACAACAGTAACGGTAATTTGTAAATAAGTTATTTTACCTTTAACAGGGACTCGCATGTAGCTTGCTGCCTTTTGGTTTTTGAAGGCTGCACAGCCATCTCCGTAGTATGGTCTTTAAGGAAACTTAGTTTTTGCTTATACAAATCGAGAAGCTTGGTCCTTTCTTTTTGATATTGTTTTAGTTGTTTTGTATCGTCGTTCTCCGTTGTGAACGTTTGGTCAGCCATTAGGACTACAGACATTTTAGAAATTCACGTAACATGCATATATTTTCAGATCCTAGCAATACCAGGCGAATTAATCGAACAAATCGTCTAAACCAGTATTTCTTAAACTTTTCTGATCGTGGCCAATTTGGAAAGAGCATATAAAATGCTGTGACCCACTAGCCCCAAGTTTAATCTAGTGCTTACATGAAATGACTGGTTAGATACCTACAGTATGTAGCAATAAAAATTGTCGGGAGTGGCGTTGGACACATACGTTCTCGTCTGATCACTGAAGTTACGCAATGTAACCCCACCTAATACTAGCATGGGTAGCCGCTTGAGAAAACTGGGTACTGTACTACCAGGCACGTAGCTGGATCTAGTAATTTGGGGGGGACTAATATTTTTTAATCAGTACACTGTAGATTATGAAAACCAAATTGTATTTACAAATCAAGTTCAAAAGATTATTAGGTAAGAAACAATAAATGCACACAAAATATCATATGCCGCTTTGATTGTATGCAAATTCTGACAGTAAGTTTAGTGTAAAAAGGTTTCTGTCTCCCCCCCCCCTCAGCTACGTGCCTGTGTACTACTAATACTTTACTGTAACTGAAATGCAAATGCTGCGGTACATGAGTGGGGTGTCGAGAACAGATAGAATTAGGAATGAGTATTTTAGAGGTAGCCTGGGGGTGGTGGACATTGCGGAAATGGTGAGGGAAAATAAACTGAGATGGAATTGGCACGTGATGAGAAGAAGGGATAATGAACTTGTTAAGTTATACTGTAGCAGTGGTCGACAAACGCATCAGTCAAAAGTACCAAATATCAACAATACAATGATTGAGATTTCTTTGAGGGTCAAATTTCTTAACCTTAAACTATCTAGGTAGTAGCACCATTTATTAACTTAATAATGATCTTATTTATTGAAAAAAATTAAATTTTTGGAAATGGCTGGTGAGAAAAATACAGGTGCTTCGAGAGGATACTTTTGTCACCAACGTGTGATTTGTGGACGCGTCAAGCACTGACCACATTACACAATAAGACTGCCAGAGGCGACGCTAGGGTTGGTGTCACCCCCCCCCCCTCCTCTCCCGAAAACAAGCCGCTCTGTTCCTTCTTCTGTTTTGGTGTCACCCATGGTGCGCGTGGTATCACCCGGTGCGGCCCGCACTCCCTAGTGACGCCAGGCTCTTCGTCCACAACGCAACTGCAACTCGACTGAAAAATAATCGAATTTTAGTTCCTTTTTAGTTGCATGCTAGTGCGACTCAATTTAACGATATGGACTTCTTCCACCAATGGAACTGCAACGCAATGTAAAGGTAACTGGTTGGAAACGAGTTGCGTCGCAACTGAGCATGTCAGTTTCAGTGTATCATTCGCACAATACTCTCTTCATCTGATCTACTCGGCATCATAAGTGCAACTATTGCCAAAGAGTTGCATCTGTGGACGAAAGTGACATTACAATTAATTTTAGTTGCATTGCATTTCTGGATTAGTTTCAAGGGTTGGGGAGTAAGCCAGGCAGCCATAACAGGACGAAGGAGAGGGTTAATTTTGCAGCACCCAACGATCTTTACCAACCACCCATGTTGATATTGACGTCGGCTTGCGCTGCTTAACTTCAGTGACCTCACGGGAACTGGTGTGTCCAACGCAACTTGGCCACTTGAGTTGGAGTTGGGTTGCAATTGCGTTGGGCAGTGGACGAAGGGAACCTAACCGCCTGTGCCTCGTCCTCCGACACTCGAACCACACTGCTGTGCATGCCTGCGCACCAACAGTCATTTGTGGAAGAGTCGCAGCTTGCTGACCACTGGGTTATAGGACTGAGGTTATTGGAAGCACCCAGAGCACAGTAGACTTGGGAGCTGATTGTACAGCGGGTATGGTAGTACGTGGGGTGGACAGGGAGGGGAAGGCTAGAACCTGCAAAGCGAACCAAACCACAGGCGAGACGAGGGTATAATGATCAAGTAGTTTGACAGAATATTACATCATCATCACACCCTTATCCCGCCTGGGGCAGTGTGGGGTCTGCGGGCCCACTGAACATGCTCTGACTGGGGGTACCCCAGCCAGGCGTCTGTAACCCGCAGGAAATATTGGCTAAGTTGTCTGTGGGGGATGCCGGTCTACCCCACTGTTCCACCACCGCATTACACAACCAAAATAGAAATTTTTGGCAGGTATATTAATGCTTTGTTGGTTATAATATTGCATGGTGTCTGACCTATTGCACAACAACTATAATGCAACAGGAGTCAGGCTCATGCCTTTTGACAAAATATTACAAAAATAATTTATGATGAAGCCTCTATAACGCACTTTGGAAAGCGGGAGAATATCACCGGAAGTTGATAATGTGCTGGTTGCATGCTCTAAATCCGCTCTACGGTCTTCTCGTAGTACTAAATGGTAGCCCAAATGGAGCTTTGAGCGTTCAATACTTTATCTTCCTCCAATTAGAAGCAAGAGGGAGCAATCACGTGATCAGACAAAAAAGCCGACATTTCGAAGAACAATCAATTGTGTGGATGCGGTCTATTTTATAAAGTTTGTTATTTGAACTCATTGGTATTAATTCTTGTACTGAGAATTACCAAGAATAAGATTTTAGATTTTAGAAAAAAATGAGCCATAGCCGTGGATTGCCAAATATTGATGGAATGACTTCACTAAAAGTAGATAATCTCACCTTTCGAACCACTCCGGACGATCTGCGTCGTGCTTTCGAAAAATATGGCGAAGTTGGAGATGTGTATATTCCGAGGGACAGATTCAGCAAGGAAAGTCGTGGTTTTGCATTTATAAGATTTTTTGATAAGCGAGATGCGGAAGATGCAATGGATGGAATGGATGGATACGTTTTGGATGGCAGAGAATTAAGAGTACAGATGGCCAGATATGGTCGTCCTGCGGATCCATATAGAAGAAATAATAGCAATCGTCGTTTTGGATATAGGTCGTCAAGGCGCCGCTCTAGGTAACAACAATACAAAAATCAATATTTAATATTTCAGGAGGGGAAAAATAACGTTGATGATAGTAATGAGATATAACTTCTACTTTTGAGGTTTAAACCGTTTCAACGACTGCATATTTACGTGTAACTGCATAATATCCCCGTAACCACGTGGTGCAATGCGATTAACCAAGGTTATTACTAAGCTTTTACTGTATGTATAATAGTTTTCGGCAATTTTTCTTTCGGAAACCTGTATGGCAACGGTAATTTTGAGGTAGTTGTGGAGAATTTTGAATACAGTTTCAATTGCACATAGCGAATTCTTTTGTCAGTTACCCTAATGCCAATTATCAAAAATACCTGTATAAGTAGCACGGTATTTTTTGTCGCAAAAAACTTGAGTTACGACCATATATACCGCTAATTCAACACCACCATCAGTATTTGTAGTTGGAGCTCAAAAATATGCCATTGTTGGAGGATCTAAATATCATCAGGCTAAAGGCAGCCATACACTTTGTACTCACGTAAAGGTGGGTTTACACACTCGCGCAGTTTGTGCATATTGGCTTGCGTAAACCAGAAATCATTACATGTAAACAAAGGCTTGTGTAGTGCTACAGTTTACTTGAACAAATTAGTTTTTACAACCTGGAGCCTAGTACTGTTGAAATCTGACTAGTGCAAGATGGAATAGAAATGTTCATTCCCACCTTGGGAGAAAGTAACTGTCTGTAGTTCTACTCTATTCTGCTGCGGCTAGATTATATTTATAGTTGGTTAGTTTGTTCAGAAACAAGTCTGAAGCACCAACCGACCGCTTTTCAAATGTTCATGGTGCGTTCTTTGTAGTTATTTAATATTGAATTCTTTATAAATACAAAGTAATTTCACTTTTCATTTTTTGTAGTGACTTACTTGGAGAAGAAGCCTTCCTCATAATACACTAGAGGGCTTTAAATCTGCTGTTGCACTTGTGCAGTTATGAAAGCAGGGGCTAATATTTTCTCTACTTCTAAAATGCAGTCCTTTAATTAGCAACTACTGCGAGCACAAATTGCTGTGTGACCGCTTTAAACTTCGTAATTGTTAAATATTTCTCTTGGTAAAGTCGAGAACCCTTGAAGTTTTAGGATGACCTTCACTGTCTTGATGGTTCTGGATGTTCTTTACTTCCTCGTCTTAGCAAAGGGTTTTTTGATGTGATTGCTAATGAACAGTCTTGCATTTTCTAGATCGCGGTCACGTTCAAGATCGCGCCGAGGGCGATCGTCGTCCCGTTCTCGAAGTCGATCGCGTAGTCGATCTCATCGCCGCCAGCGAAGTCGCAGTCGTAGCCATAGCAAGTCCAGGTCGAAGTCCAGATCCAAGAGCAAGAGTCCAAGCAAGAGCCCAGTGAGGCGTAAATCGAAGAGTGCCTCCCGGTCACGATCCCGTTCCAAGTCTGCCAGCTGAAGCCTTGGTGAAAATGACTGTCGTGAACTAACGTGGACACAAGGTTACGTGTCCACTTCTCTCTAATTTTTTTTTCTTATTCGAATTTTTTTTCTACTCTTTAAAACAGTTACCTTGTCCTTTTCCCCTATATCAAAATCCCATTATGTCATATTTTAGCTTTCAACTCCTATAGTTGGCCTAGTTGAAGTGCATCGTATCTCTAGTGTTCTAGAATGTTTTTTTTTTCATTGTGGAGTGACGTGATATTACTACATGTGTTATGTTGACATGGGGCTGTGAAGGATTTGCGACTTCTTAAGGCAGTATTGCGCCTACTCATTGACGTATATCTCTTCCTAGCCCTTTGATTATTGCTGGTCAGAGATCAACGCTATCATTTCTTCGTAGTATTTGCTGATATTTACATTCAGGGACAGTTGCAGGGCTAGCGGAAATTCACGTAGCAGTTAAATACTGAATTATTCCCCTGTTGTCACCTGTGAGGTTTTGAAAACGGTCGTTGAATGGTGGAGGATGAACAAGAGCAGTTTGTCAGGACTGTTTCAAGAGCTTTTGGCATAATCGCTAGTTTCTTTAACAGCTTGTCACATGCCAGGTTTTGGAAATACGATCCCAGGGTCAAACTTGAAAATTATGGTTATCAAAGAGGTGTAACCTAACTGCATGTCTGATCTCTGACCTTTGCAATCTTTAGATTCCTAAAATGAAATCATTGGAGATAGAAACTATGTTAACGTCCGCTCGGTCACGAATGATTTTTTGTTTTCAGTATTTTGGTTGGTCACGTGGTGCCCATTTAATGCAGTTAAGACATCGCCAACATTTAGTGTTGTTCTTTGAAATAAAGTCTGTGTCTTCTACTCTAAAATCTGATAAAGCTTTTCTGTATTTTGTTATGAATACAGGAGCAGTGAGAGCAGTTAGCAGTCACTGTAAGCGGTTGTGTTGCTGTTGCTGTGTTTTGCTGCTTCTGCAGTGCAGTGCTGTGATGGGGTTGAGGAGTTGCAGTACGAGAATGCGAGAATGGGAGAGAGCGAGAGAGAGAGAAAAAAGCGAGTTGAAAATTGGCAGAAAGTGCAGTTTATGAGAAATTCCTGATAATCCTGCTGTCTGATCAGTTTCCGGTTTTGCGATTTGGCTGGTGGACTGTCGGTGCGGTTTGCTGTGGTGTAGCAGTGGTTGCTTAAGGTACCACAAATGATATTGGGGGTGAACGTCGATTGTAATTATGCTCTTGGTGCATAATTATTCTGGTTCATTATCACAATATCTTTATTATTTAGTGGCTGATATTTTACACTTAAGACATATGAAGGTTTTTGTTGGGGTTCACACATATTAGCTTAAAGAGAATGTTTTGTCTCATCCTGAAGGGTCTTGGGGCAAGTATCTGGAGAATTTTTTTCATTAATATGAATTTGGCCATACACTTTTTAAAAAAGTAACTTGAATCTCTTAAATACTTATTGAATTATTCCCATTATGGTGGTGCTGATTGCTTGCGACTTTTTTTGGCATTTACTCATTTGAACAGTGAGTCACCGCTACATTACTGCTTTTTTCGTCAGTTTTTTTGTGAGGGGGGATCAGAATTTATTAATCATTTTAGTGCTATGGTTCAATTCTGTCATAATGCCGTTTATTGAATCGGTTACTTCAGTTTTAAGTTTCAGATTCAATCCGAGAAGGTTGAAGGACGTGATGATGTCAATTAACGGTTGTAGCAGAAGAGGTTTCAGGTGATACTTGATGCTAAAGTGCAGTCGGTGAGTTCTAAAAGAATTTAGACATTTGGATCTACCAACGTTAGCAAGTGATTAGCAGGCCGAATGGAATATGTGTGTAAGTATTTTTCACATTTGCTAACCAGCTAATTAACGATGACTGCAACGATGCAGACATTTTATTTAGTAATGTTAACGATGTTGTACTAATGAAATTCCACCAAGCATCCTAATAAAGGGGTTCAGCTGAGTTCCGATTGTGTGTGTTTATTCATCTCGTTGTGAGAATCCGAGATAGTGGAGAACGTCTTTCCACTTTTCATTCTAGAATAGTTGCGGCGTGATTTCCAACCGAATTTCAGAGTTCTGATGCTCATCATTGAGCTCTGGGAGTAATATGGAGATTGGGATTAATTATCGGTTGCAATAGGAAAAGATTATTTGCTTTAGTTTTAAGATTCACTTGTTTCAAACGTTGATTATTTTAGTAAGATATTAGTGGCTGTCCATCATCATACCCTAACCCCTCCTGTGGCAGGGTCGGGTCTGCGGGTCCAATGAACATGCTCTAACTGGGGGCACCCCAGCCGGGCGTCTGGAACCCGCAGGAAATATTGGCTGAGTTGTCTGTGGGAGGATGCCGGCCTACCCCACTGTTCTCACACCACATTACACAACTAAAATAGAAAAATTTAGCAGGTAAATTAATGCTTTGTTGGTTATAATATTGCATAGTGTCTGATCTTTTGCACAATAACTACAATGCAGCAGGAGTCAGGCTCATGCCCATATTAGTGGCTGTCCTTGAAGAGTTAAAATGAAACTTCTGGACGAAGAATTTTAAAGTCTTCAGGTGAGGTCTGTAAATTTTTAATGGTTGCAGTTACAGGAAGTAGTTGCATATTTGTTAAAGACTTTTTGAAGGTAAGCAAAACTTATTTTTTTGACCATATCAATAGCAGTTCTTTGTAAGTGGCCGACCAACGAACAACCCCTTAGTATGGGCTGTGATTAAAAGTATAGGTGGCAGAAGGATGTCAGCAATAATGGCTATAGAAGTGTTGCTCTTTGATAGTCGTTAAACCAACTCAAGAAAACTGAAGGAATTAAATCGTGGTATGCTTGGGTGCAAGTGGAGTGAGTTCATTTCCTATCTGTAGACACATTTCAGTGGTGGAAATGGTGAAGCAGTGGCGGGTCATCTATTAGATGCAAGAAGTACGTGCTTGGAGTCTTCAGAAGTTAACGGTTTCATTGGTGACTGTAAAAGACTGAAAGTAATTTATTTAAAGTAGATGATTGCTTATTTTTATCAAGTAATACGTTGATAATGTGTTTAAGGGAGCCTCAAAACTAGATTGTGCTGGGCAGTGCCGGATTTACCACTAGGCTAAGAAGGTTGAAGCCTAAAGCCTAGTTCCCTGGCACGCGACACCAAAGAGAATAGCACTTGAGCAGACAGTATAATTATGACGTAAACCACAGGTGCTAACAGAAATTGCGCCTGGTTTGATTCCCTGGCATGAGTGAATTGATGTAAGCAATTAATAGTTTTCAATATGAACGTTTGGTGGCGCCAAAACCGAAAAAATAAATAAACCAATGAAAACTACACAGAAGACTATTTAAAAATTCAAACAGCCAATCAAATTTGAGCGACACATTCCATTGACAAATGCAGTTAACTAACTCTCAACTCCACTTCACCATTGATTTCATGCTTACTTTACAGAATGGTAGTGTAACTACGTCATCAGTTTATGTGGATTGTCGTCTGCTAGCGCGCTATTCTCGTCGGTGTCGCGTGCCAGGGAACCAGGCTTAAGGCATCAACATTTAGCGGGCTTCAAAACTTTAAAGGTGTTGTTCCACTAAGCAGTAGCTGCTATAGCAGTGTGCTAAGAGTAACTGCTGAGCTACTATTAGTGCACAAAAGTGGGTAAATGCAACTGTGAACTATTATAAAAGTTAAAATGGCGCCCACAAAAATACAACTTGTAGCTGCTCTTCAAATATAAGGCAAACATAAGGAATTCGTCAATCAGTTTCTGTTGAAACGTGATTATGCTCTAAAAATACAATCTGTAGGTGGAAGTATTCATCATCATCTCACCTTTATCCTGCCTGTGGCAGGGTTGGGTCTGCGGGTTCTTATCCTCAACTCTACCCCACATCTCAATGTCCCGCTGTACCACCAGCCCCACTTCCATTCTGGTCTTCCCCTACTCCTGGTGCCACCAACCAACCCAGTCCCATGATGGGACGAATAAAATCCTCCTCCCCTCCTCATCACATGTAATAATGTAATCAATTCAGATTCTCTTGGCTCATGACTCTCCACTCATGTAGCACAGCATTCAGATCGCAGCCACTGGCATTCTCCTTTCATAGTCATTTTTGACTGACCAGCACTCTGAGCGATACTACATAGCTGGCCTAATGACAGTTCTTTAAACTTTGCTTTCAAATTTTATTAGGACCTGGTGGTTGCACAGGACTCCACTTTAGCCATCCAAACGTGGAAATACTATAGAAACTAAATTTATTTTGATGAATCTTTAAACGAATTGTTAATTCTTGGATGTGTATCCATGTAGGATGCAGAGATTGAATCTGGGACTGTCCCAGAAAATCCGGGACGAATGGTCGCCCTACAATGGTGTACATACTGGGTCTCTAATGACCTTGTAGTTGACGGGACCTTAAACACCAACAAACAACAACAACAAGGTGTACATACTGCCCTGAATAACAGTTAAGATAAGGCACATTTAATGTGTTCTTCAGTTGACGCCATTTTCAAATTACCCATAATCCACTGCAACTTGGAAGAAAGTAGAAAAATTTCAACTTGAAGGTGTGGCTAAAAGTAGCTGTTATAGCAGTTCAACTCTTATAAGAGTAGGGGTGTTCCACATAAGTTACTATTATAACAGCAGCGACTGCTTAGTGGAACAGCACCTTAAGAAAAGGGCGTTAAAATTGAAATAGCCTAGGGCCTCTCAATATCTGAATTCGGCACTGGTGCGGGGGCCCTTCAAGCATAGATTCCACCGCTGTGTGAAAACTGTACTGTATTATCTCGTGTATAATACGCAGTTTTTTCCCCAAATACAGTGGTACCCCACTTAACGAACGTCATTCGTTCCAGCGATACGTTCGTTATGAGGGGTGGTCGTTGTGCAGAACACAATTTCCCATAGATCTCTATGCTATATTGTGTAATTCGTTCCGGGTTGCCACGAAAAATTGTGAAAATTGTTAAGAAGTTAAAAACAAAGTGCAGTGCTGATTGTAAATGAGCATAAACGCTCTAGGACCCATTTTTGGGGGGTTCATACTTCACAAAAACTAGGAATTGCCCTGCAATGAGAAGGCAGTCAATTACTTGCAGTGTGCAGTTGAACGGTGCTCGTCAGCAAATGCCATGCATTCAGGGGTCCATTCTCCTACTCCCATCAGTAGCTCGTCCATAACCAGAATAAAAAGGTATGGATTTGAGTGCTGAACCTTGGTGCACCCCAAACTTCACTGGGGAGCCCCCAGTATTTTCCCCAAGGTGTCCTTACCCTGGCTGTGGAATGGAACCATCATACGAGTACATATCCTAAACTATTCGAATAAACCCATTTTCTACCCTCTTTTGCATAATGCCTGTTGGGGAACACTGGTAAGCCTTCTCCAAGTCGATAATGATGGTATGGAGATCTTTCTTAGCTGCTCTAAACTTTTCTATCATCTGCCTCAGAATGAAGATTCGTTCCATTGTGGACCTGCCTAGCATGAACCCAAACTGATTTCCACGGACACTAGTTCTATCCTGGAGGCGACATTCTATTGCATTACATTGGTATAACTCATTGGATTAATACCTCTATAATTACTACAATCTTGGACATCCTATACCAGTGGTGGCGAACCGTTTTTGAAGACGGGTCACAATAACACAAAAGAAAACCAAGAATTTGTCCATGGGTCAGATGCAAGCACTATTCAATTTTATGAATAAAAATAAGTTATTATTAATAGTGAATAAAGTTTATTAAAGGAGGGAATAGAGAACATCATCCAACTTTTATTACACCTTTAACATCATCTCATTAACACTCGGGCCACTTAAAATTGCACGGTGGGTCGAAGGCTCGCCACCACTGTCCTATACAGTTCCTAGTTCACTTTGTATATTGAACAAGCGTTCGTTATGTGATACTCCTGCGCTTTTTTGACGGTGTTCATTATAGGGAACATTCGTTATACGAGGCGTTCGTTAAGTAGGGTACCACTGTACAGTAGAACCTCTAAGTTGACCACCAAAGGCGGAAGAAAAGTGGTCAACATAAGGAGGTGGTCAACTTATGGAGAACTAGTTGTACTGTACTGTACTGATACATGAGTATTATTCCTTTTATTGGATACAACTGTATGAAATGCTACATAATCAAAACTATTACTGTTAGTGGATCAGCATAGCTAACCCCCCAATGCCATTGATCTGGTATTTGGGGGTTATGCCCCCCTCCCAGCAGTTAGCTGCATCAGATTCATTAGAGGTTTACACTTCATTGCCCATTTCAAAAATTCCTTCAAAGGTTATTTCTTAAAATTCTGCCATGGAAGAAGGGCTGTATGAGGCCAAAATGTTGTCTGTTGGATTGTGATAAATCCAACTTTCCTAAAACATGTCAACATTGTTTCTGGTTGAATTTTTGTCAAGCAGAATTATCCAAAGGACAGGGCTCAGAGCATTAATGGATGCAGCAAATGAAGTTGCTTCCACAGGCTGGTGACACATGTTTTACCAATAACCCACTCCAGGAGCTGGGCTTAGTAAAACACTTTGAATGATTTGATAACACCTTGGTCAAGGGGTTGGATCCTTGAGTTGCATTTGGAAGAAGAAAGTTAAGTGTCAAATTTGTCAAGTGACTGACTTGCAATTCATCATGGCAGTTGTCTACTGTTAGGAGGATAGATCATTTCTTCTTCATTTCTTGATCCACACCCCTTACCTTTTCTTCAAACGGGGCAGCAGTCATCAATGCACATTTGTTTGATCTCCATGTTACAGGGTGGTCTTCAATTCCTTAAATGCACATGAAGTTGCTGACATACCAATCACTAATTTATTATTATTTATTTCAACCACGCAGAGGGCACAATATAAATACAAATCAAAATGCATACAAGACAAATTATTCCAAATAGTACAGCTTCTTTAGATTTCTTTAGCTTTCCCCAAGAAGAGCTAGTGCTAAGCAATCCAGTGAAATGTTCCTTGGATACTCTTTCAATCTTGTATTAGTCACCCTTAACAAGGCTCTTGTCAGGCACAAGGGATGACAGGGGGTCAACTTATGGAGGTTACATCAATACTATGTGTCACAGTCGTAGTGGTCAACATACAACTTACAAAGGTGGTCAAGATGGGGAGGTTGGTCATCCATTAATTAATGTGGTGCACATCCAGTCTGTGAAAATTTGGTAAACTTAGGGAGGTGGTCAATATATAGGGGTGGTCAACTTTGGAGGTTCTACTGTAATTGGGTGCAAAGTCTGGGTGCTTGTTATACATAGGAATAAAAATTTTAGCCATTTTCAGAGGAACACTAAGCACGTGTAAAGGAAATTAGTGACCTGATGCTTTCAAAATAATGCATGTAGGCCTATTTGTGTTTCCAATCATGTGATTATGTAGATTTCAATACCAGAAGTTCATTAGAAGTTGTTTTAGGACTTCATGTATGTTAACAACAATGCTAAGCCAACTGGCAAACTTAACCTGCGTATTATACATTGGAATTAAGATTTTTACATTAATTTAAATCTTGAAATTTGGGGTGCGTATTATACTCGAGATAATAAGGTAATTTTTTTCTTTCGTTGGTGTTTTCGGGCCCTTTCACATACAAGGTCATTAGAGCCCCGGCCACCGTGTAGTTCTATGCAGAGACTGAACAGACATTACACTAATGTGACGAGTTTTGGGTATTCTAGGTATCCAGTTGTCCCAAGCGGCCATCCATGTTAGTACAAGCTGGGGTTGCTTTGCTTAACTTCAGTCATCAGATGGGAACTGGTGTGTCCAACGCGATTAGCCCCTCCCGAGTAATTGTCGTTCATCATCGTCTTTTGACTCCTACAAGATTCCTTTCTGTGCAAGGCTGTTTAGTCAACAAAAATATCTGGGAGACTTCTGTCCTTTCAACCTACAACCCATAATGCCCTTACTCCGACAATGGGTTTTCAGCCCGCGCTAGCAATCACTGGACAACAGGTTGCCGTTTGCGCTCTATAAGCTGTACTAAACTTTTCTACTGCATTATGACTTTGTAGTGCCATATTTGGTAAACATCTTCAGTACCATAGTGAAATACAAAAACAGGTGCCGTTGTTATTCAAAAAGGTGGACAATATTTGCAGTAAACTTGACGTTTACTGTAAATTTAAAATGGTATAGAGTCTTTTGTCAACTATTCTCGCAACGACGCGACGTAAACAACTACCCCAAACGCGTACCCTTCTCAAAGCCTGTTATATTTTTTTCTCCACCTAATAAAAGTCATCACATTTTAAGCTGTTGTTCCTGATGGAGTACCATATTGCTCTTTACGCTTTGAAAACTGCGCAAAAAATATTTAGGTTTCTGCATAATTTGAGACCTTCAAGTTTGTCTTTCCCTGGAAGTAAAGATATTCTTGTCTTGCAGTAAGCTCTAGAAGACGTTTTCTATGTTTCATTCTGTTTAGTGAACTTTGAGTTATTTGGAATTTCCTATGATTTTAGGCAAAGGAATCTAAATGGTAACTTTCTTGTTGTCATCTGACAACTCGTTGATCACAGATTGCTGACTAATTTCCTAGGGTCTTTGAACTTATTAATGTTAAATAAAAGAAATGTACACACCCACCACACGGAGCCACGATTTTTCTGCCCAGCTGACGGAGGGCACAATGTGAGCCCCTCGCCAGAAACAAGACAAACAACTTCGATCTAGTATCGAGCCTGAAAATACTGACGCTGAAGTCACACACTCTTATAAGGCGGGTATAGGTGATTAATACAATGATCTCTAAAATTTAAGTTATGTTTTCAAAATCATCTGGAACACGTCACAAATTCGTTGTTGACCACGTCCAAAAAACACTTCTGTGCTTGTGAGCCGTCCCCTGCAATGACTGATTTGATATGGTGTCGCCAAAATGTAGATCCAACTTAAGATTCAACAAGACGTCCGGAGAGCAAAGAGACTATTTAAATAGGACTTCTGCTTGCGATGTGGTCTGATTGACCTCTTCTCGATCCGCCAAAGTTGCGGTGCTTTTTTCTTTGGTAGGTACAATGAATTTACTTCCATTGTGTCGTCCTGCCGACTAAAACACCTACCGTCATTCCCTTGACCCTAACCCGGAATCGTATAACTCATTATTCCAGGATAAGTCTTGTGCTCTTAGAGCTTCACTGGCTATAACGGTGAGCCTGCATCATTCCTCGATCTAGCTCACTCCTCTTTTTGCGTATTACGCTCTCTGCATAGAGTGACACCGCGTTCCTAGAGTCCTTCGTCCTCGGCATGGTGTCTATGATGGTCTCAGGACCAGGCGATCAAGTTCCACTTCCAGGACTCCTGTCGGACGGCCCAGCTTCACTTCCACGACTCACCGGGTGACCCATGTTCCCCGGGGCAAAGAACATGTGATTGGCGTCGTTACTCGCTGTTGGGCAGAATGGCCACCTCTTTCGAGGGAGCGGCGAATTGCGTTGGACACACCAGTTCTCGTCTGATCACTGAAGTTAAGCAGCGCAACCCCAGCTAGTACTGACATGGGTGGCTGCTTGTGAAAACTGGGTACCGCTAGTATCCAAAAATCGTCGCATTAGTGTAGTGTTTGTGCAGTTTCTGCATCAGAACTACGCAGTGGACGGGGCTCTAATGACCTTGTAGTTGAAGGGCCCTAAAACACCAACAAACACCTCTGTCGAGTGAGTCAGCTTTTGCTACCCTGTGCTGATAACCAAAACTACGGTAGAGTCAGATTGTGTAACATTTATTTGCTTGAAAGTTCTCTGTTGTAGATGAAGTCGGTCCTATTCGATGGCCCTCGTGGTTTGGCAAATGGAGCCGTGTACCAGAGCCAGCCAAAACAACTTGCTAACTGAAATCTGTGTCATTGTTCTCAAGATGGTTTGGAACTAACAGTTTTCCTTGTAATAACTTGCAGATCACTTTCAAACTGACGCAGAACTTTGGGATCTAGGGTATTTCTGTCTGATGCCAAAGTTGAAGTATTTCCGTATGACAAATACAGTACAGTGGTACCCCGCTTAACGAACGCCTCGTATAACGAATGTTCCCTATAACGAACACCGTCAAAAAAAGCGCGGGAGTATCGCATGACGAACTTGTTTCACATAACGAACGCTTGTTCAATATACAAAGTGAACTAGGAACTGTATAGGACAGTTTTAGGAACCTTCGACCCACCGTGCAATTTTAAGTGGCCCGAGTGTTAATGAGATGATGTTAAAGGTGTAATAAAAGTTGGATGATGTTCTCTATTCCCTCCTTTAATAAACTTTATTCACTATTAATAACTTATTTTTATTCATAAAATTGAATATTGCTTGCATCTGACCCGTGGACAAATTCTTGGTTTTCTTTTGTGTTATTGTGACCCGTATTCAAAAACTGTTCGCCACCACTGGTATAGGATGTCCAAGATTGTAGTAACTATAGAGGTATTAATCCAATGAGTTATACCTATGTAATGCAATAGAATGTCGCCTCCAGGATAGAATTAGTGTCCGTGGAAATCAGTTTGGGTTCATGCTAGGCAGGTCCACAATGGAACGAATCTTCATTCTGAGGCAGAAGATAGAAAAGTATAGAGCAGCTAAGAAGGATCTCCATACCATCATTATCGACTTGGAGAAGGCTTACCAGTGTTCCCCAACAGGCATTATGCAAAAGAGGGTAGAAAAAGGGTTTATTCGAATAGTTTAGGATATGTACTCGTATGATGGTTCCATTCCACAGCTAGGGTAAGGACACCTTAGGGAAAATACTGGGGGTTCCCCAGTGAAGTTTGGGGTGCACCAAGGATCAGCAATCAAATCCGTACCTTTTTATTCTGGTTATGGACGAGCTACTGATGGGAGTAGGAGAATGGGCCCCTGAATGTATGGCATTTGCTGACGAGCACCGTTCAACTGCACACTGCAAGTAATTGACTGCCTTCTCATTGCAGGGCAATTCCTAGTTTTTGTGAAGTATGAACCCTCCAAAAATGGGTCCTAGAGTGTTTTTGCTCATTAACAATCAGCACTGCACTTTGTTTTTAACTTCTTAACAATTTTCACAATTTTTCGTGGCAACCCGGAACGAATTACACAATATAGCATAGAGATCTATGGGAAATTGTGTTCCGCACAACGACCACCCCTCATAACGAACGTATCGCTGGAACGAATTACGTTCGTTAAGCGGGGTACCACTGTATGTGTTCTTGGCTTATTTGCTGATAACGCTTCTGTAGAGCTGACTTGTGACTAAAGATTCATTTTTCAGGTGCAACAAAAGCAAGTGTCCAATCATGTGGTTGGCGGTACCCTTCATCTCCCTCTCTCACTTGAGGCCATCGCTATTTGAACATCATACGAAAAAATAGTTATGCTGAGGTGTCCAGAAAAAAAAGCTTTTGTATACGGAAGAGAAGAGAACTAGCGACACTTTTGCTGAATACTTTAAAAGCGATGCTCAGAAAGAAAATTTGGTGATTGAGCAAAACACTTTAACTTTTGCCCTGTTATATATTTTTTTTTTTTTTTTTTTTTTTTGATATTTTCAATGTCAGAGGTCTTTTACCAGGTTATAACTTGTCAACAGAATCTTTTATTCTGCTAAATGATAAATAATGAATGACGTCTCTTTTGATTTGTTATCGGGCGAAAGACATTTTCAACAATGAAGCAAATTGAAACACCTGTTTAAGCCACTGTTCAAATATATATTCGTGCATTACTTTCCCCGACATTCACAGAACTTGGGATCCAGCTTCGATTTAGGTAAGGCTCTCTCCATCTCTAGATTACTAGGTCTCGACCTGTTAAATCTTTTTTTTTTTTTTTTAAATTTCATTCTGTTTTTTTTTTAAAGAAAATAATCAAGATGGTCTCAAAACTGTTGATTTTGCTGTTCCTCCTTGGGACATGCTATGGCGTCTTGGATGTATCTGACGAATATGTTGACAACTTACTGCGTGACATAGACATTGAAGTTCGCAGCTACAGGATGCTGCCTGAAGGCCATCATTACGCCAATGGATCATACTCTCGTAGCTACAAGAAACGAACCAGCCCTGAAATGCTGGAACTAGGGATCCGTTCTTTGGTATTTGCCAAAGCTTCTGAGCATTTGTCTAACAAGTAAGAATACACATTTAATTCATTATCACCATGCAACAGAAAATGGAAATAGCAACTTTATAGTTCTGAAGGGCAGGAACCAGAATAGGAAAGTCCTGGAGAGCAGAAGACAGACTAGGGAACTCCTGAGTGGAAGGATGAATAGTGTCATTATCTGAATTTGGGTGCAACCCAGTCTGCCTCTCTGTGGTTCCAAGTGCTTTTTCTGTCGAATTTAGAAGTCAACCCTTGGTCCCATATGGTGGTTAACGCTACCGCTGCATCTAAAAGAAGCTTTTCTACATGACGTAAAATGCAGGGTTTTCCATAAGGACTTGTATTTTAAATTATTTAATATTTAAAAAGCAGACATTTTTTTTTTAAAAAAAAGTGATTATATTTTATTCCAATGTTAAGTAAAAGCTCTACACTAGTATCCATTCAGGGATTTTAATGACCCCTAATGACCAAAGTAGTCGTGGGCCCTAGAACCGCAACCGTAGTTGATAGTCTCCTGTAGCCGAGAAATTATTTTGGGACTTTTACTTCCGGTGCTTACCTAGAGAATGTGGCCTTATCCGTAATTTAATCTCAAATTGCACTCCCTCACCCCAAAGTGGTTAGAACAGGATCGCGTTGTAGGGGTACTGCCAGTTGAGGCTTTGTTGTTGCGTGGCTGGTGAATTCCTTGGTTGCACGTTCGATCGTCACCCGGCCGGGATGACTTCTTCCTCAAGATTCGAATAACCATTCGTCCCGGATTTCAGCAGTGCGTCTCGCATGGATACGCGTCCCGGAATTAACAATTTGCTTAGTGATTTATGAAAATAAATTTAGCCTCTATAGTATTTGTCCGTACAAATGGCTAAAGTGGAGAGCATGGCCGTAACGAGGGCGTGGCGAAGAAGGCGGCCGCCACGGGCGCAACTGGGTTTGGGGCGTAAAATGTTTGTTTTTTGTCATAATTGGGTTACGGGCAAGCGAAAGTTAGACACTCGCCACAGGCGCTTCATGCCCCCGTTACGGCACTGGTGGAGAGAGGCAAGTGGATTCCTGTGCAATCAACGGGTCCCAATAAATAGAAAGGCAATGTTTACAGAACTGTCGTTAAACCAGCTGTGCTGTATGGGTCAGAGTGTTGGGCAGTCATGAAGAACCGTGACGAGGAAGTTATTCTCTCCATTATGGGACTGCAGGTGATTGGTTGTTTGTTGGTGTTTAAGGGCCCTTCAACTACAAGGTCATTCGAGCCCCGTCCACAGCATAGTTTGTATGCAGAGACTGCACAGACACTTCACTAATGCTATGATTTTTGGGTATTAGCAGTACCCAGTTTTCCCAAGCGGCCACCCATGTCAGTACTAGCCTGGGGCTGCGCTGCTTAACTTAAGTGATCAGATGAGAACAGGTGTGTCCAACGCAATTCGCCGCTCCCCGGGTGATTGGGGCACCAGGAGTAGAGGAAGACCAAATCGGACGTGGAAGCAGGTGATACAACAGGACATGGAGACGTTCGGGGTGGAGGGGAGCCTGCTAGGGGATAGACGTGAGACGTGAGTGGAGGACAGGAACTCGCAGACCCGACGCCGCCACAGGTGGGATAAGGGTGAGAAGAGATTTTAAAAAGAGAGTTTGAGAAGGAATTTGAAAAAAAGATTTTGAAAAGAGAAAAAAGTGTTTTTCTTGATTGAGGGGTGTCAGTATCCCGGATTGGCCCGCGGAAAAAATGGTCACTCTACTCAAGATAGAAGGATGGAATCGCGAAATGCATATTATGGCTGGCTATGGACGTCTTTGTAGAATTCCCTGCACCTAACTCTGTTCAGTTCAACCCAATCTATATTTACTTACCCGTATGTGGGGTTATATTTTGAAGGGGAAAGTGGTCTCCATTGGATGAGTAGTAAAGCCGTGTTCCCATGTGGTGTCTAACGTCACGACTGCACATAACGCTTTTGGAGAGGCCTTTAGTGCACCTTTCGGACCTTTGCTACATGGAGTATAGCTCATCCAATAGCTCACCCGTGTGTTCCAGGTTCCATACGATGCATATGGTACCCGACAGCACTGTAGACGGAAAACGGGGTTGTAAAGATGATGATTGTGCTCTCATACCTGCAATTGAATTTGATTTGGTGTTTTAGGGCCCTTCAACTACAAAGGTCATTAGAGCCCCGTCCACTACGTAGTTCTAACCAGTGGCGTAACTTCAGTTGTGGTGCCCGGGGCAATAGGCCCCTCCTCTGCTGTTTGTCCGGAGCAGACGCCCCCCTGTTAATTGTTCATTAAACCATTTTTTTAGGTTTGATGTACCAAGGAGTGTCGCTGACAACTTTCTGGAAGACAGAGCAACTCCACGTCAAGGATTCAGTGCCAACACCATCTGCAACCGAGTCATTTCAGGATGCAACAGTCAGTCAAAATACCGAACAGTAGATGGATCTTGTAACAATATCGCAACTCCTGATAGTGGAATGGCAGTTTCGCGTTTTGATAGATTTCTTACAGCTGTGTATGGTGATGGTAAGTAATTGGTCGACAACCTTTACGTTCTTAATCCATTCTTTCCTTTATACTGACTGAGAGTTGCCCACAGGATTGGACACGTTCAGGAGGAGTGTCACTGGAGAAAATTTGCTCTCACCAAGGGTCGTCAGTCTCATTGTCCACCCTGATAAAAATATTGCACACAATTATGCCACCATGATGATTGTTGGATTTGGTCAGTTTTTGGACCACGATTTAACTTCCACTCCAGAAAATCAGAGTGAGTAGCTTGACAACTGACTTGACAGCTGTGCGAATTATTGGTAAACTCATCTCTTGCAATGCTTTTCCTGCAGATCTCAATTGCTGTCAGAATCCAAATACTCCAGAATGCATGGCCATCCCTGTGCCAACAAATGATGACTTCTATGGTGTCAGAGGAATCACCTGTCTCGAGCTCGCACGCTCTGTACGAGCCTGTGGATCAGGTTAATTGAATTCATCAGCTCTCCTTCTCCAATTTTCTCTCCCCCCCTCTGCGTCTCTCTGCCCGTCTCTGTTACTATGTCTGTATGTGTGTGTGGGTCTTGATCGCCTGTCTGCATGTGTGATGTAAGCACCCCTTTCTCCTCCTCCTGCGCGTATTTTGAATAGTGCTGAATAATAGTTCCAATATGGAAGCGGCACCCCCCCCCCCCCCGATATGTTGTTTTCGTTGGTGTTATAGGGTTCTTCAACTACAATGGTCATTAGAGCCCCATCCACCACGTAGTTCTAATGCAGAGTCTGCACAGGCACTACGCTGTTACGACACTTTTTGGGTATTAGCAGTACCAGTGTTGCCAAGCGGCCATCCATGCTAGTACTAGGTGGGGTGGCGTTGCTTTACTTCAGTGATCAAACTAGAACTGGTGTGTTCAACGCAATACAGCCGCTCCCCCTCCTGGAGTGCAGGCTATAAGTTAGCAGCCTGTCCTACAAACCGTGAAGATATTTTTGCTTCCCCCGTCCTCTGCCCGGATTGAACCGGGGTTCTCTGGGTTGCTGAGACTGGGCAAGATCATTACTACCAAAACTTGATTAGTTTGTGGATAACTTAAGGTCTTCTTATTCCTTTCAGGACGTAGGGAACAAATCAACCAAAACAGTGCTTTCATTGATGGAAATCAAATTTACGGCTCTACAACGGCTGACCAACAGTCTCTACGTACTTTGTCTGGAGGTACTTGATGTCCTCATTCTAAACTTGTGTGTAGGGAACTTCCCGCCAGGCTATTCATGAAGTGTTCTGTGTTGTAGGTTTATTGAAGACTGATACTAACCCTCGTTTATTGCCAAAGGACACCCAGGTAACCGGTTGTGGCATCCCACAGAATGGAATCCTATGTTTCAGAGCTGGTGATGGAAGGGTTAATGAAAATCCAGCATTGACAGCTTTCCATACACTGTTCGTTCGTGAGCACAATCGAATTGCTACTGGTCTGAAGGCCATCAATCCTTCATGGAATGATGAGACCCTATACCAGGAAAGTCGAAGAATTGTTATTGCTGAACTTCAAAATATTGCATATAACGAATTTGTGCCTGTTATCCTTGGCGCCACTACGACATCGAACAAGGGCCTTGTTTTGCCCACTGGTTCCGGAACCACCACCTATAATAGCAACATCAGCCCTGCGATTTTCAACGAATTTGCCACAGCATGTTACCGCTTTGGCCACACTTTAATTCAGAATGTATTTAATATGGCTGGAGGTGGATCCTTTAATTTGGCGCAGAATTTTCAGAATCCACAAGTAATTTATCAAAATACTGAAAACGTGGATCGCATCCTTCTTGGAATGTACACGCAGTCAGCTCAAGACTTTGATCCATGGATGGCTGACGCTGTCAGGAATCGTTTATTCCAACCACCTGGAGGTGACGCTGGCGCTGACCTGGCTTCTTTCAATATCCAACGTGGCAGAGATCATGGACTTGCTCCCTATAACGACTATCGTGTGGCCTGTGGTCAGTCACGTCTTAATAGTTTTAATGACCTTCTGGGCGTCACGAGAGATCAAGAAATGGTTGACAGGTTCAAAGATGCCTATAGGTAAGGAGAGCAGTTATTGCAAATATTTTGGTGGTAAGCAGCAATTAGTGCTGAATTTCAGTATAGGCGAAGGGAAGGGCTCTGATGGAAATGTTTCTGGGTTTGTTTGCTCATGCCGCCGTTTTGAAGGTCCTCTGTTGCAAAGAAGTTAGCATTTGGGCGTTTGCGACCTCTTCTCTAGGATCCCCTTCTATCCTTTCGACTTATGGTCCATAAAAACCTTCATCTGCCACTTTTCGTCCCACCTCGGACGCCCCCACCCCGCGTGTTGAACTCGTTCGCAGTGGATCTAGGTTTGAATAAGAGCCGGCTCTTCAGGACTCAATCCTACCATTTGGATCTTATCTTCATCATCATGCCCTTTTCCAGCCTGTGGCAGCGTCGGCCCTGCGGATTCTGGTCCTCCACCAGGTCCCCATCCGCCGTCCTACGCACTATCATACAACCTGCTCCCACGTCTGCTTTGGTCTCCCTCTGCCCCGGGTGGTTTCATTAACCTGTTTTCCCGAAATGGACATATCAAGCTCTCTCCTCGTTTCATAACATGCCAATACCAATCTAAACCTATTCTCTTTCATGTTTTTCCCAATGTCCCCCACCCCTAATCTACTTTTCCCAAATCTACCCTTTCGACCTATGACCACTGGTGGAAACGCCCGTCTGTATGGGACAGACATGGCGTCAGTGGCGGTTTTAGGCACGTGCAAACTGTGCAAATGCACGGGGCCTCGCGCTTCAGGCCTCGCTTTTGCAAGTTGCAAATTTTTGGAAAGGGCCTCGCACTTTCAATTTGCTTTCAATTTGCACAGGGCCTCGCGTTTGCTAGAACCGCTACTGCATGGCGTACTGGAACCGTGACAGTGGTCCATAAAAATCTTAATCTACCACTGGTTTTAATCCCGCCTTGGCGGCATAGAGCTGGTGTGCTGCAGTGGTCCAAGGTTCGAACAAGAGAACCCTCTAGACTCTCGTTCATCTTCCTTCGGCCACGTGTTGGGTTTACGATGTAACCACGTTTTCTACTTGCAGCGCGTAGAAAGGTAAAATTCCCAGGTGTAGGAACTCCCCCCTGGCATCGGTGGAAGAAGAGTGCTCCAACGATTCAAAATGGGCCGACGATAGAAAAGCACAGGAGTTGAAGCATTAAGTTGGCTGCCGGCTGCGTAAAGTTAACATTCAGTAGGTGACCTGTTGGGCAATAAATGAACGCCCATCCTGCCATAGGCGGGTGAAGCGCTAGTGATGGTGATGATGAAACTAGCACTGACTGTAGTATGAAGTATCGTAAAAACTCAATCCGACAGTTCTGTCGTGTGTTCTTGGCTTCAATTGGACAAATAGGTAGTCGCCGCCCCGGCTCATGAGTTTCAGGTGCCCTAGGCAAGTGGGTCCATCGCCGCTCCCCATTAAATTTAATGCAGTTCGAAATTTTCCGAGCGTCCCTCATGTCCTTGGCATTTGCCCCATTGCCGATGCATTGCTATGACTGCAACAAGGCGCCTCGAGAAAGCTAACATTTAAGTAAAGGCCCCACCAATCAGAGAAGTTTGGGAAACCCAGGACTATAAACATTTTTAATGACCGATAGACTGCATAACAAAGAAGTACCTCTGAAATTTGCCACCCTAGGCAGCCGTCTTGGTCTGCCTGCCCTATGAGGCGCCTGTGGCTAGCCGACTTGCCCTAGGCGGGACATCCGTTGCTCTTTTCTCATTTATTAATCACATGGATATCGTTTATCTTCAATTAACTTAGGGACGTTAACGACATCGATCTGTGGTCCGGATCTATCGCTGAATGGCCTATTGGAGATGGTGAAGGGGTTGTTGGACCAACTTGTGCCTGTGTCCTTTCTGAACAGTTCCGTAAAACATTATATGGAGACAGATACTTTTTCACCCACGCTAACCAGGCTGGATCCTTCACTGCTAATCAACGGGCTAACATCCGTCAGCGTACTCTTGGCGGCATCATGTGCGACAACTGTTCTCCCACTGTCACATCTGTGAGACAAAACGCTTTCGTTACAAGGTAAGATTTCGTCAGCTGTTAACCTGTTGCTGACTGCAGGTTCGATTCTGTACTAAGACTATGATGAGGACCTGGCTGGGAACGCAAGGACGTGTGCAGAGGCGTGCCAGCACAGTATGCAATGTGCTTAATGCACACAGGCGCCAGGACATTAAAGGCGCCCCGGGTCCTCTACTTGCTTCTTAGATCCGACCTCCTGATCTGCCATAGCCAGTGATAGGAGCGGAGCCATCTTCATTCATTCGGGAGAGGGAGATAGGGGCGCCAATTAAGTTCTTGCACACAAGCGCCCAACACTACTGGTCCTCCACTGGACGTGTGGCCCAAACTGTCGATTTCTGTGGGTAACTAACTCAGTGAAAGCGTTGCTAAGGTGGTCAGTGGTTGCTGGTTCAATCCTGATCGAAGCGTCCCCAGAAGGAGGATAGGTTTCCAGAAAGAACAAACGAGTTCACATACCACAGGGCCGGTGAGTGAAAACAGGGTTATCACCATGGCGCCGGTAATAAACATTGCCTCTAGAAAGAAGAAGGGAATTCATACTATAGGATCGGTAAACAATATTACCTCTAGAAAGTACAAACGATCTCATACCATGAGTCGGAAAAAACGGGGTTATCACCATGGCGCCGGTAGAACAAAACGGGTTTAGCACCCTGGCGGCAATAACAGAAATTGTCTCTAGAAAGAACGGAGTTCATACTATAGGACTCGTAAGAAATATTACCCTAGAAAGAACAAAGGAGTTCATATCAAGGGGCCTGTGAAGGAAAACGGGGTTAGCACCCCGGAGCCGGTTAAGAGACATTGCCTCTAAAAAGAAAAGTGAGATCGTACGCTGACGTAGGTAACAGTAGCTAACTGCCGAATGTAGAAGGACAAAACGAGCTTGCATCCTGGTGCCAGTAAGAGAATTTGCGTCTAGAAAAGGAGCTCGTATCCTGACTCACTGTTAAGAAATTGTCTTGAGGAAGGTAATCGAGGCCGCACCCTGAGGTTGGTAGAAGAAATTGCCATCAGAAAGGAAAAAGAAATCGTACCCTCTGATGCTGAAAAAGTAGCTGCTTTCAGAAAAACATGGTGCTCTTACCCCAGGCTCTGGTAAAAGACATTGCCTGTAAAAAAAAAACAGAGCCTGTAAGAGGAATTGCTTACTAAGATAAAAAAGGAGATCGGTCATATGTGTTGATAGGAGATATTACCTCCAAAAAGGAGAAAAGCAGTTAGCTCCTTATCTACAGAAAAGGGAAAGATACTTGCACCCTGGCGTTGTTAAAGTGCCCTGAAAAGTGGAGCATCCTTTGTTCAATAGGCAGGGATAAGTGGCAATAGAGTTTCCCAGCTGTGTTGTTTTCTAACGTATGCTGCATAAAGCAGATGACAGCTGAACTGTGTAGACGCAAACATTTCATGAGTAATCGAAGGAGTAGGTGTTGGTGTACGATTTGCACAGAAGATATTGCCTGTTAGTGGGCGTAAAGTTCCTGCTATCCATCAGTAGATGGCGCTCCTCGAAAGAGTATTAAGTTGGCAAACGTTCCAAGCACTACTAGCAAAACCACTGCACGTGTAACCAGCAAAATGGTGACGTAAAGTACTGTAACTAAGACAAACAGTGCCTGTACTGGTTCAGTGGTAGGCGGCAGATAGGACACGTGGCCATTGATTTTGAAAATGTGCACTAGTTAGTGTACAGAGCGAACAAATAATAGCCATTTTAAAATTTGCAATGGGTGTCGTCTGCAGTAAAATCAGCCAATCACATCACCGGCGTAGCCAGGGAGAGTGTTCTATGTGTTAAAACACATCCCGAAATTTCCGGGAAACTCTTTTGAACGATGGGAAAAAAAGTTTGTTCCCAGGGAGGGGGTACTAAGTTTATTGACGTAACCCCCCCAAGCATTTTCCTGGCTACGCCACTGAATGACATGCATGCTACAGTGCCACACACTGAAAGCAGTTGATTGCCTCTCAACTGCACTTTTCCACCCATTGCTCACCTCCCTCCCAACAACATTGCGTGCATATGTCACCTTTTTTGTGTTGCTTCGTCTGCTCATGCGGTACTTTCCACTGTAGTGCATGCCAGGCTTAAAAAGCCAGGGCAGGCTACAGGGTGCCAGGCACCCTGTAGGTGCGTGAATTGATGCAACCAGAAAATGTTATGGAAATGCTTATGAGTGTTTTTAATAATATTATAGTGGAGCTTCAATTGCCTGTGCCAACACTGCAAAATTGAATCTCAATAATTGGGCTGCTTAAGAAAACGACATCAACTGGAAGAGGATTTAATCTGTTACCTGAATCGTCATTTTATTATAATAGGTGGTAGCAAATTTTGAATTATAACAAATAAAAAATTCTATAAGATAGTGATTTCGTTTCTTAACTCCGGCCTGAAGTTGCTATGGTGGTTCAATTCTAGACGTCATGAATCCAGTTGCAGATGGCTTCTTCCTGGTGATAGAAAAGGCACCAGTGTTCCTTCTATCGGATAGAAAGTAAAGCTGCAGCAGCTACATAGAATATGTACGATGGCACCACTGCACAGAAAAGAACCCCCACCCCTTTCTACATAATCATCATCACACACTTATCCCGCCTGAGGCAGGGTCGAGTCTGCGGGTTCTGGCCCTCCACTCCCGTCTATCTCCCACCAGGTCACCGTCCACCCCACAAACCGCCATATCCTTTCGGACAACCTGCTCCCACTTCATCTTTGGTCTCCCTCTGCCCCGGGTACTACCAACCACCTGCAAACCTGGTATAGCCCTAACTAGGTCCTCGTCCGCGCTTCTCATCACGTGCCCATACCATCTCAGTCTATTCTCCCTCATCTTTTCGGCGATGTCCACCACCCCCAGGCTGCCTCTGACATACTTCTTCCTAATTCTATCAGCTCTCAATACACCACTCATATAACGCGGCATTTGCATCTCAGCAACTTGCATTCTATGGACGTGGCTCTTCCTCACTGCCCAACACTCGGACCCATATAGCATAGCTGGTCTAACCGCTGCCCTGTAGAACCTTCCTTTCAACTTGATTGGGACCCTCCTATCACACAAGACCCCACTTGCCTGTCTCCACTTCAGCCACCCCCCATTGATTCTCTGGGTCACATCAGCATCTATCTCCCCGTTGCTTTGGAAAGTAGATCCTAAGTACCTTACCTCTTGCACCTTTTTCACCAGTTCGCCCCTTGAATGGACGCCACCGTTTGTTGCCTGTCCTTCCCAATTGAAAGCTAAGTACTCTGTCTTCTTCATGTTTATTCTTAGCCCTCCCGTTTCTATCGATCCTCTAATGTCGTTTAGTCCCTTCTGTCTGTTCTCTGCTGTCACCGACTTTTCCGATGTCGTCAGCAAATACTAAGCTCTGAGGGGCCCATTCGCCTACTCCCGTCAGCAGTTCATCCAAGACCAGGATGAAAAGGTAGGGACTAAGGGCTGAACCTTGGTGCACCCCAACCTTCACTGGGAAGCCCCCAGTATACCCCCAAGGTGTCCTTACCCTGGCTTTGGAGAATTCGTACATATCCTGGACTATTCGGATAAGCCCTTCTTCTACCCCCCCCTTTTCTGAAGTACCTCCCAAACGACCTGCCTTGGGACACTATCATAGGCCTTCTCCAGGTCGATAAAGATGGCATGGAGATCTTTCTTAGCAGCCCTATACTTCTCTATCATCTGCCTCAGAATGAAGATTGGCTCCATGGTAGACCTCCCTGGCATGAATCCAAACTGATTTCCCCGGATGCTGGTTCTATCCCTGAGGCGACATTCCATTACTCTCTCCCAGAGTTTCATAGAGTGGTCCACCCCTTTCTACATGGAGCAAAATTTCCAGGTGGAGAAGCATTCTCATCTGGTGTCCGTGAAGTGTCCCAACGAAGCTATTAAGCGTTAAATTTTCTGAGGGGGGAAACCATCTATTAGTGATCACTTTTGTTGCAGTTTAACGACCATGCTAATACAAAGGTCTTTATGGCCCATTCACTTCATAGTTCTAAAGCAGACTCAGCACATGCACTATGCTGTTACAACGATTTGGGTATTAGCAGTATTCAGTTTCTGAAGTTGTGTTACTTAACTTCAGTGATCAGACAAGAACATAATTCTGGGAGGGATCCGCCCACTGGAGCCTTGGCCTGTTGCAGAGCGATGCTTTGTTGTATGTTTTTAATGCGCACTATGGTTTGTTTTGTTGGTATTTAAGAGTCCTTCAACTACAAGGTCATTAGAGCCTCGTCCACTGCATAGTTCAAATGAAGTTGTAGCAGGTCATCCTGGCCTGCCATTTTGTAAGCGACCTCTTCGTCTGGTGAGGCTCTTCGAATTTTCTGCATCACCAGCGTGACGTCATCTTTCTTTTCTAGATTCCAGAATGTGAAAAGGTTTGAGTTCTATTCAAACTCAACTTCTAATTTCAAATTGTGGAGTGAGTAAAAAGAGAATTCGATTTCTAACTATGGTTGGTAAAGTAGGTTTTTAGCATTATTCCACAAATTCGAGTTTATTGAATTGATTATTAATTAAATCAGGTTGGTTTTATGAATTGGAGGAACCAGGTAGTTTTTCTGGACTCCTACAACTACGAATACACTACACAGTAACTGAACAGACGCTGCGCTAATGTGACGATTTTTGGGCATTAGCAGCACCGTGCAGTGTTAGCTAACGTGCGATTTTGAAATGCACATTAGGGAGTTTTATTGCAACGTTTTTTGCAAGCCTATGCTATGCCATGCAGACGAATATTCAACTGTGCAAACGCAAACGCTGCATTGGTCAAACTGAGCACAAGTTTCGACATACTCTTTTCAGACGTATGCTCTGGCGACGCTTGATGCTGAGTAAAAGATAAACAGAAAATGGGTGACAGTGGAGGTGGTCTCTCGGTAGGTGCCGCTCATGTATGGGCCGTTTCAGAAACGCTTCAATAAAACTTAATTTTTTTTTAAAATCGTATGCTAATCACGTGGTCTGTGCATGTCATTGCATGTGTGCATTGACGTTATAATAAAACTCCCTTTTGAGGAAGATACAGAGGTCAATAGGTGCTTTCACATTGAAACGTGCAATTCGAGAGTTTGGCTTATTTCTTGTGGTTAGTGTGTGCTTTGAAATACAATGAACTAAATTGATCTTTTCACATCAGTGAGCGTTTTCACTGTAGGTTTTGATTTGTTGAAAGAGGGAATAGCATTACAGAGAAGCCACCATGACGATGGGCCACCTCCAGAATTGCTTGCATGTGAAAGGTTGTAATGCAGTGCTAAACGTACCCTTAACCCCTGCATTTCAAAGACGCCTAAATTCTAATTCTAATTCTAATTCACAACACTGCAAGCAGCCTTATTTGGCCAATACGGCAGTGGTGAGACCAACACTCATTCTTACATATATTACCAAAAAGCTCCCAAAACCCCAGGCTTAAATTCCTGTGATCCCGCTACAACACTAGTAATGGTAGGGTGGCTTTTTATTAGGCCCTCCACCTTATCCTTTCCAAGGCCATTCCATTGTCGAATGGTCCTTGGTAAGAAAGACCAGTAATATGTGTCTGTCTGTGCCCTAATCTCCTTCAATTTATACAAATGATCCTTTCTCCCTTTGTAATTAGCAGGGGACACACATCCCACCAGAGGTCCATCACACCCCAGCAGCAGTAGTCTGATAAACAGACTTATGCTGTGAGATGTTCGCTGCTGGCTTAGCGTTTCCCAACCTAGTTCCCTGATCATGTCAGACACACTATCCCTGTGAGAAAACCTGTGGAATACAATTCTAAATAGTGAGTTTTCGGGTAGCGTTTTTGGCTGACGCACTCTACGTTAACCAGATGACAATTCAACTGTGCAAGTGAAAACTCTGTGCGCAGTTACGTTAAGGTGCGTTTCAATGTGTGCATCGCCAATTCTACATCAGACGCATGCTAAACTGCTGACAAAAAATAAAAGGCTGACGTCATCAGTCAATAGGTGGCGCTCATGTATCGGCCGCTACATTTTAAGTTTACTAAACGTTACAAGAAAATAGTTTTTCCTGACTGACGCATCTGTTAGTCACGTGGTCTGCAACCGTCTTTGCGTGTGTCCATTGATGCTGCAAGAAAACTCCCTAATGCTACTGAACTTGCCCATTGGGAGAACAAAAATATCTGCTGCCCCTTGACCTCTGTGAGTGTGAGGTCACTATACGCCATACTATTTGAGCCCTCTAGGGGAAAAAGTTGGGGACAGAAACAGTAACTTCTACAATACAGTTAGGTCTCATTTTATGTGTGGAATACATTCCCTGGGAGCAGAAAATTGCATTGGACAAACCAGTTCTCGTCTGACCACTGAAATTAACCCTAGAAAGGTAAAGGGTAGTCTGACAGACTACCATCATCTAACAAAAATCACAGATCACCGGTTTCTAAGCATGCAATGTCCCTGAAATTTTCAGTACCTTCATTTTTCTCTGATTAATAACGATCCAAGCAATAATTTTCTTATAAATTAATTCTAATCTATATTTTTTTGGTAGCTGGTAGTCTGAGAGACTACCTTTACCATCCACGTTTGTAAAACTTCTTGTAGCTGTGCAGCTCTGCATAACACCTGTGTAGCCCGTTGCAGTATGACTATAGGGGCAGTCCAATGGTAGGAGCAGCTCTGCATGACAACTGTGCGGCGCGGTGCAGTATGACTAAGGGGCAGCCTAGCAATTGTAGCCATACCCGTATCCCGCCTATGGCAGGGTCAGGTCTGCTGGTTCTAGTCCTCAACTCACGCCTATCTCCTACCAGGTTCCCGTCCACCCCACACTCTATCGTATTTTTGCGGACTGCTTGCTCCCACGTTAAGTAAATTTCAGGAATTCAGGTGGTCATACACACCCTAGGCAGGGGGAGACCAAAGCCGCCCCCACAACCAAATAATAAGCTATTTAGTGTGCAAACACCTCTGCTACATGAAATCGTTGAATTTGTTCCTTCTGCCCTTCAGAAATTAAACGGGTCTCTAATGACCTTGTAGTTGACGAGACCTTAAACACCAACAAACCAAACAAACCAATCAGAAATTAAATGCATGATGCAATAATCATAGCACTGGTGCTCCAGAGCAATCAGTGGTAATCATCATAGGCAAATTTTTATTCAATGTGGAAATTTAAAATAAATTGCGTATTGTGCATTGAAACATATTGATTAATAAATATGCAATCGAGTTTTAAAGTTATTGCACGACATTTCAATAAAATAATGCAATTTTCTTTGGTAGTCTCACAGACTACCCTTTACCTTTAATGTAACAGCGAAGGTAGCATTACCTCTCTAGGGTTAAGCAATGTAACCCCAGGTAGTACTAACATGGATGGCCGCTTGGGAAAACTGGGTGGCACTAATGCCCAAAAATCGTCACATTAGCATAGTGTCGGTTCAGTTACTGCATTAGAACTATGCAGTGGACGAGGTTCTAATGACCTTGTAGTTTAAGGGCCCTAAAACACCAACAAACAAACAAACAGCATGGATACGTTCCTCAGAAAAGTGCATAAAAAGAAATTTGCATAAAAGAAGACTACATAATTTTATGGAAAAATTAGGTACAGTCAGGTCTCTGTTTATGTGGGGGATATGTTCCTCAGAAAATCGCTTAAAACAAATTTGCATAAAATAATACTATAAGTCTATGGAAAAATGAGGGATACGTTCCATTATTTTTAAAATTTGCATAACTCTGAAATAACGAATTAAAATGAATGTACAACCGCATAAAAAAAGTTTGTTGATGTTAAAGAAAATAGGTTGCTTTATAAATTTCTTTGGGAAGCTGAAAAAGATTTATATGAACCTTAAATAAAATTGTATTTCAATTCAATTGTCTATCTGGTAAGGGTATACACCATCTGCAAACTGTTTGTAATAGTTTATAATAGTGTAATAGTTGCAATAGATCTCTTTGATATAGACGACAGATTTTCACAAAGATATTTTTTTCTCACTCTCTGCACACTTTTGTTTTGACCATCATCATCATCATCATCATCATACCCGTATCCCACTTGTGGCAGGTTTGGGTCTGCAGGTTCCCTGAACATGTTGTGACTAGGGACACTCCAGTCAGGCGTCTGGAATATGCAGGGATATTGGCTGGGTTATCTGTGGGGGGATGCTGGTGTCACACATGAAAGTGTCCCAGTGCCCACTGGAAAGTACTTTGAGACAATTTTTGAGTACCTCAAAGTGCCCACCATCTAGGTCCGAATGCAGATGCCCAAATTTGTCTCTTTTCTGCAGAGCACATGTATAACATGAATCAATGTGAAATTTCTATCAAAATAGGGAGATTTAGTAGTAGGGAAAACGCACGCATGCATCAGCATAAGAACACAATGTGATCAATGTACGATAAATTGTTAAAAATGAATTTTTGCACAATGATGTCACACAAACGTATGATTTAGCTATCAGCACCACCTGGTGATTTACAAAAGGAAGTGCAAAAAGCATGCTGGTATTTCAAAGGCAAGCAACAGGTAGAATGGAGGAAATAGTTAAATTTGGTCTGTTGAATAAATTAAGTATTGAAGATATAGAAAAGGCAATGGCCAACCATTTGCTACAACCACAATTACCAGCCCAATTACTCGTTTCACGTGGGATAATTAATATACATGCAATTGATAATAGCATATTCAAAAGCATGTTCAGATTTGAAAAGGAAAATATAACGCAACTCCAGGGCCCGTATTCACAATAGAGACTAAAGTCTATAGACTGGTCTAAATTTTAAGACTGGTCTACAATCGTATTCACCAAATAGACTAAAGTCTATAGAGTGGTCTAAAAAGCTCGATTTTAGCCCAAAACTTTAGCCTACTCCTCGACTGGGCTAAATAGCATTTTAGCTATTATTCTGTGTTGTGCAGAGAAAAATGGACACAGGGATGAAATTTTAGAGTGTTTTTCCTCAGCCTTTTGCTGACCCAAGCTGCAACCACTATGTTTATTTATCGTCGGTCTACTGTTGGTTGGGGCACTCCACCGTGCTCCTACAGAGAAAAGAACTCCCAACTCTTTTCCCGCCTATGGCAGGGTCCGGTAACCATTTGTCCCTCCGAATGATATATTGGATCGCTGCCGACCAAACCTGCAATTCCTACACTTATATATCATTGGTCTACTGTTCATTTAGGAATTCTACTGACGTTGGGGGAGGGGGTTGGGGTGAGCTTCTACACCTGGAAATTTTGCCTCATCATTTTGTTGCATAGTAAAGGGGGGGTTAAACACCATACGGGACCTCAGTTTTACTTCTCAAAGGAAGGCGCACTTGAGGCATCTCTCTCGCTCCAAAGAAGCCAACCCACCTCGGTCCAGTATTGAACCTAGAAACACTGACACACCGAGAGATTTATAAATGGCAGAAGAGAAACGAGACAATGTGCGCACTTCTATAAGTTTGTATGCTGCAAATCCGTTGTTTAGACCGGTCTTCATTTAGACCATGAAAAAATTGCTTTGTGAATACGGACTTAAGACCAGTCTAAACGAAGACCAGCCTAAAGTCTATAGACCAGTATATAGCCAGCTTTGGGTCTATAGACTTTAGTCTCTATTGTGAATATGGGCCCAGGAATTACTAAAAATCCCTAAGGTAGTGGAAATACCCAGGACCACAACATTACCAGGTCAATTGAAAGTTGATATGTAGGGCAGGCCTTTCATGTTTGTAATATTTACATGTTAATGTCAACTTAGGTGATGAAGCCCTTTGCATCCTGTTGCACAGACTGTCATATCCAAACCGCCTGTGTGATTTGGAAAGAACCATCAGCAGGGATGTGTCAGCAATAAGACAGGTTTGCAATTATGTATCAAAGAGCATTCTGACAAACTTTGGGTGCCTCTTTCAAGACCTCAAAAGTAATAAGTGGCTCACTGAGGACAAATTAGAAGAATACAGTCAGGTGGTGTGATTAATTTTTATTATGAGCTAATATTTCTAAGACATTCAATATCATCAAATGTTAATAATAATAGAGTATTCATGACGTTGGAGGACAAGAACCATTTTGTTGGGGCTTTATAGATGGCACAGCAAGAGCAATATGTAGGCCTTCATATTGCCAGGATACTGTAGCATGTTCCATGGAATGTTCCATGCACACTCTCCTTTACTGATTCTTGCACGTTCTGTGCAGCTTATTGATTCAATTTGATTGGTTTAATTTGAATAGTTTTTCATTCTGTCATTTGAAATGACAGAATTTCAGTTTTGAGTAAAGTAGAATTTCTCAGAGAACTATGTAGGGAATTTCATTTAGTCTGACAGTTAGTCAGAAGAGAAACAGCACTCGTTTGGAGACGTTGATTTTTGCCTGCATTTAATTAGTGAATATCTGATTTGATGTTTTAAGTGATTTATTTTAGTTTTGTTAATGATAAATTAGTGATTATCTTATTTTATCATCTTTACAATAAACTTTATTGATCTAACGATTTTCCATCGAATTCCAAACGTGAACCAGCCAGGACATCCGCCATAATGCATTCTTCTCAGGCCATAAATGCTTTCATGCAGTGAAGGATCAGGCAGTTATGTGCCTATCTGGTATTATTGTCAGCCTGCATGGCCCATTTACAGGACAGCACCATGATGCAGGTCTGAGCATGAGAATATCATTTGTGAAATGACAAATGTACTATTGAATTATATTAATTTACAGGAATGCTAGTTGGAAGTGGTTTGTACAGGCAGTTGGAACAAGTGGCAGTCTTTCTATCATGAAAAAAATATGTCATTTAGGGTGACCCTGCCTATCCAGAGCTTGACCTCATTAAAAAGCCTTTTGGTGGAACCAATTTAACAGAGGATATGAAGGTTTACAATTCAAAGATGTCATCCATTAGGCAATGTGTTGAATCAAGACCTCCTAAACAGAAGGCCTTTTCACTAATATGTGACGTCATCTTTAGTAGTGCTAAAACCTACTGCAAATGAATGCTGACGCTTGCCTTTTCACAGAAAAGTAGTGAGTTATTTATTAATAAAATATAAGACATTTTAAATGAAAATGTAAATCTTTTTAACTTAATACACAGTATGAAAATAACTAATTTACAAATTTTTCTACAAAACACATGCAAATTAAAAATACACACTACCTATGCTACATACCTAAATATACTCTACAGATTAATGCTTGATTTTTTTATATCTGCCTCATTTTTTTCAATAGCCATAGGAGTGTCTAAACTATATGAAAGATTTTTATCTGCACTAATGGATAGTAGTGCTCAATTCGCCTATTTATTAAAAATGTTTAAAACTAATTTCACATTTTGACATTTTACACTAGTAGGAGATAAAGCTTTTAGTGATATGAGCACTTTATGCAGCTGTCAATTTTCAGAGCATGAAATTTCTTTAATCTACTACTGTGAGCATAAAGAATTTTTCCTGTTGATCCAGACACAGATCAGGGGGGAGCACTTCAAACAAAGTGCACCCAAATTACTTTTAAAAATTCAGAATCTCTTTGCATAAATCTAGCTAGCAACTAAATAGGTCCTCTACTGCCCCTTAGACAATATCCTAGCTTCAGTGGTTTAGCCATCTGCAGATTGGACTGGCAGTATAGAAATGGGAATAGCAAATGCAAAAATGCCTCATCAGTTGCAAAGTTGAATCATGCACCAGTTGAAATATGCACCCATTGAGGCACTGAAGGTGGAGCAATTGGTGCATTGTTCCCCCCTCTGGATTTGCCCCTGGTTCATCCACTGGCATCAGTGGTGTGCCCCAATGAACAGTAGACCAATGATAAATAAGCTTTGTGGAAAACCATGTCCAATATAGCACCATTGTGTGCAATCAGAGGGACAATATGGGTATCTGACCCTACCGTAGGCAGGAAAGGGTTGGGAGTTGCTTTACTGCTTTTGTCATTAACTATGCAAATAACATGTATACGTAGCTTTTCTAACCCTATGATTATTTTTTTCTTAAATAGTATACATCTCAACTGTCTTAGTCTTAATTGGAATTCTATAGATTAATGGAATTCTATAAATTAGAATGATATACATTAAATTAAATCTAAATATATAAGCCTAATACTACTCATTAAATTTTAACTCTGCTTACCTTGCTATGTTTGGTCATTGTAAAATCCTTTCTCTTAATAGCTACAGTATAATCCATTTTGGGATGTTTTGGAAAACTGAAGACATGAACTTTAGGTCCACTTCTGCAGTTTCCCTTGCATCCAACCACAACACAATTTTCTGGCATTTTGTTTAAGCAAATCCAAATATAGTTTGAATTAGATTTAAAAGCAATTTAACTTAAAAACACAACTAAAATATGACTTTAAAAAACTGCTTGCAATACACACTATAGAGTCATTTACAAGCATGCTAGAACTACTTTGTGTGACGTCACTAGATAGTGGCGTCACACTGCAAAGGCCTTGTTATCTAGGAGGCTTTGGTTGAATGGGGCTTTGGAAATGTATGCAATCTATTTGCATTTAATGATTTAAAAAAAACTAGAAAGTTTTCAAACAAAATTTATCATGCATACGTAAAGTATGTCATTCTTCTTAATTCTTATATAGCTTTATATACAAACCAGGTGAGTAGTTATTTTCACTGTCTTCCACCATCATTGGAAGAGTATTTAAATGTGGAGAGATAAAGAATATGTCCAAACATATTTAACCATGTTAAATGCTTTTATTATCTTTAAAGTGTTTTTGAAATATAACAATAAATGATAAATAAACATTAATTGTGAGGTTTATTCTGTAGATGTGGCTTAATTGCACAGAGCAAAGCTTCAATGAGCCTGTCTTTACTCAACTCTGACTGATATCTGAGTTGCAGGTTTTTTGATTCCAGGTCAGCCTTTATTTGTCTTTCCATCCTATCCAATTCAAGTCTTTCCTTTTCCAACTGGATTTCAGCATCTTTTAACATAAGTCACTTTGTATCATTCTCTGCTTCTTTATTCTGGCAGTCAAGCTCTTTGTTTTTGAAATCCAAATCCTTCAGTTTAAGTTCGAAATCTTGGGCAGCCCTGACCTGTAAATATTCAACACCCAATTTTGGCTTCTTGGCCTTGCCATGTTGCAAATGGCCACCTACAAGCAGATGACCTTTAATAACTAATTTCGAAATCTACAAATCACTGTTTGGCACAACTATTTACCTTGTCTTTTTATGGCATTATCATATATATTTGAAGTCCAATGATGGACCTGGTGTTGTGCTTATGAAGGAGGATTCATTGTCACCATCCAAGGACATGACTGTTTTTCTTTGTTCATCTCCTAGTAATAAAAACATTAGTAGACTATAGGTTGTATGTAGAAATGGGCAAAAAATATCATTTATACCTGTGTATGGAAAAACCTTGGTAGAATGCAAATTCAAACTTATAGGTTGTAGTATAGAACTCTGAGGTGGTATATTTTCATTATGGCGATCACATAACTCCCACAGAAGATTTTCTCTCTCCAAGTATTCCTCCTCGGTTCCAGATCTGTGTTAATAAATAATCACCATCACATCAAAAATGCAGATAAATGTCGAATGCATGTTGAGTATATGTCAGTTGTTCACTAATAATAAACAATGCTATAAGCATGTATAGTTATTTTGTACCAATTGTGCATGTATAGTTAGCATTTATAGTTATTTTGTACCAAATGGGCACAAAACATGCTCCTTTGTGTTGATTTTCTTTGTCATATGAAATATAAATAAATTGTACTCACTTTCTTAGATTGACTTTGTCTTCCATTTTGAATACCTTCAGCAAGTGCAGTGTGTGCTCTTTCACTGCTCAACTACTCATTGGTTGTTTGCCAATGTCAGACATGTTTTTGGTGACAACATCCCAAAGATTGTTTTCTAAGTTTGGGTTGACATTAAGTATCTCCTTAATTAAACAAATATCCGAAAATGCAGTGAAATGTAAGCTTTTGAATTTCATTACTTCACTCATTTTTAGCATTCTATGCTAAATCCTATGGTCCTCTGTAGGTCAGGCAAATCCTACGTTTAATTCTATGTGCTCCATATCTGACACTGATTTTTGCACCAGTGCGTTTCCCTTTTTGTCTGCTAACCATGACGTACGTTTCAAAAAACGCATTGATAAATCTCCCCATTAACTTAACCGGGTAATGGAAACAGCCGAGACACTTTGACATGAAAGCAGACACTTTGAGGTATGTGTTAAATTACCTCAATGTGTCCGGGGACACTTTGACACCAGCCTGCACCTAAAGTTAGTTTAATAATATCATTGTCATTTAAGATAACATCTGCCAGCAGTTCTTCTATATCATCATGGTTAAAAAAATGTTCAAATTACTTCCAAAATAAGTTTTAATTTTAGAGCATGTTCAGTGGAACTGCAGACCCGACCCTGCCACAGTTGGGATAAGGGTATGGTGATAATGGTATGATTGTTAAGTGCCATGTACAAGTGCAGAACCCCCTATTATGTATGCTAATATCTGACAGAGTAAAACGTCTTTGACTGGCTAATACAATGGTCGGTGGATTTTATCAGTAATGGGCCTTAGACTGATTATACTTCCTCAACAAGCATACAGTATGCATATTTGGCGAAATTTTTTTTAACCAAATGCAAACTGCATAACTTGGAAATCGCATGAAAACAACCCACATAAAAAGACAGCCAACTGTATATGTTCCATAACTGTTGAAAATTTGCATGAAACCAAAATTATGAATTATAATTAACGTACAACCCCATAAAAAGGTTTGTGAATGTTAAATAAAATAGGTTTCTTAATAAATTTTTCTTTCTGAAGCCAAAAGATTTATATACCGTATTCCAATAAGGGCCGCCCTGGAATAAACGCCACCCTCTAATAAGCACCGCAGCATCAGCTTGAAATAAACATTAGACGCCGCTCTCCAATAATCGCTGCTGCCCTTGCCAATCATCATACTTTTATCCCACCTGCACCAGGGTCGGGTATGCAGATTCTAGCCTGCCACTCCCACCTATCTCCCACCATGTCCCTGTCCACCCTACACTGCCATATCCTTATGGATATCCCACGTCTGCTTCAGTCTCCTCCTGCACTGGGTGCTTCTGTCTATTTTTTGGCGATGTCCACCACCCCAAGCTAACTCACATATACTCTTTCATAATTCTGTCAGCTCTTGACACCCCACTCATTTACTGCAGCACTCACACCTCAGCTACTTGCATTCCATCGATGTGGCTGTTCTGAACTACCCAACACTCTGATCCATAAATCATAGCTGGCCTAACCACCACCCTGTAAAAGTTCCCTTTCAATTAGATTGGGACTCTCCTATCACACAGGACACCTTTTAGTCCATCTCCACTTCAACCATCTGCCATAGATTCTATGGGTCACATTAGAGTTTATTTCCCTATTGCTATGGAACGTTCACCAGTTCGCCCATAGAAAATATGTCACTGTTATTTTTACCATACATTGTTGTCGTCTATGAAAGCTGACAAAATTAATAAGCGCCGCCTTCTAATAAGCGCCGCCTTCTAATAAACGCCGCCTTCTAATAAACGCCTCCCTCTAGTAAGCGCTGCACCAAAAACGCCACAAAATAAACAAGCGGCATGGCGTTTATTGAAATAAATATGGTAAATCCTTATTTAGATTTGTATTTAAATTCAACTGTCTATTTGGTAAGGGAATGCACCATTTGCAAACTGTAAATTACTTTCATCATCAGAATTTACTGTCTATTCAATAGATCTCTTTGGTATAGGCCAGCGTTTCCCAATCTGTGGTACGTGAGTTGCTGGTTGGTGGTATGTGAAAAATAATCAATAATGGCGAACATAAAAAATAAAAAAAAAGATAAATTATGAAAATATCATAGAAATGTTTTTTCCTATACTTAATAAAAATTATTTTAATTAATAACATTATACAGTAAAGTTGTTAATATGTATAGTCAATGATTCGCAATTTCCTTAACAATATTAATATTTGAGGGAACATTTTTGGGCGAGCAACACGTTTTTTTATAAATGGGGGAGGTATTTTTTGTGGAACGTCCCATTTTGATTTCTGGAAAATATGGTGTCACCATAAAATTTATAATGCAAATAAAATTAGACTATTTTTCGAGACTATTTTCCAGTGGTATGGCAAATAGTGGAGCACAGTAGTCCAAATTGGTTTCCCTATAGGCAGCAGTTATCTAGGGAAATTGAAATGATACAAAGGAGGGCTGCAAGAATTGTACTGCTCAGACATGATAACGGAATTCAGGTGGGACTCACTACATCCGAGGCGGGTATCTTACAGCATTAAGCTTTTTCACAGACTGCTGAAATTAGGATATGAGGGTAACCCGGAGGCAGCTTATCCCTGGTAGACTATGGGGGAGAACGGATCATCCCTTCACACTGAAAGAGGTTGGGCATGAATCCACTCGTATTACTGGTCTTTTCTTCCAAGGGTCATTTGGCAATGGAATTACCGTAATTATTCTAATAAACAGCGCCCTCTAATAAACGGCGCGCCGTTTATTTCAAAACTGTCTGGAAGTGATCATGCAAGTTAACTTGACTTTTTTTAATGATTAGCCCTTTAATGCTACACAGGGGTACTGGTATCGTCATCATCACACCCTTATCCAGCCTGTGGTAGGGTTGGGTCCGTGGCTCCATTGAACATGCTATGACTGGAAACACCCCAGCCAGGCATATGGAACCCACAGGAATATTGGCTGGTTGTCTGTGGGGGATGCCGGCCTATCCCACTGTTCCAACACCACATTTTACAAACAAAATATAAATTTTGGCAGGTAAATTAATGCTTTGTCAGTTTTAATATTGCATGGTGTCTGACTTATTGCACAATAACTATAATGCAATAAGGAATGAGGCTCATGCCTGAACAGAGGTACTGGTGTACCCCAAGGTTTTTCTTCCTCCTCTCTGTTCTGTGGGTGACCCTGGTGCAATGTGATTCACAGTATTTTCACATGATAGGTTGAACTTCCTAAGAAGTCACAGATGTGTAGCATCTGTACCTCTGTGTAGCAACTGTGTAAAGTTTAAATGACCATACGAAGTGCAGGAAATGCCATATGCAGTGCATAAAGAGCAAAAAATTCATTTGCTTTAACCACCGCATTAAAATTGTTCAAATTGTTTATCATGATATTCTGTTTCTGAGCATTGCAAACAAGCAATCACACTATCCACTATATGGTGTAAACATCAGTGAAATAATTTGCTGGCAAGTGCTCTCTAGATAGTTTTTTCAGACACTACTTGCACACATTTTCGCTACTCATGTAAATGCTTGCACAAGTTACCATGCGAAGTACTTGCGCAAGTTGTTTGCTCCTGTAAACTAAGGCTTAGTGCAGATATTGTTGAAAGAAAAGTTTCAAAAAGAAAGTATTCTTTAGCATTTAAATTGCTGGGAATTTCTGCAGCTGAGAATGATGGTAATTGTCCTGTGCCTAAACCTCTACAGTTATCTGAATCTAGGGTAAGGATTTAAATTTTAAATGAACCATTGATTATTTTTCTGAATTTCATTTTGCCAATAAATTCAGATTTGAGATTGGCATCAGCAAAAATCAAAATTAATGGAATCAACTTGTCCAGCTAAAAAGTTTCCATTTATAAATTGAAAAAAATAATAAACAGCGCCCTCCAATAAACGGCGCAATAAAAAAAGGATTTGAAAAAAAAAATTATACGGCGCGCCGTTTATTAGAATAAATACGGTATCTGTGGGGATGATGTGAGAAAGTTTCTGCAAGAAGGTGCCATTATAGCAGGTATGCAATAGTTGGCTGAATAGATGATCTTAGGAATGAGAGTCATTCTCTCCACTGCCAAATTGGCCTATCAGGGCTGCTTGTAGTATATTCAATTAGAATTAGAAAATAATACACTCACAATAAAACATTTCATGAAGTACAATCATTTTTACAAAGTGGTACAATTTAGCGTGATGTGCTACGCAGTGGTACATAAACCAAAAAAGGTTGGGAAACGCTGGTCTAGGTGACTACTCATGGTGTGATGCAAGGGTTGTAAAGGGGGCAGAGGTCAGAAACAAGGGGGGGGGGAGTGATTCATTGACTATTTTAGGAAGGTACTAAAAGATTTGTTACAATATTTAATTCTTTCACCTCTAAATTGAGAAATATAAAAAGAGTGTAGTCTGTGAGGCTAATGTATAGTAATCTAGGGTAAAAATCAAATGAAACCCACACAACTTCAAAATCGCATAAAAATAAACAGCATAAAAAGAGACTCAACTGTACTTCCATTTTTGCATAATTCTCTGGGGGTGGGGCGTTCTGTTGGTCCCAAATAGATTTGCACCACTGCAAAGCGCCCATATGTCCCAACTGGACAAGCAGAATGGGTTTCCCCAATATAATAGGGAGATTGAGCCAATCTCCCTCTTTGCATTAAATGAAATGTGATGTTAACTACTAAATAAATGTATGATCAGTTTTAGAAAGTGTGGCCCTCTGCTAACCACGGCCTTCTAAAGTGGCCCCTGGGCCAAAACAATTGCCCACCCCTGTCCTAGACGATACACTAGATAGCAGACGAAAAGCCTAAGTGTGCATGCTCACCAAATATCGTTTCGTTTGGTAGCTATAGTTGGATACAATAAATTGTCCATTTATCGTCCTGGTTAGTGTACCCGACGATATTTGGTGAGCATGCACACTTAGGTTTGTCGTCTGATATTGGGTGGCTCATCTAGGCTCTAGGGGAATTAGAATATAATTTACTTAGTTGGCCACTGAATGGCGCTAGCTGAATGCCATTAACCAAGGTCTGTATACAGTAGAATCTCGTTATATCGAACCTCAGGGGACCGTGAAAAATAGTTCGATATATCTGAGATTCGATATATCCAAATCCGGGATTATATGTAAAGCTAAAATTTACATCGGGCGGGACCGGCGCTCAAGCTTCGATATAAGCGGGAATAAACAGGATTTCGATATAAGCGAGTTCGATATACCGAAGTTCTACTGTATATATATAAGGTCCCACAAATAGGTGTACCACCAACTGCGCATGACGTAGATTGTACACTTTCAAATTAAGCGTCTGCTATCGACATGAAAAGCATTGCGTGAACATCTACATTTCAGTCCATGCATTTCTCTCTCCTTGGAATAGAAGATAGTGATTTGCGCTGTTTATATTTACAGTTATTAATGATGATAATTATTATTAGTTATCAACAATTTTTAGGGGTAATTTATTAAACCCTACAAAAGTGTTGGAAACTGCAATAATTAAATGTGTGGAGTGTTAAGAGCTGATAGAATTAGGCCCAGCACAAAATGAGACGCAGTCTCCGCAGGGTGACTCACTATAAATTTTCTCCCTCATTTTTTCTGCAATGCCAACTGTTATTGTCATGCCGACTTCATGCAGGAAACTGTGGAATTGGCACTGCACTCCACAGGGTCACGTTGTGCAGGCACTGAGTCACATCACCCTGTGACTTAACATGTGCAACTACCTACTATCATGTGAGCCACAGAAATTTATTGTGAGTCCCCCTGCATCACCTGCAGAAACTGCATCTCATTTTTTGCTGGGCTTTAGGACTGTGTATATTAGATGTAGCCTGGGGGTGGTGGGCAATGCAGAAAAAATGGAGGAGAATTGGCTGAGGTGGTATGGACATGTCATGAGAAGAGGGAAGGAGGAGCTTGTTGGGTCCTTGCCAGGAATGCAAGTGGTGAGTAGCATCCAGGGCAGGGGTAGACCAAAATAGACATGGGAACAGGTTGTGGAACAGGTGTGGGGTGGATGGCGACCTGGTGGGGGACAGACGGGAGTGGAGGGCTAGAACCCACAGACCCGACCCTGCCACAGGCGGGATAAGGGTATGATGATGATGATGAGTTGAATAAACAGTTGTTTGAATTGGATTCTAAAAACAAGCTAAAAAATGAAAAAATTGTAAATAAACATTGCTTTGTCACCAATAATGATTGTTTTTTTTTTGTTTTTATTTATTGATTCAACTATTCGTGGCTCTTTTAAATATATTATTTTTTAAATAAATATATTTTTTCAGCAAGTAATATGAATGTTAAAGCAGTATATTTATTCGCGCTATGTACAATGTACGTCATATCACGTGACCTATACATGCGAGTTGGGGGACCTTATATATACTGACCTTGCCATTAACCATCTGCTCAAGCTGATTTTTTGATGGCGACCATCCCATGCGAAATCGTCACTTCCTTATCGTTTTGTCCTCTCAGAACGATTCGCTAATCTCCCTAATAAAACAAAAACACAATTATTGCAACATGTTAGTTTTATACTGTAATTGGCCCCCTACTTGTGGTTGCCCTTTTTTAATGACTGTGACTCTTTCTGTAGCTTTTGCTCTGCCTGTAACATGCAAAGGGGTGAGTGAAATCCTGCATTGTTTGCAGAACAAAAAATACATAGTGGTAAGGCTATGTCTTTTCCATTTGGTAGACCTCGTAAGAATGCTTGTGTCTCCCGAAAGAAGATTAGACTGTCTTCTTGTTGGGTCACATTTGTCCTGCACTCTGCCCAACTCAACTGGCTCCAGACTGTGTCCTTCGATGCACAACAGCATATAATAATGGGCTGAAAAAAATTCAAATCCTGTAAGAAAGATATTTCACTTAATGTCAATTGCCGTTAGCAAGAATAGATTTAAGTGGTTGCTGCCTTCATGTTCATCTGTGTGTAAGTTAATTACATGTATGATGTAAGCGACCAGTTAATTTTATTCCAGTGAGTGGGGCCACAGGGGCTGCAGCACACTGGTTTGCCCAAGAGCCTATCATGCTGCTAACATGGCACTGGAGTGGTTGTATTGAACAGGTATTGTGCCAGACAAACCACTTCTCGTCTGATCACTGAAGTTAAGAAGGGGTGCCTGTTTGGGAACACTGGGTACTGGTATGGGCATTTGATGAGAAGAGGGGAGGAGCTAGTTAGGTCCATAATGGGGATACAGGTTGTTGGATTTTGTTAGTTAGTTGGAACTACAACGTCCATTATAGCCCCGTCCACTGCATAGTTCTAATGCAGGACTGCACAGACACCAGGCTGATGTGACGATTTTTGGGTATTAGCGGTACCCAATTTTCCCAAGCGGCCACCCATGTTAGTACTAGTTTGATTGTTATTTTGCAGAGAAGGGGTTGGGGACTAAGCCAAGCAGCCATAACAGGTCGAACCCTCAGGAGGCTGCTCGCGGGAGATGAGGAAGTAGGTCTAGAGAATGTAGGAGAGGGGATATTTGCAGCACCAGACGTTCTTTACTAACCACCCATGCTAGTATTAACGTGGGCTTGGCTTAACTTCAGTGATCTCACGAGAACTGGTGTGTCCAACGCTATACACCATAGGTTATCGGTAGCACCCGGTAAAGGGGGTGACCAAAGCAGACGTGGGTATTAGCAGTACCAGATATTCCCGAGCGGTGACCCATGCTAGAACTAGCTGGGGTTGCGTTGCTTAACTTCGGTGAACAGATGGTTATTCTATACTGGCATTAGAGCTGGAGTGGATGCGGGCCTTCGGAGCCTGCGCTAACAGCGGGCGCCGCTTTGATGTTTTAACATCTTTTAAATTTGCAGAGGGGCGCTAAAGGCCCTAGAACCCAGACCCTGATTGGAATCCACCCGAAGTTATATAGGTTACCCGAAGTTATAGTTACCCTTATCCCGCCTATGGCAGGGTCGGGTACCCATCTTGTCCCTCTGACTGGACGCAAGGGTTTTATATTGGACAGTGTTTTCCACAACCGGGAGCGGACTACAGTTGCAACTTCTATGCTTATTTATCCTCGGCCTACCGTTCGTCGGGGAATTGCATCGACGCAGGGGGGCGAGCTTCTACACCTGGAAATCTTGCCTCATCTACCCGTTGCATAGTAGAGAGGGTTCTTTTACGTGCAAATGCCATAGCCATCGTACACCACACGGGACCCCACTTTTACTTCTCATTCGAAAGAAGTCGCACTCGAGGCCTCTTTCTTGCCTGAATGGAGCCAACCCACCTCAGTCCAGTATCGAACCTAGAACCACTGAGGCAGTTACCGAGCGTGCTACCGACTGTGCCACCGAGGCGAGTTATATGACATTTGAAACGTGGTAATAAAAATTATACACGTACATTCCAGGATGCAGGGCAGTGTCGTCCAGTCCTAGTCCCTGTTTGAGGATATTGCGGTCAAGAGGTGTATCAGGCAATCCAGTTTCTAGGGCATTTCAAAAGCGAACAGGTAATTTTATTAACGGCAATTGTAGTTTTGGACGAAAAGTTAGAAAATAGTTACCGGCTTCTAGTACAGAAGCAGTATGCTTATAATTGTGATAATGTAAATATTCTCTGATGAGCTCATTCAAAAGAATGTCTTCCGGTCTGGATTTTTCCAGTGGTCCACATCGGTCGTCCATCAAGTTGAAGAGTTCTGCTCGCAGCCTCGAACGCATATCATTTAAAATTCCATTTCTTTCCAAGGCTTCTGTTAGAGCTGAAAAGGTAATAGAGATTCAAGTTCAGTGCAACCACCAGTGCAACCAGTGCAACGTCCTTAAGGGCTGGGATCAGAGAAGCCCTTGTGGTAGCTGGAGACATGCTGGTAACAGACCACTGCCAAAAATCACAAGCAAAGAATATGACATATGACTTTCAAACTCACTTCACTGCATCTTTTTTTTTTTGCAGCTCAGCCCTGAATTTGTGGCTTCACGGACTGTAGTGGCAGGGAACGCTTTGCAGAAACCAGGGGAAACAAAGCTCTTCCTATGAACGGGTTAAATTTCACATCTGTAAGTGACTCAATTCAGGAAAATTTGCATTGTTTAAACTGATAGTCAGTTGGGGGGTCCAGAATAAGGGTCTTCTTGGAACTGGAATTCCCTTAGCAGTATGAAAGTGGGAGTTCAATGCTTGTAGACATGTTTGTCCTAAGCTGATGTGTGAAGCAGTGGCGTCACCAGGTGCGGTGACATCATGGTGTCCCCCCTCTCCCGCAAAAAAGGCCCCTTCTTCTACTTTGGTGTCACCCCATTTCTCACGGTGCGAGCGGTGCCACCCGCACACTGGTGTGGGGCCATGAAGGTTTAGCAAACAGGAGGCTTTGGTCATCTCAAGGGGGAGCAACCGTAAATAGACGGAAATGAAGTCACCCAATAACGTTCAAATCGTCAACTAGCGAGGACCTTCGAGGGTATCAGGGAAGAGTAAGTCCTTCAATATGCTAATCCTGACTCGGTTGTGCAGAGGCGCTCGACTACTGCATCAGTGGTTCGACGTTCGATACTCGATTGAGGAGGGCTGACTTCTAACGGGAGCGAGAGGCTTGGAGTGCGCCTTCCGTTAGATGAGAAGTAAAGCCGTGGCCCCGTGTGGTGCGTACGATATAATACTTGCCCGTGAATTCACCGAAAACTTCCCTGGTGCAGGAGCGAGCTCAAAGGAGTGCCCCAAAGAGCAGCAGGCCGACGATAAATACGAATAGGGGTTGCAGCATTAGGTCGGTAGCCAACTGCGCAAAATTTACCGTCCAACAGATCATCCGTGTCCCTGTAGGACCAAAATGGGTACCTGACTTTCCCATAGGAGGCAAAAGGGTTACTAGTTGCTTTTGATTTAACCATGGGGCAAGCTACCAACCCAGGCTAGGATCTCTATTTCTAGACTCGTTTACAACACGGCAACTGATGCCCCAAATATTTGTATAATTTCCAAAACAGTTTGGACAACATCGAAATCACAGGTTTAGAATGTTGGGGCAATGCAAGAATTCTAGAAACTTCATGAAGAATTATAGTCTAACATAATCAATCCTAACCAAACCCGTAAAACTCAAGCAAAGGGCATTTTTGCTTCATGTCCCTACTCCCTGGAACAGGAAAATTGAATTAAGAAACCAGCAAAATAGAAAATTCAATATTTCTTTTGAAGTGCCCTCATTAGATGACTGAAATGATAGAACTGTACTAGTGGGAGGCTTCATGCCCATTGCAGAGGTTAAGGTCCACTGAGTTTCACTCAATTTGCATTACCCCACCCCTGAAATGACCTTAAGCCTGGAAAAGAGCAAGCGGCTGTATTGCCATGGACACACCAGTTCTTGTCTGATCACTGAACTAACAAAACCCCAGATAGTACAATGAAACCTATTTGCACACACCTCTGTTGTAACATATTATGAATAGTGGTTTCACACAACTGATAGGAAGTCAGTAAATGCCATTAAAACTTTAGGTGAGAGGTCACTGCTGATTTACTAAGGTTCATGTACACTATAGAGAAAAACTTTGCTAGATGTCACTGCTCTAAACCCAGAATTCCCCTTGAACCCGATCACCTCCATCCCCCATCCCTCTCCCCTTCTCTGGAGGAAGGGATCTTTGACCTTTTAGTCAATCTCCTCAAAGCTAAAAACCCTATGCACTTGCCATATAGCCTGGTACACATTAGTCAAGTAGAAGAAGCAAGTGACGTATGATATGTGACGTGTCACTTGCCACAAAGAGGCAAGTAGAAAAACACTGTTTACTGGCAAGTTCATTGTTGAGAAGCTGTCAAGATGAGCGCATTACAACCCTATAGACATCAATTAGCATGTCTGCCAACCAAAAGCCCTGCAAGTCCCGCTAACTTTTTCTAATAAATATTCGTTCCAGCAGCAACCAATCGCAAGCAGTATTTTAGCAGTGAGGGATTGTGGGAAGGCGTTACTTGCCTGAAAAATTGGAAGGGATTCTAATTTTATTACTTGCCTTTTTACTTGGTTACTTGACTATCTCAGCTAGGTTCACACGTGGCAACTTGCCACTTGATGACCTACTTGCTCTTTCTACTTGACTAATGTGTACCAGGCTTATGTCAAAGTCAGTGGCGAATCCAGGATTTTCGCCAGGGGAGTAGGTGGGGTGCTAACACTCACAAATACACATATTTTAGTATCTTGTTGGTCCACCTTTTGCTGCTATCACAGCATCTACTCTCCAGGGCATACTGTCCACAAGGTTTTGATATGTTGTGACAGATAACACTGGTCAGCATGATTTTTGATGTCTTTATGATGTTACCTGATTTGAAACCAGTTTTTTATGCTGGTTTCAAATATTCAATTAGTTGTTTTCCATCAAGTATAGTTTTTAAACAAATCTGCTTTAATGATGTGCTGAGACATGCTAAATTTCAAGATTATTGTTTGATGTCTGAGTTTACAACAGGTAGAAGGCCACATTTCTGGGTTGAATTTCAAGAATAAAGGGCGGTGAAATAAAGTTATCTTGCATGAAGTTGGGAGATGTCATAGTATTTGGCACCATGGTGAAGTTTTTGGGCCCAAATAACTCATTTATTCATGCAGGCAGAACTTAATGATTTGGTGAGAGATTTGAAGTTATCAAAAGGGCATCTGGAATGGTGGGGGACTTAGTGAAGGATAGACGGGAGTGGAGGACTGGAACCCATAGACCAGACCCTGCCTCAGGCAGGAGAAGGGTGAGATGATGATGATGATTTGAACTTATCTAAAAGTGCAGCAAAAGTTCTTGGTTTTAGGTTAAAATCAAAAAACCATTTAGCACCAGGGACATTTTTCTAATGGTATCACCATTCAGAAGAAGAGTTACTGTCATTCTTTGCTAAGGAACACTCAATAGTGTTTTGCTGTGGCATTCCTGGCCACATGAAATATTTTGAAATCCAATATGCTGCTTCTGAGTGGAGGCTCTGCATTGACTCCTCCAAAAGGAGTTTAAAGTCAATACTTTTTCATAATGGGAGTAAGTAGTTTATTCTGTCCAGCTAAGAGAGTCTTTTGAAAGTGTAAAAAAAAGTGTTGATGAAAATTAAAAATGAGGAGCACAACTGGCATGCACTGTATGTGGAGATTTCAACATGATAGGCATGCTTCTTGGTCAGCAAGCAGGCTATACAAAAATGTCATGCTTTTTGTGAGTGGGACAGTAGAGCAAAAGATAAGCTCTGGGTGAAGAAAACATGGCCAAAAAGAAAGCATCTCTTGCCAGGGACAAATAATATTTAGTGGAGACCATGCTGGAAAAGTAGAAGAAACTTGGATGCAATATGAGTGTTAAATTGTACTTTCTACACTCCAACATTTGAAATATTTCCCAAACAACATTGGAGATTTTGGTGAAATCTTTCACCATTCTCCTCACTAAGATATTAAAGAGATGGAACAGAGGTGCTGGAACCTCGAACGAGAGTGCAAGAAACATCCAAAATGTTCAAGGAGGTCAAAGAAAGGGAAGTTTGAAGTAGAATAAAAGTACTTCAAATCCATTCCAGACCAATACATTTTTTATAAGTCCAAGAAATCAGACAAAATATTGTTTTTTAAACATTCCTCTTAAAACTATTATAATTTAAGGAGATGCTTTTGTGTAATAATATTTCCAAGAAATCAATCAAAATTCATGTAAGTTAAAGTAATTATTAGCGATTTGTGAAAAATCTGGACGTGCCTGAGAAAAACTAAACCCATATTTGAAATCAACAGCCAAAGACGATTGGGAATCAGCTGAATTCTTGCAATCATCAGAAATTTTTTTTCAAAATGCAGCCCTGTTTAATTTATGCTGATCTGCCATACGTGTCTTGGACAGTTCCATCACAAATGTCGGGCACTCTGCACAAGTGCGCAATTGACGTTCCAATGCATCCCACAGGTGTTTGATGGGGTTCAGATCGGGACTCTGTGCAGGACAGTCAAGTTCTCTAACTCCCATTTCATCAAACCATGTGCCTACAGACCGTGCTCTATGGCAAGGTGCATTATTGTGCTGAAACAGAAAAGGGCCATTGCCAAATTGCTGCCAGAAAGATGGGAGTGCTGCGTTGTCCAAGGTGTCTCTGTGTTTAGATGCCCACCCACCGAAACGATTGCACCCAACCCATACCATGAGAAGCACCCCCAAACCATCACTGACCATCCGCCAAACTTCACCGTGGGCACAACACAGCTTGGCAGGTAACGTTCGCCTTACCCAAACCCATCCATCCGATTGCCACATGGTGTAGCAAGACTCATCGCTCCATTCAACCATTTGCCATTGATCCAGAGTCCCATGTCGCCGCTCTTTGCACCATTGCAATCTCCTCGCTGCATTGCAGGTGTTGATGTGAGGCTTGTGGGCTGCCGCTCTCCCATTAAAACCCATTGCATGCAGTTCCCTGCAAACAGTGAGGGTGCACCATTTTGGACTCTGTTGCTGTTTGTTTTTGTTTTAGGGTCCTTCAGCTACAAGGTCATTAGAGGCCCACCCACAGTGTAGTTATGCAGAGACTGCACAGACACTACACTATTGCAACAATTTTTTTGGTATTAGCAGTACCCAATTTTCCCAAGCGACCACCCATGTCAGTACTAACTGGAGTTGCGTTGCTTAACTTCAGTGATCGACGAGAACTGGTGTGTGTCCAACACAATTTGCCACTCCACGACTCTCTTGCTGCTGGGAAGTTTGTGGTCCTAGTCCAGATGGATGTGGCTAAAGCCTTCAACATGATAGATCACTATCTGTTGTTGGTGGCGATTTCCAGCCAATTGGATAATTCCTACCTGGTTAACTTCATAGCGTCTTTCCAGGAAAGACGATTTGTGGTATCTCATTCCTTGGGTATCCAACGTCTTCTAAAAAGGGGAGTCCACAAGGTTCTATCCTGGGGCCACTTCGCTTCAATTTGGCTAATCTCCCAAAGGTCTGCAGGGGCTGGACTCCAGTGTCTTATGTCAACGACAATTTTTTTACATGCACAACATCAGCCACTGACTTAGTACTTGTGCTCTCGGCCATTGACCCTGTTTTATCTCATCTCTGAGAATGTTATGCATCTCTCCACATGTGCCTCAATGTCTCCAAAACTAAGACCTCTCTTTCATCAGCCAAGGAATGTGCCAGAGTTCCCAATTTCTAAAGGTTTTCTGTACAGCAGCGCAAATCTTGGGAATTACGTTTGACACCAGGTTTTCCTTTCAGGATCACCTGCAATTCCTCACTGCCACTATAAGTGTTGTAGTTTACCTTTTCTGCCGACTTTGGTCGTGTGTCAGAAGAACTTTGCTGGTTAATACTTTCCATGCAAAGATTTATCCTGTCATTAGGTTCTCAAGCCTTGCTTTCCCCAATATCTCCACCACTCACTTTTCTCCACACCATAAGGCTGTGGCCATGGCGGATCAGAGAGAAAGGAGATGAAAGAGGTGCAATATTCAAGGATTCAAGCAGAGAAATGTATGGTCATGGTGGAGTGTTGAGAAAACTGCTTTCATGTGGTAGTGCCATCAGCTTGTGAAAGAAAAATATGTTGAGCAAAATTAACATGTAGATATTAATCGTTGGCGGCTGAGGCATGTGGATCGGCTGGAGAGTCGAGCTGTGTGAGGTGATGTGCTGATTATAAAGTAGATGAAGCACAAGTGACAGTGTGGAGACAGATTTTTATTCTACAGAAACGTGGGCTCGTTCTGCCGAACTCTAGTTCCACAGCATACACTGTCCAACAAAAGATGGTTGTTATACAATATGCAACAGCATTCAATGTCCAATAATGCTAAATGATGATAGAGAGGAAGAGGGAGGCTGCATGTCTGTGACTGAGAGTATGAGACATTGAGAGAATGCATGGATGTCATCGTCCAAGCATCATCTATATATTGGGTCCCTGACCAATGAATCACAAACTGATGACCATTGCCTCATGCATTCTTGACAGATGACCTAATACCTAAAGATCTTAAGACTATAAACTAGTAGGAACAGGTCACTAAGTTATGCAGGTCCATTGTTATATCTAAAGCGGCCCACAGATGGTCAACTTGGTTGTCAACCGTGTCGTCAACTTGCCATGTTGACGACAAGATTGATTGTCTGTGGGTAGGTTAAAGGTTGAAAGGTCAAGTTGAGGCAATGGTTGAAGTAAAATCAAAAACTTTAGATTTTTCATGGGAGGAGCCTATTGTTGTCAACCAAGTTGCTTTGTCTATGGCAGTGTTGTGAACTTCGCTGTCAACATTAGTGCACTTCAAAAATTTTTGAGTGAAGTTGGTGTGGAATGCTCTACAATATCAAGATACAGTGTCCAAAAGTGAAGAATAAAATTATGAAAGGGGCATAATTCGTGCACTGTATGAGAAGTTAGGGTCCTACCATGGTGACTCAGTAACTCCATCAGTGGTTCTAGGTTAGATACCGGACTGAGGTGGGTGGACCCCTTTTGGATGATAGAGATGCCCCTTCGGATGAGAAGAAAAACCGAGGTCCCGCATGGTGTACTATGGAATTTGCACAAAAAAGAACCCTCTACTATGCAGGAGCCCCCCCTGTCGCCGGTGGAATTTTCCAACCAACAGTAGACCAACAATAAATAAGCATTGGTCGGCAATGGCTATAGCAAAGAACCGTCCAATACATCAACGTTGTGTCAATTCAGAGAGACGAGGTCAGAGACCCAAACCCTGCCATAGGCGTGAAAGGGGTTATGAGTTGATGTGCATCAAATAAATAAGAATTAAAGCTTTTTTATTTAAATATTTGGGGCAAAACGTGTACCACCAAAATTAATGTAATGTGATCTGATGAGAACTGGTGTGTCCAAAGCAACTCGGCCACACACCAAAGCAACTCGGCCACACACCAATGCAACTCGGCTGCACACCAATGCAATTCAGCTGCACAACAATGCCACTTTGCCGCACACCAATGTAAACCGGCTGCACACCAATGCAACTCGGCCACACACCAATGCAACTCGGCCGCATACCAATGCAACTAGGCCACACACCAATGCAATTCGGCCACACCATAGTTTGAGTAAGCTATGTTACATCTTTTCACTTCAATTTTTTTTAAAACCATACACCAGTGAAAAACTTTCCTTTGTGCTGTCTCCTAGAAATCTACTAACCAAACAGAGGGCATGCCCAGTATTCCCAATCAATTTGTCAGTGTGCTCCCTCCAGGTGACCATAGTATTTAGAATAACTCCAAGGAACTTCTGAATCTCAACCCTCTTAACCCTCACACCACCTATGCAATAAGAAAGATCAAATCGCCTTCAGGACCTGCTTATCATAAGAAAGCTACATTTATGCAGGTTTAATTGCAATGACTCCCACTTTATGCTCCAGGTATACATCTTGTTTAGGTCCTGTTGCAATTCTGTACAGGAAGATAACCCTTCATCCACCACCCTTGCAATGCAGGTGCCATCTGCAGATAACCCTAAGTCATTAACATAAATGCCCTATATCACGTCGTCCTATATTATTAACATAAATTATATAGAGTATGATGTCTGAGGTATGATGTCCATTCGCAATTAATGTTTTAATAAAACTGCAGCCCTATGAATTACCAGATAACCTGACGTGCTAAGGCAAAATGGAGTATAGATAAATAATCAGCATAACTTATCCAATAAATCTAGCACTAAGTGAGAAATGTATTTTTTCCAAAGTAAAAATTTGTTCCTCCGTGTAATTATTAGCTTCGAAATCGTTCCCTGCAATTTCGTCTTGGCTATCATAAATTCATTTTGCACTTATCCAGCATGTGTAATTTAACGCCATCTAGTAATTACAAACGAAAACTATACGCTATAGCATCGCATTATAAACAATGTTGAAAAGCATTGCATTATAAATAATGTGACCCAAAATAATGTTGAAAAGCTTTGCATTATAAAATAATCATTTAATTAAATCTTAACTCTACTACTTGCAGAGGATGATAATTTGAATTTGCAAAGTTTATTTAATTTAAAGTGACCAGCTGTTCCTGAGAGCAAAGTGGGACGGGGGCTTTTGGTGAGTGCCCCAAGTAGGGTTGGTGAGACATGCTTTTCTGAAGAGCAAATAACAGAACTTGTAACTTCATACCTACTGTTCCTAATAGCTTGAATGTGTGTCCATCCAGCACAGGATGCATCATCATCATCATAATACCCTTATCCCACCTGCGGAAGGGTCGGGTCTGCAGGTCCTAGCCCTCCACCTCACACACTTGAGGTGTCCTCAATAAATTTATTAATTATTAGGAAACAGAATAAAGGTATGAACAATAACATTAAAATAACTACACGTGAAATTAACGAGAGGAATAACGGTTTCTGAGAGCAGAGGAAAAACACGTCTGTTACATAAAACGACTCAAAATAGAACTCCCGTTTGAATCCATAAAACAGAACTCCCCTTCTATTTTCTGGGTCCCTTCTAAGGCGTGCGCACGCGCGGCCGTGCATGTGCAGGCGCCGTACACACCAACACTACCATAGCCTTACAGACAACCTGCTCCCACATCTGCTTAAGTCTCTCCCAGCCCCGGGTGCTGCCGACTACCTGCATTCCTGAAGTGCCTAACAGCTCCTCCTCTTCTCATTACGTGTCCATACCATGTCACCCTATTTTACCTCATCTCTTTTGGTGATATCCACCACTCCCAGACTACCTCTAATATACTCATTCCTAATTCTATTTGCTTTCTACACCCCACTCATGTGCTGCAGCATTCCCATCTCAGCAACTTGCATTCTGTTGACGTGGCACTTCCTCACTGCCCAGCACTCTGATCCATATAGCATAGCAGGCCTAACCAACAGGTAGCCACTGCCCTGCAGAACCTCCCTTTCAACTAGATTGGGACCCTCCTATCACCAGTGCCGGATTTAGATGTTGAGAGGCCCTAGGCTATTTCAATTTTGAGGCCCCCTTCCAGCCCTCTTGAGGCCCTTTTCTTAAATTTTGAAGCCTGCTAAATGTTGAGCCCTAGGCTTCAGTCTAATTAGCATAATGGTAAATCTGGTACTGCCTATCACACAGGACTCTGCTTCCCTGTCTCCATTTCAACCATCCCCATTGATTCTATGGGTCCAGCACAGGATGACTGATGCTTTAATTTGATGCAGATAAGTTGCCAACCTAGAAGGATCATTCTGTGTGGGTGCTCTGTACACGTATTTCATTGAGGAGTTAATGCTTCAGAGAAGTTGCCCACAAAGTGGGACAAACGGGCGTCCCGCTGGGACAAGTGAGGGACGGCGGGACATGAAGTCTGAAATCGGGACTGTCCCGCCTAAATTGGAACGTCTGGTCACCCTATTTAATTTGTACTCTCCAATTCACCTAACGTTAAGATAGCTTCCACGGAGATACTACTGGAGCTAACTGTGCATGCGTGGGCTTGTAGCCAATGATTAACAAGCTCATTCATAGACAAGAAAGGAGGACATTAATTTTTGTTTTCTTCTCCTCATCAGAGGGCAGACAGCTGCAAAGGAGCAGAATGAAGTTGTATATTCATGTGGGAATGCCCACCTTCCATCTCTTTGCAAAATCCCTACTGTGCTGTGAAACAAACTTTTTTGCTTCAACCTCCCAACTTCTGTACACCTCTTTCCCCTCTTCCATCCTCCATTCTCCGCTATGGTCACTTCCATTGAAATATGACCATTTGCTTTGATAGCAGTCCTAATTGGTATCTTCACCTCGCTTCTCTCTGCTCCACCATGGCTGAATCCTTAGGCTTATAATCGAGTACTCAGGGCTATTTTCATTGGATGAACGACAACTGGGTGTATGCGATAATTGGGTGAATGCAACAATTGGGTGAAAACATGTTTTTAAATTTGCTTTTTGCCCCACGTAATCATGCTACACCGCGAAGCACAGCTGTCATGCAGAGCTGCGTTACTACAAGCAGCTTTACAAACGTGGATCATGAAGGTAGTCTGTCAGGGACCTGGTAGAGATATGTGGGAGCGGAGGATGTTGTAAATGAATAGGTATGTTTTCTGGGGCGACATGTTTTGTGAAATTCGCGATGATTTTGTGGAAAAAAAAATCGTCGAATCAAACAAAGGTTGTAAATCAGTAGGGTATTCTCTGAAATTATTTTTTGGGGTTGAGATTTTTGAATAAAAAGAAACTGTTTCTGTATTGCTTTAAGCTGACAGTGTAATACAGGTTGTTTTTACCCAGCAAGATGAACAACTCTCGGCTGGGCACCAAGCAATGCAAAAAAAAGTACACAGATCTCAATCAGCACATCAAAAGCATTGTTACAAAGTTTGCTGATAATGGCATTATTTGTTATTTGCATGGTATTGCTCAAAACTTGTCATTTTAATTCTTTGGCATAATGTGGTCAGGTATTTTCTTCCTGTCATAATAAACTTTGCATCATTAATTCAAACAACACAGAAACCATTTCTTATTTTTCAAAATCTGACCTCCACTAAACTAATTTAAGAGAAAAACCTACTGATTTACAACCTTCGTTTGATTCGACCATTATGTTTCCACAAAATCATCACTAATTTCAACAAATTGTCCTATTCACCCAATTATCATAGACCATTTTCAAAACACCCCATCAGACACATCTATAACTTTTCAGTAACAGATGCAGGCTTCAAACATTCAACACACTGCACATGTTCTGCAATTTACGTGCAATCGCCAATGCTCTTTGCTACCAGTTTAAACAATGTCATTAAAGAGTTTGTGGTGAACGTTGATGGAGACAATAGGGATTTTGCAAATACTCGTGATGTGGGCGTTCATGGACGAAAGACGAAAAGTGAACACACTTTTCATCCTTCCACATCGTCTACTGCATTATGAGGATGATAAAAACCAAAATAAACGTCCTCCTTTTTTGCGACGAATTGGCTTGTCTGTGGTTGGCTAAATGCCCGCACATGTGCATGTTACACACCAGCGTGAAATCTGGCATCCATTTTTTTCAAACGAAGCGACCGTAGGATAAAAACATAAAAAAAATGGAAAATAAAAGTGATGATCCCCAAAAGCTTTTTATGGAGATATAATTTACCTTGTATACAATGCTCTATACAAGTCAAATATTACAAAAAATTTTATTTTAATGATATTTTCATTCTTTTTTTTTGCTTAACGCTATTGCCATATAGAAAAATGTGTTGTCTGGCTCTCACAAGATGGCACACAATTACTGGGAATGGATAATTGCAAAATTGCCAAACGTAAGCCCAGACGAAACATAACAGGACGAATTGACACCTTGTATTTGTCTTTCATTATATTCGTCCCGTCTAATTGCAAAATCCCTATTACAGAGGCAGAAATACGATGAGGCAAAATGAGGCAACTGTTTGTGTTGATGGGCCCTAAAACACCAACAAACAAACCAAAAATGGACCTCACACTTTCAATCTGGCATCAATTCAATCCAGGTTGATGGCATTTATTCGATTATTCGAATAAATATCAATCCATTACATCAATCCGTCAACATGGACAATACACATTCAATCTTTCATCAATCTGGATCATGGAATTGGATTGAACTGATGCCAGATTGAACATGTAAGGTCCATTAAACGAAACGATATTTGGTGAGCATATGCACTTAGGTTTTTCAACTGCTATCTAGTGTATCACCTAGGACAGGCTAGTCTAGGAGGACGATTCACTCAATCTCCCTATTATCCCTCTCCTTTCTTGATAGCATCAGCTCAGACCCATCAAACCCAGCGGGCAAACCCGTCAAACCCTCAGGACCTTTGGAGAAAATATTTCCCCTTTAACTATTTTTCCCACTGGATCCTTACACACTGCACACTTGTCTGTACCAGTATGATGAATATTGTAAATGTTTGATTCTGCTTTAATTATACTATGGCAGGCAGGGCCATAACGAGGGTGTGGCAAAGAAGGCAGCTGTCATGGGCACAACTGGGTGTGGGGTGCAAAATGTTTAAGTGTTGTCTCATTATTGGGTTACGGGCAAGTGAAAATTAGACACTTGCCAATGGTTCTTCACACCCCTGTTACAGCACTGATGGCAGGTACAGTATGTGAATTGATTAAATAAATAAATGAAATGTGCTTCTATAGTGAAAATGGGAAAAAGGTTTGTATTTGATAGGTGGCATGCTTTTTCATCTTGCTACTTGATACTTTTGCACAGTTCATTACCCGACATGGGCAGTAGGGATTTTGTATTTACCTGTGACATGGGTATTTCCTAGACGAAAGACGAGAAGTGAACAACCTTCTCGTCCACCACTGTCATCTGCTACACTAAATAGACGGTAAAATCAGAAATAAACGTCCTTAGGCACGTTTTGGCATTTGACCAGGTCACTTTTGGTCACATTGTTTTAGAAACAATGCGTTTTGGTGGTGCACAAGCTGGTTTGGTCATTTGTTTTGGTGAACTTTGGTCAGACCAAAGGATGACCAACATGACCAAAATAAAATCGTGGTCTGTGTGTTTGGTCAAGGAAAAATAAAAATGGTGGCATGCTCCAACCAGTTGTAGCAGATGACAGAAGGTACTGGTAACAAGTTTAAATTATACAAATTCGTTTGTTGTATTAATTTAGTGATATTTTAGTTTGGGAAATTCTTTTTTTTTAAGTTTATTGAATTTATTATTTTTTTAACTTTAGTGAATTCGTTTTTTAGTTCATGAATTACTTTTGTTTAGTGGATTTTTTTTCATTTTAGTAAATTCATATTTTTTTTTAGCTTAGTGGATTAATTTTTTTTCATTTTAGGGAATTGTTTTTATATTGTAGTGCATTTGGTTTTAAGTTAAGGGAATTCATTTTCTTAAGTTTAGTGAATTCCTTGTCGCGGGTCCTAAAATGTCTGACCAAAGCGTTTTGGCGATCCCTTTTGGTCCGACCAAACATGATATTGTGGTCAAACCACAATTGACCAGGTTAATCGCGAAAACGCGCCTATAGTTTCTCGTGACGAGTGGGCTTGCCTGCTATTGGTTAAATGCTTGTGCATGTGCAAGTCACTTTCAAGCGTGCAACCTGGCATCCATTTTTTTACACGAAGCGACGGAGAGATTAAAACGCCAAAAAATGGAAAATAAAAGTAATGATCCCAACACCTGTTAATGCAGATATAATTTATGTTATATGCAATGTTTTATACAATGCAATAATTATAAAGAACGTTATTTTAATGAGATTTTGATTCGTTTTACTTAACGCTTCTACCATATAGCCAAATTATGTTTTGTCTGGCATTCAATAGATGCCACACAATTATCAGAAAGGGATAATTGCAATGTTGCCAAACGTAAGCCGAGACGAAACAGAAGAGGACGAACTGAAACCTGATATTCGTCTTTCGTTACGTCCGTCCCTTCTAAATGCAAAATCCCTGGTAGCACGATTGGTATACTGCACGATTGGCAGTTCCGGGATACGAACCGAAACCTCTCGGCACTTCAAAACTAACATGAGGTTAAAACGAGTTGTGCGAGGATGGTTCAAATCAAACCACTGAATGATTTAAAAATCAGTTTAACGATATATGTTGACAAGTACCTGCTTTTAATTGATCCTTCTTCTCCATTTCGATCATATCTTTGCATGACAAAATGTGAAATTGCCGTGGGAACTGCAGCGCCCCTTGCGGCCAGTTGGATTCGATTCACCGGAAGTCAACGAAATTCGCGTATAATTTTTTTCGGCGCGAAGTGTATTTGTTTGGTTGTCGACGAGGGTTTATTTTTGTTTTTAAAATGCTATAACAATTGAAATGCTTTAAATAGTTGGTGAAAAGTAATGCTAGTAGTAATTGTGTGAGTGTTCTCACCCTCGATCACTGCTGATAAATGTCTGACGACGATATTCGAACACTTGCTGAGGTGAGTTGCGTCGTTCGAATTTAGCATTCTCAATGGTATCTAAACAACATTGTTTTGAAGACTTGCTTTAGTTCCACATTAATAACTGCAATTACTATAGTAATTCTGCTGAAAGTTATTGATGAGTAGTTACTACGGCTTACATGAGAATTCGATGAGAATCTTGATTCGCAAAGTAAGCCTACAAGTATTCGCGCTGCTCATGGCTATTGCAGACCGCAAATCCGTCAACAAATGCTATACGCGTGTTATTTCTTGAGTGAGATATCGTATTGAAATAAGTTTTATGGGTAGCTCACCTGTTGGATAATTGTCAGAGATACCTGTAATTGCATTTGTAACCCATCTCTTGCAGCGCAAGTTACGAAAACTAATGTTCGAAGCGCACGAATGGCAAGTGAGCATCAGGGAGAAACTTTAAGGATTGAAACTCGAGTACTAAAAGCCAATTTCTTTCTGTTACCATCTTGTAAGGTAGTCATAAAGAACTTTCTGATTGTTGAGAATTCAGGAATTATCAGATTTCTGGCGAGAAATTCCTGGTTTCTTGTTGGGAAGATAGAATATTAGGGCTGTCTTGAGTTGTACTTAGATGTGCAGTTGGCGGCAGGTTGGCCTGAGGACAATTAAAGATATCTTGACCATTCGTTTTGTACTAATTTCGTTTTTTTCACTTCAGACGAAAGAACAGCAGTCGACACGAAGCATAACGACATTTTTCAAAGCCATTCCCAAAACAGCGCCTGGCACCAAACAGTTGCCTAGCGACACAGTTGTTCAAACTCCTCACAATGCAATTGGTAATTCTATTCCTCTTGTTCTCATGATCTCATCTGTTGAATTCTTTACTTAGTACACGTACTAGTGTAAAACGTACTCTGAACATTTGGAAAAATTGAAGGTTGGTTCTGCGCCTTAAAAATCAGCTAAATAATTCTGCAGACCATACGAAGATTCATATTAGGCAATTAAAAGTCGTATTATTCTTCCTTCCACTTCAAAATTTTTTAAACAATTAACCCTTTGATAATGGAGCACTCTAGGATTAAACGCCCAGTGGCACTCTGTTGGTTTTTTATGGACTGCATACCTTGCAACTAAGTTAATGTGGACACGAATTTCAAACGGCAGACAAACAAATTCTGTGTTAGTTACACAATTTGGCGAAATCCCTGCGAGTGGAGATTGTAATAAAAATTTTGTTCTTGTAGTCTGGGTCGCTGAAAACAACCCCCGTCAAGTTAGAATGCAATTTATTTTTCTAATTTCTTGTTAAACAAAAATCGTGTAAAAACAGTCTTGGGTACATTTTACTTTTAGGTTCTTAAAGTTTAATCAAGTTATTTAAGTGGCCTGTTTGTTTCAGAGTTAATTGCAGCAGTTCAGAGTTCAGTTGTAAGTAAGGAGTCCAAACTTCCTGACGATGACGACTGTAAAGGCAGCGCCTCAAATGTTAAAGGTATGCGTGTTGCTCTTTAAACTAATGATTGATTTTGCATGCAACATTTATGTTTCGAGGTTAGAGAAAGCATTAGAGACGCTAAGGAACTGCCAAAAATTCAGCTAGAAATGGGTAACCGGTAGGTGGGAGAAGAGTTATAGTGTTGATGGACGAATTGTTAGGGAGGAGGGTTCTTGTTGAGTAGAGTAAGCATTTCGTTAGAAAGTTCTTATCATGCCACATTTTTTTCAAAGGTATTAGCGATGTAATTGCTACAACCAAGGAACAGACGCCGAAAGAGGGTAAAGGTGACGTGAGGACCAAAAATATCAAAAAGAAAAGGGGAAGAAAACCAAAGCAGTCAGTCACTACATCTGTAGTGCCTTGCAACGCCAAAAGCGAAGTGGAGCTTGTGTATGTTTCTTATGAAGCGTTTTTAGAAAATGGTAAGCTGAGTGGTAAATCAAAAAACGAGCAATCATGTCGTGATGATAACGACGTTGAAACCGAAGTGGCAAAAAGTGATGTAAAGTCTCTGAAAATTGGCAAGAAAGGTCAAATTTCAACCTTCCCTTCTGATGTGAAAAGGGTTAAAAGTAAAGGTAAAGACTTGAGCAGATTGGATGTCAGAGGTGAAATTACGGGTTATTTTAAAAGTAACCAAACTAAACCAGTTAAGAATTTAGTGCGTAGTTCACCGTCAAAGGCAAGTTTGACCACTGGAAAGCGTCGTCGCAGGCAACTTTCAACATCGTTGTCCTCTAAATCAAAAGACGAATCTGCCATTAGGAAGTCACCGAGGTCCACACGTCACTTGAGGACATCGACGGACAGCGAGAGCAGCAAATTTGAAAAATGTAAGACTGTGAGGAAATTAAGAAGTAAACGGCAAACTTCACCCCGACCTAGTGTTCTGTCTGAGACTGAAGTGCTGCGGCGTTCGCCCAGGTTGCAGAGTTCAACCCAACCACTGTCAAAAGACAGCTGCAAACTTAATAGAACTAGGAAGAGCAGTGGCACATGTGCAGAAGTGACACCGAATGGGAAGGGACCACTGTCGTCGTCTTACAAAGTGGCGTTCATCTCTACCAGGAAGAGTCACAGTGGCATTAAAATTCGTTTGACAAGACTTTTAAATCAGAATGAGAAGCCTGCAGTAAGTTCTTCAATGTTTGAATCCTTGTTCGTGTGCAAAGATTGTTTTTTTCTGTTTTGTAAATGAATTATCTAATCATAGGTTGCTGTGCAAAAAGCTCGCAGACTTCTAAAGCGAGCAAAATTTGAATCTGCTGTTGGCAGGAAACCGACATCCGTAATCCAGTCTGTTGGAAGAACTAAGGTACTTCCTCTAACGTACGCTTGTGATACTGGTTATGGGTAGCAACTACTCACTCTTTGATCATTTTTGTTTTGCGCCTGTGGCAAGGTGGACTTTACTAAACTCTGTTTCTAGCAAGACTTCTCCCCCCCCCACCCTTTTTCCTGCGTCTGGTAGGGAGAGGAACCTATTCTCCGCAATCCAGTTTCTGGAAGAACGTGTAGTGCTTCACTAAACGTCGCCACCAATAATTTGAGTTTTTCCGTCTGTTGTAGGGTGGTTTAACTAAACACATTGTTTTACGTTATGGGTGTCAGCTACTCGCTCATTAACCCTTTTCCAGCCTGTGGTAGGGTGGGATACTTGGTCGATCTGCCGATCTAATACTGCAAACGCTATATTTTGCGTTGGGGGTCAGCGACAGCGGTCGAGCGACACCGAGTGGGTGAGAGTTTCTACATGTGAATATTTTGCTGACTACTCATCATTTTGTGCAGAAAGGGTTCTTTTATGTGCAGATGATATCGTACACACCACACGCGGCCGCACATTTGCTTCCCATCCAGGGTTGACTGCAATCGCTAGAAGGAAACCATCCGCCTTCACCAGAATTGAACCTGCAGCTACTGATTGACATGTCCACAACATTTTTCCTTTGAGCCACTGAGACGACGTGCCAACTGTTTTGGGAAATTGACAGAAGTTGAGAGTTTAATTTCAAATGTGTTTTACTCTTATGTTACTTCTAGTCTTTCTCGGTGTTTCTTGTTTGGTGAGCAGCTGTATTGCGTTGGACACACCAGTTCTCGTCAGATCACTGAAATTAAGTAGCGCAACCCCAGGTAGTAATAGCATGGGTGACCTCTTGGGAGCACTGGGCGAGTGCATGGTTTCTGGATCGATCTTGGCCAGGAGAATCTTTTCGGGCGAGGGGGAAGCGCCAAGTCTTCTGTTGGGTTGGTGTGTATGAGGTCACCACTGCAGGTGAAAATAACCCTTTCTACGTGAAGTGAATCTGCATATTTCCAGCTGTGGGGTTTGCCCCCGTCCCACTGGCGTTAGTAAAATGAAAGCCCCACTAGAAAGAACTCCGCACTTACGGAACTGGGTTGTTTACAGAGTGTGCAAAGTGTTTGAAATATTTAAAAGTCGTTGCACGCTCGATGCACTTTTGGTAGAGACTTCTCGGGAACGTGAACGAAAATCGTTTTGACAACGTTTATCTCTATGTCCAACCATAAGAACATAAAAGAATGCTATTAATTTGGAGTTTCTGAGGAGTCTGTAAGTCTTTGGAGTCTGTGAGGTTCCTCACAGGCACTGGTTACATTCGTATTTTGAAAATGGTCATGACCGTTCGTGAAGGCAGTGGACACAATGTTAAAACAAGCTTGGTACATGCCTGGCTTTAGAAATGACAGCATTTATTGAATTTGTTATTTGCAGAGCGACAAGGTACTCAGAACTCTAAGGGCCAAAAATGGCAAAGTTACCAAAGGTTGTGAGTTGGCACCCATCTTTCAGCAACGAAGGTCCACAACGAAATCTCCCATTTTGGATAAAGCTGTGGTGGAACGAAGGCAACGTTTCTTGATGAGTGGCATACCAGAGAAACTCAAGAAACAGATTGAGAGAACCGAGGCCTATGTGCCCTCGGAGTTTTTCTTTCCTGTCATTGGACACATTCAACAAAAGGAAGTACAGATCGGAGAAGACTCCATGTGGAACTTGCAATGGCCCAGTAGTTTAGAGAAGTTGAACTGTTCTGAATGTGACGTATCTTCTTCCAACGTTTGTGGCCCTCACGTTTACGGAACTTTGACGAACTGCAAGCCCGGATTGGGTGCCACCACCAACACAACGCTATTGAACGTAAGTAAAATTCACAATTGCTAATGCGAATTTAAGGTCCTATTGGGGGGGGGGGGGGCATTCCTAAGTTAAACGCCCTACTTCGGTGGTGCAGAGGTAGCATGCTCGACTACTGCACCAATGGTTTCAGATTCGATACTAGAACGAGGTAGTAACCGAGCACTACATCCTTGCACCATAGAGATGGGTCTGTGCTCAATCGTAAGATCCCAGGTCTGTATGCGATATGCTATGAATAATGAACATTTGTAATCGTAATTTGTATTTGTAGGATTCCAAGGAATGCCTAGTTCATCCGACATTGACTTCCAGTGATGCCCTTCGAGCTCTCTCTGAGATTAAACAGCGTTATGGAGCTTATGGCGACATCGACGATATTTATCAGTCTTACGTTGGGAAACGTAGTGCTGCAATTGTTCTTGATGACGAGAGCGAGGATCAATTCTCTCGTCAACAAAGCAAACCTATTGAAATAGACTTGTGCGACGCTGATGAGAAACGACTGGTGCCCAAACGCAAGAGGTTGACCACTTCCTGTGTGTTGTCGGATGGCGAAGAGACGCTTGATGAGACCAAAAAGAGACACAAGACTACAGGTAGGACATTGGACTTTCTTTTAAATATTTTTCAAAATAGAGAGTAGTGTTCCGTTTAGTCGAATAACCAATACATCGTGATAAGGATCGTTGTGATCTTTTGAGGTGTAATGCCTTTGCCGTCACTGGCTCCTCACGTGGTCTGTGTGTTGTCCGGTTCTGAATCGGTGATGAGTGGGTCCACTTCATTCCTGATGCGTCCCTCTGACGGTGTTTTATGTCTTGCTTTGAAACGCCTTCTCCAGATTTCATAGCCGCCATTTGCGACTACCTGTAACAATATATCCAACATTTTGAGAACTTTGTGCACTTTGGCACATAGTTGGACAATGTCAGATCCCAGGTATCATTGCACCGATTACAATGATGCCTGGAATCCCGGGTTGATCAATTACTTATAGTTCTTGGTTATGAGCTTGTGGAAAGGGGAAGCAGTTCCAGGACTAACATATGGAAATGAGGTTGTGTGTACAGTAGAACTTCGGTATATCGAACTCGCTTATATCGAAATCCTGCTTATTCCCGCTTATATCGAAGCTTGAGCGCCGGTCCCGCCCGATGTCAATTTTTGCTTTACATATAATTCCGGATTTGGATATATCGAATCTCGGATATATCGAACTATTTTTCACGGTCCCCTGAGGTTCGATATAACGAGATTCTACTGTATTAGTAAAAAAGTGATGGACTGTATGGAGGTAGCCCATAGGACTACTGCTGTTGGTGTTTTAGGACCCTTCAACTACAAGGTCATTAGAGCCCCCTGGACTACTGCGTCAGTGGTTGAATGGTCGGGGAAGTAACACCGTGGCTCCGTGCAGGGTGTATGACGTCACTACGGAACTGGTTTTTACTTACTAATAAGGCGTGACCAATGACAATAAAGAAGGTCGCCATACGATATCCTACAGTTATGGACATGAGAACTCCTATGCTGGATCCGACGAATACCCTGAAAAGAAACAAGAAATGACTGAAGAGCACAGGACTAAAGGGTAATGGTTTGCTTTTCCGGGAGAGAAATTGTCTTACCCGATATAATAGCCTGAACATCCTAGAGTGAACGTTAGATTCTTGGTTCCCAGATCATCGGGATAGCCGTGGTCTCTGAGTAGGGCAAAAGAAGTTGTCAGATTTTAGTATTGTTTGCAGTTGCTGGACTGACTTAAGGCCATTGTCCTCAACTGTCCGTTCAGACTCTGGACTTACCTGACGTCATTGATGTTTCCAATGCAACTGCAGACCACTTCACCTCCAATTCCAATCCCTTGGCAAATCACAGCAATGATGCTCATCGATAGTGATCTAGAACACAAGAAATCTTTAAAATTATTGAAGAAAAACAGGAAAATACAAACAAAAGTTCGGGAACTGGATAAAAACCAACAGGATAGAAAGTTGAAGAAGGGGGAAAGGCAGTGGCACAGGTAGGACCTGTTATTTTCATGCGTAAGTTAGTGTGAGGTGCGAGGAATATTTCCGCAACGCGATGAATACTGAATCGGGTAGCCGTATGGGAAACCGAGTACCGCAAATACCCAAAAATCATTGCATTAGTGTAGTGTCTGTGCAGTCTCTGCATTAGAAGTCAGGGCTCTATTAACCTTGTAGTTGAAGGCCCGCAAAACACCAACGAACCAACCAAGTGGCTTGGTTCATTGGTGTTTCAAGCGGCCACAGACGCGATCTGGTGTGTTCAACACAATACAGCCGCTTCCTATCAAATAGAAATGTACCGCGAATTGTACTTACGCGTGGAATGGCAAAAATGGCGCAGGTCCATGCAGGGAAAATGCGATGCAGATGAAAATAGCGGCAAAAATGCTGAGTATTCTAGTCTGGCCCTGTAAATTTGAAGGTCAAAATGAAACAGGAAGAGCACGATTTAAAAAAACGTGGTTTGGAACTTACCAATTTGTAGCATAACCAAGCCCATAGTGGGTTAGCCACTATGATAACCAGAATGTTGGCCACGTATATCATCATGTTTTGGGTCCTGTTCAGTTGAAACTAGACATTAAATGAAAGAGGACCTTTTTCAGGTGGTTCCTTTTGTGTTCCGTTGAGAAATCAATGGACCTGATGTCAGAAAGATACCTGTTTCATGTGATGTATGAAGGTGGTAATTCCAAAGCCAAAACAACAGGCTCCTCCAATCAGAGTTAACGTCGACAGGTAGATGGTAATTATTTTGACTGGTGCTATGACATTGCGATAACTTCTCTTATTTGTGTCTAAGGAAGAGCAGATGATAAGAGTGGAGCAAATCCTGGTTTTAATGAACGCCGAATATGATGTGGTGACATTTTCCAGAAAGTTATTTCAGGAAAGGGTTGCGAGTAAATGAAAATAGACAAAAATTCAGTCAACCATCTGCTTATGAAGTCTGACAAGAGTTATAAATGGGTGATATTGGGAAGAAAAGCGGAAGACCAAGTCCTTTTGAGGTCATCGGAGGAGGGCAAATCATAATACTGCACCGCAATCTTAGTGCGGCAAAGTAGCATTGGACACAGCAGTTCTCGTGAGATCACTGAAGTTGAGCAATGCAAGCCCTCGTTAGTTCCAACATGGGTGATTGGTAGAGAACGTTGGGTGCTGCAAATTTCCCCTATCCTACACCCCCTAAACCTACTTCCTCCTTTCCCGCGAGCAACCTCCTAAGGGTTCAGCCTGTGATGGCTGCTTGGCTTAATCACCAACCCGTTAGTGTAACATAACAAGAATCGGTGGAGTCCCCCAATGAACAATAGGCCGACGATAAATAAGCATAGGGTTGCAGCTTGGATCGACAACCGGCTGCGCAGAAATACCGTTCAGCATTTTTAGTTTCATTGGTGTTTTGGGACCCTTCAACTACAACGGTCGTTAGAGCCCCGTCCACTGCGTAGTTCTAATGCAGAGTCTGCACAGACACTAGGCTGTTATGGCGATTTTGAGTATTGGCAGTAGGCAGTGTTCCCAAGCTGTTACCCATGCTAGAGCTAGCTGAGGTTACGTTGCTTAACTGTAGTGATCAGACGAGAACTGGTGTGTCCAACTCAATACAGCCGCTCCCACCGTTCAACAGATCGCTCATTTGTCCAGGGAGGGGGGGGGGAGTACAAAAATGGGTATCCGGCCCTGTCATAGACGGGAAAAGGGTTGCGTCTAAAAACTGGCCCACAATTTTAATGTAGTTTTCAGTGCGACCCTCCTGCTACAAAGCTCGCAAAATATGTCGTTAGAGGTGTGTGTCCCGCCTTGGTGGTGCGCAGGGGTAGCCTGCTCGATTTCTGTAATAGTGGTTTCAGGTTCGATCGTGGACGAAGGCGGATGACTTGTTTCGGCCTGTCTCATAACAGGTACCCCATCCACCCCACACAGTGATCAAACTTAGCAGTTTGCAACCGGGAAGTTCCAGAAAAAGGTTTGGTCCAAAAAGCCATATTTTATGAAGTGGCCTCGTAAGATGACCTGTCAAAGTACCCAACAGTTAAAGACTTCCGAAAGGCGATGTTTTTATCTATTCTAATTGTAGTTTGAGTGAATTTCTATTTACATTTGCTGTCCCGGAAGTGACCTTTGACTTCACTTACCTGTAGAAATTGGAATGGGCATTAGGTAAGACGTGATAAATAAGACCAAATTAAGGATACTTCCAAATGTGGCATAGGGCATCATGGCTCCACCGGTCTAAATGGCAGTCGGAAGCTGATGTAAGCATTTTAGACTGTTTCTACAAATGGCTATCCATATTTTGGATATTTCAAGTTTGGGAAAGGAACACACTGCTTACTTCTATTAAGGTTCTTCCGGTGTACTGCCCTAGAAACACTCCGATTCCAGACATGGTAGCCAGTGCAATCTGACATTGGAACAAGAGCCGTTTTCAGTACCATTAATTACAAAGTGTTGATTGAATTTGATATACTCATACCGAGATGATGATCACTCCAGGCCGTTGTGGGAACTCGTGGGCCACGATTGTGAACGAGGCAAGAATGTAGCCTATTTCTCCAAGTGCTTGCACCAACCTAGTTAGCAGAGAGCACGCTATAAAAGCCACTTTTCCACGAAGGACAGTAGCTAACCTAAAAATTGTGAAAAGTTGCAATGAAGTCCGTTGTTGTAACGCCTGACAGTGTCTGACAGGCACACATGGTCAAATGCTGAGTTATTGATGAATTAATGCAAACAAATCCAAAAGGCCATACTGCTATCAGATCTGTGTGAAAAGGCTTTAAAGGGGCAATTTTAATCGGTTTCTGGGATAGTTCTAGGCCGAGATTAGTTTAGTTTCTGGCGTTTTAAGACCCCTTACGTCCCGTTCACTGCGTAATTCTAATGCAGAGTCTGTACAGACACTTCGCTGTTAGGACGATTTTGGGTATTAGCAGTACCCAGTGTTCCCAAGCGCTCACTCATGCTAGTACTAGCTGGGGTTATTACTTAAAGTTCTTTAATTGATAGACCCGTCTCGGTGGCCCAATAGGTAGCGTGCTCGATTTACGGTACCATTGGTTCCCGGTTCGATAATGGGTCGAGGTGGGTTAAATTCTTTTGGACGAGAGAAATGCCTCGAGTGCGCCTTTCTTTGGACGCCTTTCTGCGATGGCATTTGCACGCAAAAGAACCCTATCTACTGTGCAAAGGACAGATGAGGCAAAATTCTGAGGTGTAGGAGTTCGGTGGAGTGCCCCAGCCAACGATAAATTAGCATAGGGGTTGCAGCTTTGGTTGGCAGCCGGCTGCGGAAAAGCCCCTGTGTCTATTCAGAGGGAAATGATGGATACCCAACCCTGACATAGGGTGGAAATGGGTTAGGAATTGCTTTTAGGGCGAGTAGTAATTATTCTTGCACTGATGTAGAAACTTTTTGCGGGCTGCAGGTTTGTCGGTATAGGGCTGCATGTTTGACTTGCCTGGCATTCAGGGAACAGTAGGATGAGGTTAGTGCCCAGCGGCAGTTTGGTCTTGAAATATTTGCATTTTTGTCACCAGTCATTGCATTTCACCATGTTTTTGCGCGGAATGTTACCCGAATAAGATGCTGGAAGCAGACATGGTCAGGATGCCACCGTTGAGTAAATATTTTATTTTCACCTTGGTTAGCTGTTGTTAAGAAAATACAGAGAGGTTAGTGTTCTGTGACGAAACAACATGTCTAACTGGTTTTTCGGTTGGACGGTGTCTTAGTGTTACTGAAATTGTTGACTCACCCATTTGGCATAAAGTGGAGAGGCCAAGAAAATGATGAGTTCCAGTAACCCAAAAAGAAATGCGTAGGTGGAATTGACTGCTCCTTTTGTTGAGGCCTAGTTTTGGTGTCAGAAAAATTACGCGATATTGACTTTGACATTATATCACATATTATGAGACCTACCCCGCTCTTCAAAATAATCAGCAGGTTATTGGGGAGGCAAGCAGAGGTAAATAGACAGATTTAGCCGACCTTCACATTGGAATCGTCAACAAGTTAAGACCCCGTCAAACAGAACAAGGTTATAACTGCGATGACGGTTTTCAATGTGACATCTGACGAACGCGACGTTATACCGCAGTGTTTAACTTCGTTCTGTTTGACTGAGCCTTTAGGACAGGTCCTTTGAGGAATGACGGAAGTGCAAGTCATAAAATGTGTGAAACTATCTCATATTACAGTGATATACATAAGGAAAGCCTGACGAAAAGATTTAAGCAATCCCCGAGTAGAGTTTACACACAGTTTCTAGCCAAGGTTTGAAAATGATCGATCAGAAACACAGGTATAGGAACTGATGTCAAATGTTGGGACAGTGCAAAACTGTTACTAGTAACGACGAAGAGAAGCGTAACCTAACCAGACTGTCTGACGACACCTATCCAAACTTTAACTAGCCTAGCCAATAAAACCTAACCTAGTCTTGCCTGACCTTACCTAATCAAGCCTAAAAGTCTAACCCGACCTTCCATAATCAAACCTAAACTAGTCTTACCTGACCTTAAATAACCAAGCCTGAACTAGTTTAACCTGCTCTCACATAATCAAACCAAACCTAACCTTACCCAATAAAGCCTAAATTAGTCTCACCTTACCTTGACGTAACCAGACCTGAACTAGTCTAACCTGATGTTAAACTAGCGAAACCTGTCCTTCCCTAATCAAACCTAATCCTAGTCTAACCTGACCTTACCTAACCAAACCTAACTTAGTCTTACCTGACCTCGCCTAATCCAGCCTAAACTACTGCAACTTGAATTTGACTTAACCACACCTGACCTCACCATAACCAAATCTCACCACACCTTAACAAAACCTAACCTAAGCCACCCTAAGCAATGTTAACTCGCCTAACCAAGCCTAACGACGTAAAGTTAAATATGTTAATCCTAAGGTCCCGTAACTAAACTGTAAATTAACCTCTCCTAATCCTTGCCATCAGAAACAGGAAAATTCCCGTGAGAAACTTTAAAAACCGAAGAGCCCATATTTTAAGAGTTGGCCTCATCAGATGACTTGAGATAATCACCCTGATTGAGGAGTTTATTCCTAAACGTGACCTTAAAATCCATTGCCCAGGTTGACTGAGTTTCTGTCTATTTAGATTTGGGTCCATTCGCCTCCTGAAATGACCTTAATCCATAACTTTTCACGTACCTCACTTGGATAGTTGTGAGCTTGTATGGAGACGATGGATCCAATGGAGAAGTTGATAATGGTCAGACTAGCCAACAGTGCTATTTGTGAACATACGGCATACTGATTGGACTTTCTGGGAGCATTTAATGCAGTAGAAACAGCCGCACAAGTAGACACTTTGTAAGTGGTCGCTGGAATTGGTTCCGTGTTTATTTCAAGAGCGTCGTTGTCGTCGTCTTCCTCTGTAGGCAACAAATTCTCAGTTTCGTTGATAGTACTTTCTTGACGCCTGGCGGCAGCAGCAGCAGCCTGGTTTGGTGTCTGTAGCATTGTGGCCTCATTAAAGTATGGCGTCTCTTAGTTGAAAGGCAATTCTTCTGGCAATTAATCTTTTCTGACTTTGACACACATGATATCCAAAATGATTATGTTGTAAGTGGAATTCAAATCCAGTCCGATCCTTGTTGGCAAAGTATTTCGACGGTTCGCAGTTTCTTTACCGCGGGGTTGCTAGTAGTGTCTTTGATAGCTTGTCACTGTTCTGGAGTCAACTCGGCTGTCTCTATTGTCAGGAAGTGGAATTGGAATCGTAATCTACTTACCTCATTTACTGATAATGGCGTTTTTAGTATCTATGTGTCAACTACTAGTTGCTAATGAATCGCGCAAAGACGATTATTACGCCATTTGATGATTTGGAAATTGAGGTGGAGTTTATGTAGCTGCTGTTGTGCGATTTTTGCCGGTAACGCTTTTCAAACAGTTTTGGGTAATACCCCCCACCCCGTTGCTAAGTTGCCTACCACTTAGTGACTCTTGTATCACCAGTGGGAGGGGACTGTGTTGCATGCAGCGTTTGCTATCTGGCACTGTGTAGTAGTATCATTGGAATGAAATCGAACCTGTTATCATTTCAGTTAAAAACCTTGAAATATAAATGCTATGGTATTACCTGATTACCTGTAATTGACAAGAAGATAATTTGGCATTGTCTGTATTTGATGCCTGTTTTCGTGGCGCACGAGGTAGTGTGCTCGATTACTGCGTCAGTGGTTCTAGGTTCAATACCGGGTCGAGGTGAGTTGGACGGTCGAGCTGCAACACACGGAAATTTTGCCTCATCTACCCGTTGCACAGGACCTGCCTTAGTGGCGCAGTGGGGATGCGGAAGATTCGTCCCAAATACAATTCGTCCCTGGAAAAATTCGTCCCCGGCAGTTTGTTCCCTGGCTACGCTTTCCCATTTACTGGGTTAGGATTTTTTCGGTTTGTTGGTGCTTTAGGGCAAAATTATTGATGAAAACAAGTATTTTTATGAATAAACATTATTATTTTTGTAATGACAGGATTACAACTTGAGTGTGGTGACGTTGGGGGCCGGGCAGAAGGACAGCATAATTGATCTGTGCCTAGAAAAACATTCGTGGCTACACGAGATCATTCACAGAATCGATATGTATCTCTTTCGCGGGGAGGAGGCCTTCGGGCCGGAGGCGAGAAGGCCGGGGGACCGAAACACCGAAAGTAGAGATCATTGCAAAGGTACAGTAGAATCTCGATATATCGAACCTCAGGGGACCGTGAAAAATAGTTCGATATATCAGAGATTCGATATATCCAAATCCGGAATTATATGTAAAGCTAAAATTTACATCGGGCGGGACCGGCGCTCAAGCTTCGATATAAAAGGGAATAAGCAGGATTTCGATATAAGCGAGTTCGATATACCGAAGTTCTACTGTACTTACCAAAGATAATTCATCGCCTGCATCTTTCACCTCAATCGCTAGGTAAAATTAGTAACCGAGTTAAAGGGAAAGTGTAAACTGTCCCCAACAATTCTGTGATAGTCCCGACAGTCTGTGAACAAAATGGCATTAACAATGGAAAAATTAAGTGAATTAACAATACGGCATTAAACAGCATTGTAGTTGCCAGTGTGGAGGACGAATTTTCCTTGGGACGAATTGTGTGGGGACGAATTGTATCAGGGACGAATTTTCCCAAAACCGACGCAGTGGTTGGCGTACTCGGTAACTGCATCAGTGGTTCTAGGTTCCCGAGTGCGCTTTCTTTCAGAGGCGAAGTAAAACCGAGGTCCCGTGTGGTGTACGATGGCATTTGCACGTAAGAGAACCCTCTCTACTGTGCAACGGGTAGATGAGGCAAAATTCTCAGGTTTAGGAGCTCTCTCTCCCCTGGCGTCGGTGGAATGCCCCAACGAACAGTAGACCGACGATAATTAAACATTGGGGTTGCAGCTTTGGTCGGCAACCGGCTGCGGAAAAACACTGCTCAGTGTATCACCCTTGTGTCCATTTAGAGGGACAAGATGAGTACCCGACCCTGCCATAGGTGGGAAAAGGGTTGAGAGTTGCCTGGTTTTGCTGCCCGTTGCATAGTAGAGAGGGTTCTTTGACGTGCAAATGCCTTCGTTCCCCAACACAGGAACTCGGTTTTACTTGTCATCCGAAAGAAAGCGGCTGCATTGCGTTGGACATACCAGTTCTCGTCTGATCACTGAAGTTAAGCAGCGCAATCCCAGCTAGTATTAGCATGGGTGGCCGCTTGGAAAAACTGGGTACCGCTAATGCTTAAAAAATCATCGCATTAGTGTAGTGTCTGTGCGGCCTCTGCATTAGAACTACGCACTGGACGGGGCTCTAATGACCTCGTAGTTGAAGGGCCCAAAAACGAACCAATTGGGAACACTCGATACTGCTAGTACCCAAATCGTCGTAGCAGCTTATTGTCTGTGCAGAGTCTGGATTGCAACTACTCAAGGAACGGGGCTCCAACTACCTTTGTAGTTGAATGGCCCTAAAACACCGTCGAAACAAGCAAATCGCATCTCAGAACCATCTAGGACAGTGTTTTTCAACCTTTTTATTGGAACGGAACCCTTTGGAGCATTTAGACTTCTCGCGGAACCCTTTGGAACATTTAGACCTTTCGCGGAACCCCATACAGTGACAGAAAAAAACATTAATTGATAAAGGTGTGTGTGTGTGTTAGCATAAGCAGTTGAATTCGTGGCCTAATGTTTGAGAGAGACACCCGAAGTTCATCTTCGACAGACAAAAGTCGTTCTCGTTTCTTGTGTTTTCATTGCCGTTTTTATATTTTACCTTGTCATTGGCGGAACCCTTGGGCGGACCTCACGGAACCTTTATGTTCCGCGGAACCCTGGTTGAAAAACACTGATCAAGGAGTTAAGGACTGATTTGGTGCAGGAGTGGGCGCAGTTGCCTAGGGGGCTTAACCGTCTCATAAGCAGCATGATAACTCTTATTGTGATTTGTGTGTCTGTTAGAGGTGACAATACCCGCTGTTTCCCCATTTTCGCCACCATCTTGCAGTGTCGGTTTGAAAAGTCCTGCTCCGATGTGAATTACTCATGAATTTGCAGTGGTATGATACTCTGCCTCCATATCAAATTTTGCTAAATTCTGTCCCTCGGTTTCTGAAACATTTCAGTAAATGTGTTTATTGCCAGAACCCTGAGAAAACAGATGTCACTCCACCATTTTGGCAAGTTTTTAAAACAAGCATTTTGTAATCCTGTTGATTCTGTCATGTTCACCCTTTTTATAATTCATTTTGGCAACCCTGGTGGCATATTCCTGGATGTTTGAGACTGTCCTTAAGGTCATCTTTGTAGAGTCATCAAGGTCCACGAGTGCAATTTAAAGGGTGTCGATTCATTATTTTAGTACTCAACTTTGCCATTCATAGCCTCCATCTTCCTCTAGGAACAGAAGGCACTCTATCTTGAATTTCTGCAAACTTCCCCTTACAAATTTTCAGTAGTTTTCACTAAACCCACGAACATTTTGTCATACTTTAGTGATACTGTGTTGTAATGGAGCCGTAGATTCGATCTCGTCTTTTTCATTCGAACTGCATTTTTGGTGAGACTTCTCACGTGACTTCTTGTAGATCATGTAACTCGAATTTAACACCATCTGTTATAAGAATGAAAGGAAAGCGTTATTTTGCCAGTCACCCAGATCACCTGTTGTATCAGAAAGGGTTAGTACGTCTTGCCAACTTTGACTACAAATGGTGTGTGCTCAAGTTCTGCACTTTGTCCAGTGCCTTGCCTTTACCAGTATGGCGGAGGAGGAGGGCGACATACTCTAGAACCTTAATTAAATAGGACCTTGTTTTCTAAGCAGGCTAAATCGAGTGCTTTCCAAATATTCCCTTCAGCTTTATCATCATCACTTACCCTCTTTTCCCAACCACATACGGCATAGTCGGGTACCCAATTTTGCCCCACTAGGACACACAAGCGATCTGTTGAACGGTGCTTTTACCCAGCCGGCAGTGGACCAAAACTGCAGCCCTTACGCTTATTTATCGTGGGGGGTACTTCACCAACGCAAGGTGCGAGTTCCTACACCTGTGAAATTTTGCTTTATCCGAACGTTGCATAGTAGCGAAGGTTCTTTTACATGCAAATGACATCGCACACCACTCGGGGTCTCTCTCTCGCCTGAAAGAAGCCAACCAACCTCTATCCAGTATTAAACGTAGAGCCACTGACGCAGTAATCACGCGCCCTACCTCCTGGGCTACCGAGGTGGGTCGAAGCTAGTGCTGCGTGAGCGGTTGTATTGCGTTGGGTGCACCAATTCTCGCCAGAACACTGAAGTTAAGCAACGCTATTTCAGCTAGTACTATCATGGTTGACTACTTGGGAAAACTGGGTACTGCTAATGCCCAATAATCTTCCTAAAAGGGTAGTTAGTGTCTGTACAGACTCTGCATTAGAACAATGCAGTGGACGGGGCTCTAATAACCGTTGTAGTTGAAGGGCCCTGAAACACCAACGAAACAAACCAATGCTTCGTTCCCCTATGCTTATATATGGTCGGCGTCCTGTTCTTTGGGGCATTCAGCCGACGCCAAGGGGAGCCCCTGCACCTGGAAATGTTGCCGAACTCCAAGTATATTTCATTCCTTATTGTTTATGTGCCTGAGATCAACCTAAACGTGTTGTCATCAGTTTTGTGAACAGTTTCTGGAAGAACATTAGCGCTTTGATAACAACTTACTGAATAATGCGTCCCAATTTTTGGCAGCCGGACATGTTTACTTGGCACATTTAAATACTTTAAGAGACATCGACCTTATGAAAGTTTACTAACCAGCAATCCATGTTCTGTGATGATAAACAGAATCCCATTTTGAAAGCCAATCTTGTCCAGAAGTATTCCACCAACGCTTGGTCCAACAAAAGCTCTATTTGAAAGGTTTGATTAGTGATAGTCGCCTCTAAATCCTGATTAACCTAATGCAGATATTCAGGAAGTTTGCGGACAGGGCGGCAGGTGATATCAGGCGGGAAAGTGCAACTTTAGGCCTGTACGTAACTTCAGTTTTGTTTCGTTGATGTTTTAGGACCCTTCAACTGCAATGGTCATTAGAGCCCTGTCCTCTGCGTAGTTCTAATTCAGAGTCCGTACAGACACTACCTGTTACGACGATTTTGTGTATTAGCAGTACCCTGCGTTCCCAAGCGGTCACCCATGCTAGTACCTACTATCTGAGGTTGCGCTGCTTACGTTCAGTGACCAGACGAGTACTGGTGTGTCCAACGCAATACAACCGCTTCACAGTATTCTACCTGTATTCTACTAGTTGAGCTGCTCAAAGTCGTTACTCATCATTATTCCAAACCCATTTACCACCTATTGAAGGGTCACAGAAACAAAAGGCCTGGACAAGTTAGAATGAGGCATGATGAAAGATGAGATAGAAGGGAACTCGTGGACAATATGCTGGATGTTGACCCACTAAGTACTGCAAGGCCTTCTGTCTGACAGTTGTTACTCGGCTTTCAGACCAATTCCTCTGAGATCCTCTGCTTCTGGAGGAATTTACTCAACTTTTTCTTCGTCTCTAGGTACAATGGAAACCATTTTGCTCCGTGAAAATATCATGATGCAGGTGGGTAGCACGTTTGGTAAGTGCGTTAGTGGTTCTAGGTTCGATACTGGACGGAGGCGGGTTGGATTCTTTCGGGCGAGAGAGAGAGGCCCCCGAGTGCTCCTTCTCTCGGATGAGAAGTAAAACCGAGGTCCCGTTTGGTGTACGATGGCATTTGCGCGTAAGAGAACCCTCTCTACTGTACTATGCAAGGGGTAGATGAGGCAAAATTTGCAGGTGTAGGAGCTCGCCCCTTGGAATACCCCAGCGGTCTTAAAACTGTGTTCCGCGGAACCCCAGGGTTCCGCAATACATCTTTGGGGGTTCCGCGAGTCAAAATGAAAATTCGTTAGCAGCGGCAAGATATACTTTTCTAAAGGTGGGATAGGGCTCCCTCAAAACATCTTATAGTTCTAAGGGTTCCGTGAGTCGACAAAGTTTGAAGACCACTGGAATACCTCAACGAATAGCAGACCGACAATAAATACGCATAGGGGTTGCAGCATGGGTCGGGAACTGGCTGTAGAAAAACACTGTCCAATAAATTGCCCTTGCGTGTATTCAGAGGAACTTGATGGGTACGCGACCTGCCATACGAGGGAAAACGGTTAGGAGTTGCTGAAAATATAATGGTGCTGCCTCCGCCGCTTTTCTTTACTTACCGTAAAATCTCACGTAAAGTCCGCACACGTCTATAGTCCGCATTAGCGATGGGTATGTTTCAAATATAGTCCGCGCTCATGTATAGTCCGCACTTTAAAATTCCTACTGTAATCAGTGGCACAACTTGTAGGAGCAATGGGATCAAATGAATTTGAACATGAAATGTCAGATTACCCTGACGATGAAATTGAAATGTGAAAGATTTTATATTGCATTATCATATAAATAAGAACGTACTGTGTAAAATCGTGTTAAGTGTAATAAAATGTTGAGAAAATGAAGAGCAGTTTTCATTGAGAACCCTGGGTTTCATTTATAGTCCGCACTAAATGACCCTATGTTTCGCGTATAATCCGCGGGCACTACGTGAGATTTTACGGTAAGTTGTTTTCAGGCCATCTGATGGAGCGGCTGTACTGCATTGGACAGAACAATTCTTATCTGATCACTGAAGTTCAGCAACGGAACCCCAGCTAGTAGTAAGTAGCATGAGTGCACTGGGTACTGCCAATACCCAGATCGTCGTAACAGTGTAGTTTTTGTGCAGATTCTGCATTAGAACTACGCAGTGGACTGGGATCTACTGACTATTGTAGTTGAAGGGTCCTAGGGTTCTAACACACCAATGAAACAAAAATGGACGACTCTTGACTATAGTAGGTTAGGCGTAAAGTCTGCTAGCATTTCTAGGTTGTTATTTCTCATCCAGTTCCTGGTATTGTTGCATTGGCCCGCCATCCTCCCACTAATAATGGACGAAACCCTCTTTTCATTTTGATTAGCGCTTTGAAGCACATTGATGCGTTGTACCAAGTGTAGAAAAGTGTAGTTCTTAGTGATACTTGCCCTAAAGCAAAAGCAGCTCCCCATAGTGATGATACCAGTCCGTAAGTTTCCAAGGTGTTTGGGTAACCATGCACTCTGCAAAATGAGGCCAACAGAAACATTGTTTTTAACGCCAGGAATGTTTTCTGTCCTGTGCCAGTGTTACTTACTTGGTCTCATATAAACTGCCTATGAAACCGCCTACCAGTTCCCCACCTGCTCCGATTCCTTGGAGAACCAGAGCAAAAATGCATACGTAAAGATTCCTGTAGAAGTTTAGAAAAGCAGTTCACATAGGGCATTTTGAACCCTAAAGAATGTGTGGAACGTTTCACTTACGTTTCAAATGGAAGGTAAGGTGCTGGACCTAATAAGCTAAAAGAGGTGCAAACGATGACAGATGAAATGATGCAGATTATTCTGGACTTCCTCTGTAACCATAAAGCGGTAATATTTTACAGTGTGGTACTTGGGTCCTAAACAGTGACGGAAGCTTATCGTACTCCTTTCTTGCTGAAACGGCCCCAGATCGGTGATGTGATGGCAAAAGCAGTACCACTGATGACGAACATAAGTCCATTAATCACAGGAGTTAACTGAAACTGAGAACATAGAGGTGTCAGTCACATTACGTCTCGGGTATGAAACCAAAAGTCACAGAAGGAGGTGAAAAACTAACTTGGCGAAGGTGAGGTTCCAGAGTTGCTGCTATAAAACCTGTTGAACACGATCCGCAGAACGTTGTCAGGACGTAAATTAAAATGGGGGTTACTTTCAGGACGCCAAGTACACTTGGAGGCTTGGTGTGACGAGCACCTCAGAATATGACAAGTAAGGAAATTGAAATCAATATTTGGCGGGCAGACAAGGAAAATTGTTATTAGGTTGTCAGTCAGTAGTTCTTCAGGCTTTTATTTGCCACGAAGCCCCTTGAAACATTTAAGGTTGTGGTGAACCCATCAAGATCTAACTAGAGGTTGTGGTGGGACCCCTCTAGATCCAACTAGAGGTTGTG
>JAAFCE010007744.1:17599625-17627867 GCA_013389805.1 Trigoniulus corallinus
TCTGGGTAGACGAGAGACTTTCTGGGTAGACGAGAGACTTTCTGGGTAGACAAGAGACTTTCTGGGTAGACAAGAGAGAGACTTTCTGGAAAGGAAATCAGTATGCAAGAGATTGTCTGGAAGAGAATTACGGTAGAAAATATCTGCCAGAAAATTTAACAGTTTACATTTCAATTCATCTGCATCCTCCCAATTCGTGGGGTACGCCGGCATCCCCCACAGACAACGTTGACAATATTCCTGCGGGTTCCAGACGCCTGGCTGGGTTGATCCCAATCAAAGTATGATCAGTGGACCCGCAGACCCAACCCTGCCATAGGCGGAATAAGGGAAGGATGATGAATTGCGGTAGAAAACAATTTGAATCGATGAAGGAGCTTACAATTGTTAAAATGTTATGTTACAATAACGGGTTGGGGGTAAGCTAAGCAGCTATAACAGGCCGAACCCTTAGGCTCGCTTCACACCAAACGAATCTGGATCACTCAGAATCAGTCTGAAACAAGGTGAATCTGACTCACTGGGATTCAGTTTGGTTCTCCACCACTCAAATATACACAGATGCAGTCTTTCCTTTCACACCAGATGAATCTGATTCAATCCACCTTGATTCAAGATTGACAGTGATTCGGCTGGTCAGAATCTTCTACCTTCAGGCATTCATAAATCAATAGATAGTTAGGGCAAACGACGTAAATGTAAACGTAAAACTGAGCATACTAAAAAATTTTTACGTTTACGTTTTACGTAGCTATAGCTAGGGCATGTCAATTTTATGTCGTGTTGCCAAACTGGTGCGCAACACTGTGGCACTTGCCGAATAAAGCATTACTCCTACAACCACGTTTGCTCTGCATGACACCTTTACTTCGTGGTGCAGCATTATACAAGGGGCAGCCTATGTTTTCTTGGCATATTCTAAAAAGTTGAATCATTGATAAATTTCTGTTTGGGGACAAGCTCAAATTCCTAAATATCTGAAAAATCATTTTACCCTCTAAAAAAAAAAATTATATTCATTAAAAAAAACCACCAGTCCCCTTCTGATCGACGTGCTTTAGCCTATATCTTTACCGACTCCGTTTGACTTAAAGGGAGCGGCGAGTTGCATTGGACACACCAGTTCTCGTCTGATCACTGAAGTTCAGCAATGCAAGCCCAGTTAGTACTGACATGGGTGGTCGCTCGGGAAAGCTGGGTACTGCTAATACCCAATAATCGTCGCATTAGTGTAGTGTCTGTGCAGTCTATGCATTAGAACTATACAGTGGACGGGTCTCTAATGACCTTGTAGTTAACGGGACCTTAAACCCCAACAAACAACAAACAAATCGGGAAAGCTAGGTACTGCTAATACCCAATAATCGTCGCATTAGTGTAATGTCTGTGCAGCCTATGCACTAGAACTATGCAGTGGACGGGTCTCTAATGACCTTGTAGTTGACGAGACCTTAAACACCAACAAACCAAACCAAAAAAAAAATTGACTTAAAATTCAAACATAAGGTAGCGACACGCGCGTGCGCCAAATTTTACGTTTGACTCGGATTGAGTTGGTGTGAAAGCAATGAGATTACAAATCAGACTCACCTTCATTGGATTGAGTCTGATTGATTGGGATTCATTTGCTGTGAAGCGGGCCTTAGGAGGCTGCTCGCGGGAGATGAGGAGGTAGGTGTCGAGGATGTAGGAGAGAGGAAATTTGCAGCACCCAACATTATTTACCAACCACCCATGTTGGTACTAACGTTAGCTTGCGCTGCTTAGGGAGCGGTGAATTGTGTTGGACACACGAGTTCTCGTCGGATCACTGAAGTTAAGCAACACAACCCCAGCTAATACTGACATGGGTGGCCGCTTGGGAAAAACTGGGTACTGCTAATACCCAGAAATCATCGCATTTCTGTAGTGTCTGTACAGTCTCTGCATAAGAACTACACTGCAGACGGGCCTCTGCTGACCCTGCAGTTGAAGGGCTCTAAAACACCAACTAGCAAGCAAGTTGCGCTGCTTGACTTCAGTGATCTAACGAGAACTGGTGTGTCCAACGTAACTTGGCTGCATTGTGATATTCAGAAGCAGATACTACAGGAGAACTTACTGCGTGCAATTCCGGAAATCATAGGATTTTGGGAATTGCAGTAGTTGAGTTGTAGAAGATAGACCTGAGCGCTGAATTGTCTCTTTAGTGATTTAGAAGGGAATGATACTGGAATAATAAATACGTCACTCACTTGCTTGTTGTCCCGAATGATGGAGACCCAATTTTATTTCCTTCGTTTGATAGTTACTGACTGTTCGAAGCACTAACGAGTTTCTTAAATATAGAATTTAGTAACATTTCACGTTGATGAGTATTGATTTTTATCTTCGGACTAACTCAAAATCTGTGGCCCTCTCTCGACTGGTTACTGATCTGTGAAAGGTGATTTGTTATCGCGGCTATTGCATTGTTCCTATCAGTCATTTTGGCCGATGTAAACAAAGCTGATTTAAGTGACTTTGAGACATTTGATATATTTGTTTATAATGTTTTCTTCCTTGTCGTTTGTCACTTTTAGAACGGTGTATATTTGTGAGGACTTAGGACCCATCACAAACGGCTACTGATTTTTTTTTTTGGTATGTTTACATTATAGAGCAGTGGGGAAGCTCCAACCACGTAAATAGAATGCAAGTCATCATCATACCCTTATCCCGCCTATGTCCCACCATGTTCCCGTCCACCCCACACATTACCATATTCTTACGGACAATCTGCTCCCACGTCTGCTTCGGTCTCCCCCTGCCCCGGGTGCATGCAATCACCTGCCTTCCTGAAATGGACCTAACTAGCTCCTCCCCCACCACCTCAGCCTGCTCTCCCCCTATCTTATCCGCGATGTCCCCTACCCTCAGCCTACCTCAGATATACGTATTCCTAACTACTGTATGAGCTGTCGACAACCCACTCCATATACCGCAGCATTCGAATCTCGGCTACTTGTGGGAGCGGCGAGTTGCGTTGGACACACCAGTTCTCGTCTGATCACTGAAGTTAAGCAGCGCAAGCCCAGTTAGTATTGACATGGGTGCTCGCTCGGGAAAGCTGGGTACTGCTAATACCCAATAATCGTCGCATTAGTGTAGTGTCTGTGCAGTATATGCATTAGAACTATACAGTGGACGGGTCTCTAATGACCTCGTAGTTGACGGGACCTTAAACTCCAACAAACAACAACACTCGGCTACTTGCATTCTATTTATGTGGCTGTTCCTCAATTCGAAACACTCTGACCCATATAGCATAGCGGACCTAACCACTGCCCTGTTTCACTTCTCTTTCAACTTGATTAGGACTCTCCTATGACACAGGACTGTGGGTAAGAATGACTACAAGCAAGGAGTTCCCAAAAGCCGCGACGGGACCCTCGAGAGCAAACCGTGCGACCACAACCCCCCGACCGCCGCGTTGTTGCTAGAGTTTCCAATCCGAATATTCGATATCCGGATATATTCGGCCTGTTTGGAAGTATTTGATATTCGAATATTTTAGAAATTATTCGAATAATATTTGGAAAAATTTTAGGGTCATTTGTAACTAAATATTTTTCAAATGTCGATATTATATAATGAATTCAGCAGTGAGTGCAGTCGATGGTTTGATGTTTAGCTCATTTACCTAGATTTTCCAGAAATATTATTGACTTATTCATCCATGTGATAGGGTTAGGGGCTATCCGCTAACTGCTTGTATATGTAAATTAAGTTCTCAACAAATATGAGATATTTTAATTTTTACTTCCACCTACACACTGGGCGATCCTTTGACTACTAACAAAATAAGTGTACTCCATCATTTGGTAGAGTCCAGTTTTATTGCTAATATCTTTCTTGAAACATCATTGCTGAAATTTCGTGGAACATTAAAATTGAGTTATCCTAATTTATCAGGTAAGTGAGGCATAATAAATGTCATAATCATACTTGTATCCCGCCTGTAGCAGGGTCGGGTCTGCAGGTTCTATCCTCACATTTCCCCCTCCCCAGGGTGCTTCCAACCACCCGCATTCCTGTAATGGACTTAACGAGCTCCTCCTCCCCGCTTCTCATTACATGTCCATACCACCTCAATCTACTCTCCTTCATTTTTTCCGCATTGTCCCCCACCCCCAAGCTACTCCTAATATACTCGTTCCTAATTTTATCAGCTCTTGACACCCCACTCATGGACCACAGCGTTTGCATCTCAGCTACTTGCATTCTATTTGCATGGCTCTTCCCCCACTGCCCAACACTGCTCCATATAGCATAGCAGGCCTAACTACTGCCTTATAAAACATGCTTTTCAAATTTATTATAGTTTCATTTTGAGACATTTAATGCTTTTTTTATTTTTCAAAATAAATAATTTGAAAAATAATTTCAATCATTTTGTTATTATGTAACTTATCGTACTCATTTTAATTATCTTGGAATAGAGCTTTTACATTGTTCTCTCACAATTCAAACTATTTGAACATATATTCGGATATTCGAATAGTTTTAAATTTATTATTCGGATAGTTGATGAAGCCGAATATTTGGAAACTCTAGTTGTTGCCCTTAGGCAAGGCGCAAAATGAGACGCAGGGTGTAGCAGCCCTGCGAAATTCTGCTAGCAGGCAATCACCGCACATTGAATCGAAGTTTTTCACCATACTTGCATCAAATAACAAGAGAACTTCTCTGCTTCGCACCACCTTTTGTTATTGTCACTGCAACTTCACGCAGGAAACTGCGGCATTGGCACAGGCACTGAGTCACGTCACCCTGTGACTTAACATGCTCAACTACATACTATCATGTGAGCCACAGAAATTTATAGTGAGGGCTTTAAGGCTGGTTCAGTGGCAAGCGCTACCAACAAAATGGTGACGTAGAGCACCGTCACCAAGAACTGCGCGTGTACTCGTTCAGTGGTAAGCGGCAGATAGGACGCACACCGGTTGATTTTGACGATGTCCGCTAGGCGGCGTAATGAGCGAACAATGGTGTAATGGCATAATGGGCGTCGTCTACAGTACAACCAACCAATCATAAGCGCGCGGGAGCGCTGCGCTGTGAAAGCAGTTGACTGCTAGTCAACTGCACTTTTACTCCCATTCCTCAACTCACTCCCTACATAATTGCCCGCCGACGTCATCCGTTTCTGTGTTGCTTCGTCTGCTCACGCAGTATCTGCCACTCTTGCGCGTGCCACTGAACCAGCCTTTAGATGGTGTAGACAAACGTAGTCACTCCAGAGAAGAAGTAGAGAAGGCTTAAACGATGTTGGAGCAGTGATAGATTGTTTGTTTGTTGGTGTTTTAGGGCCCTTCAACTACAAGGTCATTAGAGCCCCATCCACTGTAAGGGGGAGGAGGGGGGGGGCTAAATATAAACGTGAAGACGACAGAGTATTGGACTTTCAATTGGAAAGGGCAGGAAATTAATGATGACGTACTCTTTGGGGGCCAGCTGGTGACAAAGGTGCAATAGATAAAGTGCTTTGGATCATTGTTCCAGAACACCTGGGAGATAGTGGGATGTTGCCCATGGAATCAGTGGGGGACGTGTTGAAGTGGAGACAGGCAAGCAGAGTCCTGTGTGATAGGAGGATCGCAATCAAGTTGAAAGGAAAGTTTTATTGGGCAGTGTTTAGGCCTAGCTGTGTTGTATGGAGCAGAATATTGGGCAGTGAGAAGACCCACGTACTGTAAATAGAATGAAAGTAGCTGAGATGGGAATGCTGTAGTACATGAGTGGGGCGTACGGAGCTGATAGAATTAGGAAGGAGTATATTAGAGGAAGCCTGAGGGTGGGGAAATCGCGAAAGAAATTATAGTAGCTTGAGGTGGTATGGACACGTGAAGCGAAGGAGGGAGGAGGAGCTCGTTTCGTCCAGTACAGGAATGCATGTAGTTGGAAACTCTTGTGGTTGGCGTACATACCGATTCTTGGGTGCACAAATTTGTTTAAAATTGCAACGTTCCCGTATAACACAGTTGGGGTAGGCATTCATTCTTCTATTACCTTGCAATGACTGTTATGACCGTTGCAAATTGTTGCTGTGACCATTGCAATTGCAAGGTCAACATGCTATGTAATAGAACATTGAATGCCTACCCCAACTGTGTTATACGGGACCGTTGCAATTTTGAAGAAATTTGTTCACCCAAGAGATCGGTATGTACGCCAAATTGACGCAGACCCGGACGGGGACCTGGTGGGAGATAGGCGGGGTGGAGGACCGGTATCCGAAGACCCGACCTTGCAACTGGTGGGGCAAGGGTATGATAATGATCGACCATTGAATTCGTAATACAGTACGCTGTAATGAGGCAGCGAGGCGCATGCGCTTTTCAGGATTTCAAAAGCTGTTGCGCAACTGTTGTCTACTCTTGTGGTTTAATGATTGGTCAATTTTTCGACATCACGGGACGAGTTTGTTTTTAAAGTAAAGGGAGGCATCAGCTTACTATTTCGAAACATGAATTTGAGAAGGAAGGGTTGTTGTCGTCTCGCTGAGGTAAGAAATGTTATTGCCTTCCCGAATTTTCGAAAAATTCATCCGACTGTATGTATGGAGTTCCGCAATATTCATTTTCTGGCAGTTGGACATTTTTTTTATTTCCTAGCTTGTAATGTACAGACAGTACAGTATGTTGTTAACGATGTTCTATTAAGCTATAGCATGTTTTTGTAAACATTTATCAATGAAAATATTACTCAATTTCAAAATTTGTAGTGCCGTCTGTGCACGGATGAGTGAAAATTCATATTTAACGTCATCGTATGAAAGTTGTCGCAAAAAAATTAACATTCCTTGCAACAGAGATACTGGTAGTGGACTTTCCCCGGCGGGCTGTAGTCTACCGAAGTCTGGTAATTGAAAACTGAAAGCCGTTATTTAAAATTTTATGAAACTTATAAAATACTGACAGGGTAAAGCAAAGTGTTAATATTATTGAATGCTTGTTGCGTTACAGGAAAGCAGCCTTTTATTTGTTGTTGTTTGTTGCCCTTAATAAATGTGGAGGGGCTTTGTAGATTTGCATAAAGGCTAGGCCACACAGCACGCTATCTGTCGCGGCGGACAGTGGCCCCTAACCGCGGCGGGAAAGCAATCTTTGCAATTCAATAAATTGTATTAGGACAGTCACACAGAAGGCGATCTGTTTGCGATCTATTTTGGACCGCAGCGGGAAGAAATCTGAATGCACAAAATTACATTGTTATCGCGTGATCCAATTGTCAATTTGACAAAAAAAATGAGAAAATTGAAATGGGCACTTTTCTATGGATCGCTGATGTAGATATCGCGCCCTATGTGGCGTTTTCATATCGCAGACCGTTGAGACTGTTTCGAAATGAAAATTTCACCAATTGATTGGTAGTACGCTCGCTCGGCAACTGCGTCAGTAGTTCTAGGTTCGGTAGTGGACCGAGGCGGGCGGGCTGGCTGCTTTTGGGTGAGGGGGCAGGTAGCCTCCGAGTGCGCCTCCTTTCGGTGTAAGATGGCATTTGCACGTAAAACAACCTTCTCTACTTTGCAACGGGTAAATGAGGCAAAACTTTTCAGGTGCAGGAACTCGCCCTCTTACGAGGGTGGGTGGAATGCCCCAACGAACAGTAGACCAACGATAAATAAACGTTGGGATTGCAGCTTTCGTCGGCAAAACCGCCAGTCCAGTATAACGCTCTTCTGTCCATTCAGAGGGACAAGATGGGTACCCGACTCTGCCATAGGCGGGAAAAGGGTTAGGAGTTGCTGATTGGTTTGGCTTCATACACTGTAGATTAACCTGTACATGTACCTGCCGCATGCCAACAAAATTGCTCTACGTGCCATCGGTTCGCCACCGCTGCACTGCACAGCACCGCACCATGCACTACGCTGGGCCGGTGTTGTGTGCCGGACTTGAAGCAGAATTGAGATTCTTTTGTGATAAGAAAATCGAGATTCGTACAAACGGGGATATTCATGGCTACATGAGATCATTCACAGAATCCATATGTATCTTGTTCACGGGAAGCAGCCTTTCGAGGCGTAGCGTGAGAAGGGTGGGGGACCGAAAGTAGAGATCATTGTAAAGTATTGTTTTCAAAAACAAATTGCATTTGTCCATCAAAGGTACTTTGCTAAGTATCTTTACAACGATCTGTGCTTCCTGTGAACAAGATTCTGGGCCCTAATGGCCATTGAAGTCGATGTGGCCTAAAACACAAACAAACCAGGCTATGACAAATGCCTGTCAGAAAGGCGACTATGTAGAGAAATAGTTGGAATGTGCAGCTAAATGTTCGAAATAAAACAGTTTGGATTTTCACTGTGGTTTTCATTTTGCAACTGATCGGACCTTGAAAAAAGCCCTCATAATATGGTGATCTTCACTATGGCTGATTTTTGGATTAGGGTTTACATTACAAGCAGCACGAAAAATCACACTAGGGCTTATCTTTTGAAGAGGTGTTATTTTTTGAGAAAAGACGCCGTTAATTGGAGACAGAACGATGTTATGGTATGTTGGTGATGCAAAATTTTGGGACTCGTAACGTTCGAGCCATTCTTGGCTTCGACTTGCAGTGAAGCGTTGGCCGAAGGAGCACATATGAAGGTTTATATTTGTATGGAAAAATATGCAGTAGTTGCAACACTACATAGAAATTGCCAGTAGGCTTGCCTTGTGTATGATATAAGGTAGTTATTTTTTGATGGAATTGTTTAATATTTGTTTATAGAACGTACGAAGTTTGTCAATACAACATCAGTTAAGGCTAATACGAAGTCCCTTAGAAGCCCTCAGCATGCTACCTCTCCTAGCAAGTCAGAGAAAGAGTCTGAAACCCTCGTATTGGAAAGCTCGACGACAGATAAATCGTCGGCATCCGTATGTCACAAAAATTCGACTGCGTTGTGGACTACTGTGTATAAACCTGTCACAAGTCAAGATGTCATTGGGAATAAGTCGCAAGTTCAGCAACTGAAGTCTTGGCTGACCCGCTGGAAGACGTCCACTCTAAGCGCTGCCCAAAAAGAGAAGAAGCTTCCTAACAAGGGAGGGAAAAAATCCAATGGTATGATAGACCGAATAAAATGGTCGGAAGTTTGACTGTTTGCCTGAAAAGTACCTACTGTTTTTTTTTAAATTTCAGGTGTTGTGGATAGTGATTCAGATTTCGATGTCGAATCTGACTCTGAAGGCAATTACAGTGATTTGTGCAACACTGTTTTGTTAGTTGGACCGCCTGGGTGTGGAAAGTCCTCGACGGTTTATGCACTGGCTTCTGAGTTAGGATATAAGGTAGGTCATTGGCACTTATGAAAAGTACTGTGCTTTGCGCTAACCGATGAGAATGCGATAGGTGATTGTCTCGTTTCTAGCGTTTGGAAGCAAATATTTGTGTACTGATAACGACATTGCTTCATAGTCATTAAATGTTATTCTTCGTTCACGAAGTTCGTCAGGGCGTTGTCCTGAAGGTTCATTAGATGGTAAATGGTAATGGCGGTAGCACTGCTACTGAGCATTGATTTTTGATAAATGTGTGGTGCAATTATAGAACAATGAAGTTAACTTGGAATGTTAGAGAAGCTCAACTAATATCTTGTCAAATTGGGGATAATAGCCGGTCAATACATATGTTTAACGCTGTGAGGAATGGGTTGTTGGTTTAATGCTGGGTCCACACCGGCTGCGCCACACTGTGCCGCGCTGCACTCTGCAACAGCACTTTGCTCAACATGGAGCATAACTGCGCAAAACAGTGCATAACAGAGCAATGTGTTTGCCTTTGAGTGGTCTGTTCCATGTTGAGTGCGTGCATTTGTTTTTTGGTTGATTTAAAATCTTTGATGAGTAACTCGTATTTCTTTTATTAAACAGTTATTCATTTTATTATTAATGATCATTAAAATGAGATAGGATAATAAAATCACAATTGCAGCTCAAAATGCTCGCCGCACCGTCCAAATAGCATGTGCACGAACGAGCAGATTCGTTTGACGTACCGACATCTAGCGGATCGTGTTCGCCAGTGCACAGCTTCGCACAATGTTGCACTGTTTGCCGTCAAAACGGATCGCTCAGTGCAGCGCCACACAGCGATGTCTTGTTCGGTCCAACGTGGCGTGGCCGGTGTGGACCCAGCATAAGATCATTTCCAGGAAGGAAAGGGGAAAAGATGTGAATAGAAATTCAGTAGACCTTAGCAAGTACAATGGGGGGTGTAAACACTCCCAACAGGAGTGGACATTTCTGACTATTCAATGAGCAATTCTTAAAATATGGAGTCTCTGTTCAAGCTTCTTTTTTTGACTGTATGGGCATAGTGCAAAAAACCACCTTTCACTGAGGTTTTCCTTGTTTTAACTCTAGGCGCGTTTTGGCGATTGACCAAGTCACTTTTGGTCACATTGTTTCAGAAACAATGCGTTTTGGCGGTGCACACGCTGGTTTGGTCAGTTTCTTTGGTCAACTTTGGTCAGACCAAAGGATGACCAACATGACCAAAATAAAAGCGTGGTCTGTGCGTTTGGTCAAAGAAAAATAAAAATGGCGCATGCTCCAACCAGTTGTAGCAGATGATGGAAGATACCGATAATTAGTTAAAATTATACAAATCTGTTTTTTTGTATTAATTTAGCAATTTCTTTTAGTTTAGGAAATTCATTTTTTTTTAAGTTTATCAAATTTATTTTTAAGTTTAGTGAATTCGTTTTTTAGTTCATGAATTAGTTTAGTGGGTTTTGTTTTCATTTTAATGAATTCGTAATTTTCAGTTTAGTGGATTCATTTTTTTTTATTTTAGGGAATTGTTTTTTTTATTGTAGTGGATTTGGTTTTTTTTATTGTAGTGGATTTGGTTTTTTTTATTGTAGTGGATTTGGTTTTAAGTTAAGGGAATTCATTTTCTTCAGTTTTATGAATTCATTGTCACGGGTCTCAGAATGTCTGACCAAAGCGTTTTGGCGATCCCCTTTGGTCAGTTCTTTTGGTCAGACCAAACATGAGATTGTGGTCCAACCACAATTGACCAGATCAATCGCCAAAATGCGCCTTTTGTGGTTTTGGAGTCCTTTGTGATCAGAGGGTCTGAGGAAAGGAGGTATCTTAGAGGTTGTTTGGGGGTGGAGTGCTTTGGGGGATAGGTGGGAGAATAAATTGCGGTGGTATGGGCATGTTATGAGAAGAGGGGAGGAGCTGGTTAGGTCCCTTACAGGGATGTGGTTATTGGAGATACTGGTCCATTGGAAACATTGGACCCTTTATAGAGATGTGGTTATTGGAAACTGTCTGGGTTCGGTTAGGCCTTTCTTACGCATATTTTATAGCTAATCCTCCTGTCGTATCCTCAAAGGCCCACACAGTTTGATTTAAGATGGAGGTTGACTGAATAACTCTTCGTATACTTCTTTCTGAATTGCCATTTGTCCCGTGATTTATTGTATCGCAGGCTTGGGAGTTCACTAGTAATCATCATAACGCATTTTTCCAGTCCGTGGCTGGGTCGGGTCTGCGAGTTCCAATCCTTCACCCCCGCCTGTCTCTAACCAGGCCCCCATCCACCCCTCACACAGCTATGTCCTTTTATACCACCTGTTCCCACGCCCGCTTTGATCATCCCCTACCCTTGTGCTCCCGATCACCTGCAGTACCATGATGGACCTAATTAGTTCCTGCTCTCCTTCTCATCACATGCCCATACCACCTCAATTTATTCTACCTAACTGATGAAGTGCAGCATTTGCATCTCAGCCACTTGCCTTCTCCTTTCATGGTCCTTCCTCACAGTCCTTTCGCACAGGACTCCACTTGCCTGTCTCCACTTTAGCCATCCTGCCTTGATCCTATGGGACACATCTGAGTACTTCACAATTTCTCAATAACACTGACCTAAATATCTAAAATCCTGCACTGCTGGTATCACCTCACTTTCAGAGCGAACCTCACCTTCTGGTCCCTGACAACTTCAGTTGAAATATTCACCTTCTGCCCCCCCCCCCTTTCCTACATCATTGGCCAATATCAAGTACTAAGAGGCCTATTCCACTACTCCTGCCAGCAGCTCATCCATTACTAGAGTAAATAAGTATGGGCTAAGTTCTGACTCTTGATGCTCACCCACCTGCATCTTATCTTGAAGCTTCTAGTATTGCCCCAAGCCGTCGTACATATCTTCCACTATTCTAATATGGCTTTAGTTTACTCCTTTTCTTCTTAGCACGATCCATGCTACGTGTCTAGGAACACTATCGTAGACCTTTCTCCAGGTCAACGAATATTGCTTGGAGGTGCTTCTTTGCTGCCCTATACATCTCTATCATCTGCCTTATGATAAATATTGATTTCATTATAGACTTACCAGGCATAAACCCAAATTGATTAACCCGGACAGTAGTTCGTTTTCTGAGGCGACATTCAATGACTTTTTCTACAGCTTCATAGAATGGCTCATTAGCATAATGCCTCTATAATTTCCATAGTCCTGGGCGTCACCTTTGCCCTTGGACACATCAGTTCTCGTCTGATCACTGAGTTAAGTAGCGCAACCCCAGCTAGTACTGACATGGGTGACCGCTTGGGAAAACTGGGTACTGCTAATACCCAAAAATCGTCGCATTAGTGTAGTGTTTGTGCAGTCTCTGCCTAAGAACTATGCTGTGGACGGGGCTCTAATGACCTTGTAGTTTAATGGCCCTAAAACAGTAACACAAACAATCCTTCCAAGCTAATGGCGTTCTGCCTCCATTTACTAACTTATTGAAGAGCTTCCTGTGGCCCTCAGAGTATGCCAAACATCCATGAGAATCTTATCTCGGCCTACTGCTTTGTGTCCTTTCATCTTTTGGAGGGCCTCGACTACCTTTGCCTCTGCCACCCTGTCGACTGCCTGCGGGTTCACTAGTAATGATGGTCTTAATTTTTGAATTTTCACCGGATCTTAGCTAGACCGTTGTTTTTTTTTTTTTTAAGGGGAACCCATTCTATTAGTACGGGAACCCGTGCTAATAAGTTGTCTTACTAAGGCATTTGCATTTGTCTCGTCTATTATGAGAATGTGAGACAACGGATCAATTTCTTTTCCGTAAGCAGTCAGTAGAGTACGTATCTTTTAATTTGCCCTCGCACTCTTTGGTTTGATTGGGAAACTTCATACGGAAAGAAATTGGACTAGGTGCCACTAATTGTAATCGTGGGACTAGTAATTTTTGGAGGCTACAGTGGATCAAAAAAGTATTGGCAAGAGAGGTTTTGTGTAATAAACTTGAAAAATAGTTAATATAGAAAAAAAGTGAAATATACATTATTTACAATACTTTATTACAACGTTTGTCAAAATTTGATCTATTTATATCAAGAGAATTTTAAAATAAAAGAAAAAAACTGAAAATTGCAGGTCAAAAAAGTATTGGCAACATTACAATGCTCATTTGTTTAAATACATTTAATTAATTGTGTATGTAATTTAATATTTACTGTGTAGTCCTTTAGCTTCAACTACAGCCTGTAAACGTTTTGGCATGGAATTTACAAATGTTTTTGTTGTTTCTGGAGAGATTTTGCCCCACTCTTCTATCAGAGCAGTTTTTAATGTGTCTTTTGAAGAAAATTTCCTTTTTCTAATATTGATATTTAAAATTATCCACAAATTTTCAATCTGGTTCAAATCTGGACTTTGTGGTGGAGAATTCAACAAACGAGGTGCATAATACAACATCCATTCTTTAGTTTTTCGGGCAGTATGCTTGGGGTCGTTGTCTTGCTGAAACACAAATGTTCTTTCCAACCCAAACTTTTGAACACTAGAACTTAAATTTCACTGCAAAATATCGATGTACACATCTGCTGTCATTATGCCTTCAATAAAATGCAAACTTCCTGTGCCTTTGGATGACATGCATCCCAAACCATAACATGCCCACCATCATGTTTGACAGTTGGCGGTAGATTTTGTTGTAAGAACTCTTGATTTTTCTTTCTCCAGACATATTGTCTTCCATTGGATCCAAAAATGTTAAACTTAGACTCATCAGAAAAAATCACATGGTTCCAAAACTCCTCTTCTTTATTTAAATATTCCATAGCAAACTTGAGTCTTTCTTTTGCTGGTTAGCTTTAGATATGAAGGGTTTTTTCCTTGCTGCTCTTCCAAAATACTGACTTTGATGTAGGATGTTTCTTACAGTTTTTGGATTCACTACAGTCCCTGAAACTGTTGTAATGTGTTTCCCAATATCGGCAGCACTCATTTTTGGTTCGTTCTGCACAATCCTAACTGCCTCTTCTCTTTCATTCAGGAAGTTTACGTGGACGACCACTCCTTGGTGCATTTTCAGTTGAGCCAGTTTCATTATACTTTTTAATTACACTTCTTACTGTAAATAAACTAATATTTAAGTTTTCTCCAATTTGTCTATAAGTTAATCCTTGTTTTCTCTGCAAAATGTTGTTTCTCCCAGCCACTACCAGTTCACGTGTTTTGCCGGACATTTTGAACATATCTAATCAACTATCGAAATAACACTAACTAATATACTTGTTTAGCATGTCTAAAGTCCTTACATTTAATAATGTTAATTTAAATATGTTTAATACATTGCAAAATGTACACAGTTCAGGGTTGCCAATACTTTTTTGACCTGTGATTTTCAGTTTTTTTTCTTTTATTTTAAAACTCTCTTGATATAAAAGAATGAATTTTTGACCGATGTTGTTATACGGTATTGTGAACATAATGTATATTTCACTTTTCTTCTACATTAACTATTTTTCAAGTTTATTACAAAAAACACCTCTTGCCAATACTTTTTTGATCCACTGTACCTGGCTGATGAGATTAAGCACAAGGCAAATAACTACACGTGGGTGGTTTGGCACGGACTGATTGTGTTAATACCTGGCTGATAATACTATCCGTTATTACAATATCCGGCTTCTACTGTAATAACGTTGGTAGGGTGGTGATCATATTTTTTTTAATTCATTAGGTTCTCGAAGTGAACTCTACGTCCAAACGTTCTGGCAAGCAAGTGTTGGTACAGTTGCAGGAAGCTACTCAATCGCACCAAGTAGGCGAAAGAAGAGGCGGTGGTGGTGCAAGCTCGCCTTCATCCAAAAATGGTGAGATTGATGATTCTTGAATCCAGGAGGTGACTTCAACGTGTGTGTGTACCCTAAGTAATTAGTATGTATTATATGTTGCAGTGGTGTTGACTTCTTTTTTTCGTAGCTCCAAAAAGCCTCTACTTCAAGGTATAGTTCAAATTATTACCCTTGCGTTTTTTTATAAAAATAAACGTTTAAATTCATTAGATTAGTTTTAAATGTATATTAAAAATACTGATTGAGTAGTGAGCATGCGGTTTTCACCTAAGTTAAGCCTAGTTCCGTGACACGCGACACTGACGAGAATGGTGCTCGAGCAGACGGCAAAATTATGCCCTCTACCACAGTCGCTTAGAGAATTTTCGCCTGTTGTGCTTCCGTGGCATGGTCTGCTTCTTTCGGGCGAGAGAGAAGCTGCGAGTGTGCCTTCTTTCGGATGAGAAGTAAAACCGAGGTCCCGTGTGGGTGTACGATGGCACTTGCACGTAAAAGAACCCTCTCTAGTACGTAACGGGTAGATGAGGCAAAATTTCTAGGTGTAGGAGCTCGCCCCCCCCCCCTGGCGTCGGTAGCATTCTCCAACGAACACCAGACCGACGATAAATAAGCGTATGGGTGCAGTTTTGGCCGGCAACCGGCTGCAGAAAAAACTATGACCAATGCATCACTGTCCATTCAGAGGGACAAATGGGTACCCGACCCTGCCATAGGCGGGAAAAGTGTTAAAAGTTGCTTTTTTTTGTGCTTCCGTGGCATGATCGACATTACGCGTTAACTTTCAAAGATTACGAATATGCTCGATGAGTGGCGCCAACACCCGCAAAAAATAGTAACCAATGGAACTGAAAGACATGCATTCCATTGACAAATGCAGTTGACTACCTGTCAAATCCACTTATCGGCTGATTTCACGCTAAAGTTGAAAAAAGTGGAGTTCCTAAATTATCAGTTTGTGGCCTTTCGTCTGCTCGAGCGCGATTTGCGTCGGTGTCGCGTACCACGGAACCAGGCTTTGTGAGGAGTCCAGTCAGTTACTGAGTGTTACACCTTGCGGTTTTTTTAGAAAGTGGAATCAAGGACGAGAGTGAAGATTCAAATGAAATCGAATTGGAACATGCTTCTAGTCAAGATCAAGGAACAGTGTCACTGATACTGTTTCAGGATGTAAATATCGTTATTTTATTTTGCAGTGCCATCACGAAGTTCCGGAAGGACCGCTTATTTCAGAAATTATGCGTTGAAATGAAAACAAACATCTTCCCATCTGTGGGATTCATGAAGGATAATTTTCGTTACATTTAATACATCGCTAAATTTCGTTGATTTTTCATTTAAACGTATAGCTTCCAAAATAATTGGCCGTTCCGAGGTTTTCGATCCTGTTCTGTTGTGATATAATATACAGTCAAACTCGGATATAACACACACCTTCGGGACTGCTCGTGTCTGTGTGTTATAACCGAGTGTGCGTTATAACAGAAACAATGATAAATGATGCCAAAGCTGTATGTTAACTGAACAAAAATATGCTAATTTATAGATTATTCAAAAAGTCGACCTAGACTTGTATACTTCAAGACGCACACACTTGCAGTCAGCACACTTGCCTCCTCATCGCATGCCCATACCACCTCAAACGCTTCTCTCTCATCTTTTCCACAATATCTGCCACCCGCAAGCTACCTCTAATGTAGTCGTTTCAGTAATATCAGAGTGTGTTATAGCCAAATAATTTCTATATACTTATGCATTAGCGCTGGCTGGGACTTTCCCTTGTGTGTGTTATAAGCCGAAAAGTGTTATAACCAGGGTGTGTTATAGCGAGGTTTGACTGTACTAGACTGGAAGCAAAATCGGTCCAGCCCCAGTGGCGCTGGACTACTGCGTCAGTGGTTTCCAGGTTTGATGTTGGTCAGAGTCAGGTGGCTGTCTTCGGGCGGGAGAGAGAGAGGTCCAAGTGCCCCTTCTGTCAAATAGAACTAAAAATGTGGCCGCTGTGGGGAGTACGGAGTTAAAATATTTTAGAGCAAATCGGTAAAATTTCCAGGTGTAAGAGTTTGCCGCTGGGCGTCGGTGTTATTAGATTTCTAGCTGTGGTTCTATACGACGTACGCTACGCAATGCCGACGAATCGTGAACTGCGCAGATGCACGCCGTATCAGAGTTTGCGCAGTTGACAATTCGTCTGCATTACATAGAGTACGTCGGACTGCGTCTGGTACGGTACTGGTATGGTACTGGTACGTCTGGTACGGTACTGGTACGTCTGGTACGGCTAATATCCGAAATCGTCTTAACGTGGTATCTCTGCAGATTCTGCGATAGAACTACGAAGTGGACGGGGCTGTAATACCGTTGTAGCATGACCTGCTCTAAGGGGGGGGGGGCACCCGGACATTGCTGAAATTCAGTGATCAGACTATCTATCCGACGTATGCTACGCAATGCAGACGAATTGCCAACTGCGCAAACTCGGATACGGCGTGCATTTGCGCACGTGCATTTTGCGTAGCGTACGTCGTATAGAACTGCAGCCAGAAAACTTTGTAACAACACCGACGCCCAGGGGCAAACTCTCACACCTGGAGATTTTACCGATTTGTTTGGGGCGCCATTTGGGCTGTAAGTGTGAGAACAGACCACACGAGCAGAGCGCTGCTTCAACGGGCGGCAATTTGTATTTTTGTCCGGGGCGGCATCAGTGCTAGAACCAAAGTTTAATGACCGTTGTGGTTGAAGATCTCTAAAACAGCAAAGTAAAAGGGTACTTTGACAAGTATTAATACGGCGTTGAGTTAAAGATTTCGCTGTTGGAACGCAAACATCCCAACATTTATTGAATTGATTGATAGTTGGATTCTAGTGCTTTGGATGGGTGTTTGATGAGCCTTTGATGTTGTTACAAAATGATTTTGTTTTAACAGGTTGATGTGGTATTTTCTGAAGATGATGGCTTCTGGAGTGCTGTGAATTCCTTTATGTCTACTGCTAAGCGACCAATTGTTCTTACCTCTTGTGGTAAGTTGTAATTTTCCTTTAACTGTAGAAAATGAAAATTATTTCATTTTGATTTTCTTTTAGATTTGAGATTTAGTGATAGAGGTCGTGTGAAAGAAAACTATGAAGAAATCATTCTTAGAACTCCTGATATGGCAAGTGTTATTGGTTTTCTTAACATTTCCTAGGTTCTTGGAACTTTGGTGTACTTTATTGCCGATCGGTTCTGCCATCCTAGGAGGGACTAGCTGAACCAATGGGCATATATATTACAGTTCTCACTACTGGTTAACAAAGCTATGTAGTAGTTTAGTCTACTAGTCACCCGCCTGATGTGTACATAAGGCTAGGTGTACAAGCAACTTCTAACCATCTTCCCGCCTACCAGAACAAATGCCAGTCGTGTCAGTCAGATGTCATTGTTAGCCTCTGTGGAGAATCCTGCATTTGATCTATGACAACATTACAATATTTACTATTTGTGTAATTTTTTAAAAAACGCCATGAATCGGGTTGTGGCCCACAGGCCTTCGAAAAATTCCTAATCCGGCCCGCCAATCAAGTGTTTGAGACTTATCCTTTATAATGATTTATAGATCTTCTTGGTGCTTCAAAAATTTTCATACAAATGTGGCTAACTTCAGTAAAGCGGTAACAATTTTTTTGAAGAGTATCACAAAACCGTCTGTGTAGTCTCCGTTAATGATGTTTGTTCGTCACCGTAGCCTGGGGCTTTAGACACCAAATATTTTAAGATTAGCGCAATTTAGTATTGGTCCCTAGCAGGACTAATTTTGTGGTTTAAAGGCTCGGCCATACAGAACGTGATCGCGCGACAGTCTGCGATATGAAACACACACACAGGGCCCGATATCCTCATCAGCGATCCATTGAAAAGTGCAAATTTCAATTTTCTCATCTAATTTTTTGTCAAACTGACAATGTGACGGCGCGATAAATTTGTAAATTTGTGCATTCGGATCGCTGCTCACTGGGATCAAAAATAGATCGCTGCGACAGATCGCCTTCTATGTGACCGTCTTAATGTACTCGTAAAGTGATGTATTACAAAGATCGCTGCGTTGGAGATCGCGTTCTGTGTGGCCGAGCCTTTAACCTTGCTTTCTTATGCTCTACCTAGTAGTTCAGCGGTTTTTATGTTAGCACATTCAATAAACTGATTAAAATAATGTGAAATCTTATTCATTAATTGAGGATGTTTTGTTTTCAGCAACTACTGTGTTTACATCTGCAGTTGCTGTGTTTAGCAGAACAGGCGCTTCTAAATGCTGATGATTGTTTAGACGTCATCATCAGATGCAATGGTAATTACCGGCAGGCGTTGTTATGTCTGCAATTTTGGAATGACTCTCGGATGTCTAAAAAGGTGAGTAGTCCCAAAAGACAGTAACTGGTAGAAAATGGCATTTAAAGGGTTATATTCGTATAATGGGTCACTGTGATGGCAGAAACTCCTCATTTGATGTTAGTCATTTCAGGATGAAGCTGGAACTTTAAAAGTTTGTCCTTTTGGCTCCAATGAGCTGTTCCTTCTGGACCATATTGCAGACAGACAGTCGGAAGTAATCAGTGATCGAAACAAAATTATAACTGAAGCTGGTAATGCGTCCTGCAGCTATTTTAAGGAAAATGGCAAAATTTGCCTAGCCATATTGGACTGTATTTCTTCATTCATGGATAACAGACGTGATATTCCACTTGGAGCACAACGGATTGTGGGGAACTCGGCTGACATTCTTGCTGGACTTGAAGACGGTGAAGACAGAGGAGGCGATATAGAGCACATTTTAGACAATGCTGTTGGTAGTAATATTTGGAGCAACTTAAAGTTATTGAATGATGGTTGGCTGAAATCGTCGTGGAATCAACTGCTGTCGTCTTGTGAGACAAATATGGATGATCTTGAAAGTCAAATCACCATGGTGAATGTCGCTGGGTAAGTTTTTGTTCTTGTCTTAGCTAGATATCAGTGGTCTTCATGACGACTCACGGAACCCTTAGAACTAAAAGATTTTTTTGGGGATGGGGTCCATCCCACTCTTAGAAAAATGTCTCGCTGCTGCAAGCGAATCGGTAGCCACACATGAAGCTTCTGATTTGAAGTTTTATTTTGACTCGTGGAACTGCCAATTTTGTTTTGCTGGTGTTTTAGGTCCCTTCACCACTGTGTAGTTGTAATGCACAGACGCTACACGAATGTGACGAATTTGGGTATTAACGGTACCTAGTTTTCCCAAGCGTTGGTTTCACCTGAGGTTTCGTTGCTTAACTTCAGCGATCAAACGAGAACTGGTGTGTCCATCGCATTAAGCTGCTCCCCCCCGGAATTCCGGGGTTCTGTGGAACAGTTTGATGACCGCGGAATTTATTGGTTTGGCTTTTCCGTGGTGCTCACATAATTTCTTATGATGAGTTGGAAGCCACTCGTGCCGTTTTAAAGCGCCTTGATATTTGCACCAATAATGAATTGCATTTTGATTTGTTTTTAGATTCTTAACAAGGCTAGATGATGTTAAAAGTATTATAGGCTCTCTGCCGGTGATGTCTCAGATGAATATGCGCACTTGCCATCTCGACTACTTACCTTTCGTGAGGGCAATAGCACGATCTGAGGTTGATAGGAGACTGGCTGGCGTGAAACGTGGCCGCAGGTAACGAACACGCTGTTCTTTTACTGGGATGCTATTAACTTAATTATTCAAGAATGTCAGGCACCTTGTTTTGTTTTGCGTTAGGTTTACCAATTATTTGTGCTCGAACACTTTATTTCTGGGTGAAGCAGAGGTGGAGAATTTGTTAACTGCATATCCTTTTTAATTTTACATATTTGATGCTGTAATGGCCAGGTAATGACAAGTTAATTGTCAGTTTGTGCTTTGAATGGTGAAACTTGAAATATGACATTTTTGTGATTGCAGGAAATGTCAAACACTGATGAAGATCAAAGCTGCCAATGGATAACTTATTATTTGTAAAAATTGAAGTCTAGGACGTGGAGTGTTTGATGGTGCTCTGGTTTGCTTGCTTTCTGATCTTATCTATTAGTGTAGTCGGAGTGAAAAGCACTTTAGACTATAGCAACAATTGGTCACTGAAGCCTGCGAACATGAATCAATTTGTGTTGCTACAGTGTTGTTTCATATGTTAACACAATTTGACATCAGTAATGTGCCCGTGGAGACATTGTGTTAAACTTTTCTTCACTGAAGATGAGATGGTAGCTCGGTGATAAATGAAACAATGATGGGTGCGACTAATTCGAATTAGTTTACAATCATATTTTTAAATTTCATGTAGATGAACATTGATTATAATAGTTCTTTTCAGTTTGGATAACACTTAGTTGTCCAAAGAAAACAAGTTAAGTGAATTTCAGCATTGGCGTTTTTGACATTTATGCTATGAAAAACCGATGTAGTTTGTTGAAATTCTTCTGGAAACTGCAAACGCGAAAGGTAGGAATTAATTGCAATCCAACAGGTTCGGAAAAGTTATGGATCAAATGGCGTTGATAAACTTTAGACAATATTTTAAGATTCTGATTAATTATTGTATTTATATAATTGTGGATAATTGTGTTTTGAAAACAAAGATTATGAACTTTGTGCCCCTGGCGAATAATACTCTGGATCGGCGTGCTGAGCATACCGTTAGACGCAATGAAGTAATTTCTGCCACTATTGTTCTCATCGATATTGGCACCCTTAAGGACGTCATTCTGATGTTCCTGGTGTAAAATTGTGCTGTTCTTTTATTGTCGATTCGTTTCATGATTGTCGTTGTGGACGCTGAACTTTTTCAACTAGCTGTCAAGTGTTTTTCATGGATTGGTGCCATTTGTAGTAATTTACAACATGAAAGTTGTTAAACGTTCATGGCGTGAGCAGGAAGTGGAACTTGTCAGCATATGAACAGCATTAATTAGGATGAATTTGTACCTAAATTACAATTTCTGTTTATATCTTTATTGCATTTAGGGTGCTGACGAGCACGGTTTGTGCAGGGATTGAATAAATTTAGTGGGTTGTTTTTAAAGCATATGAAGAGAAAGCTGACTTGTGGATTTAAGCAAGCTGCTAGATTGGTGAACTGATGGATTTTGGATCCTCCCGGTTATTTGTGGTTTGTTTGCTCCCTCCCTTCATAACCTACCCTGTGTCACCTTAATTTCTTTTTTCTCATCTGTTTTAACTCCCGATCTACTGGAGTGCTGAAGTGTTTTCCAGGCCCCCATTAAAGGGTGCATGGGTTCATTTTAACTGAGGATCCCTTGTTAAAGAAAAGCCATTGCAAACCATGATACTTTGAGTTATCGGTATTTCTGTTGTAATGCTTTATGTTCATGTTTGGACCAGGACAGATACCCAGGCAGTGGCAATCACATTCAAGGATAACACCTCTCCAGACTGTTACAGATTATTGCTGCCATACCCTGATTGAATTGTCACAGCCGAGCTATTGCTGCCGCGCTCGGCGGGGAATGTGGGAAAATTGTACAACAAGATTACTGTTTGAGCCAGAGTGGTTAACAACCATTTGTGCTTTCTAGTTGGGTCTGCCTTTAAATACTGGATTGGTCAGTCAGCAGACGATTATCCAGGTCGTCAATCCTGAACAAGTGAAGGAGTCCGATATCCAATAAGAGCAAAGCAACGCATCATCACGTTCAGCCCTAGCAAACCAACATCAGTCATTGTGAATCTCATCGTCCGACTGATGTTTTCCACTGTGGTTAAACAGAAGAACATTACATTCACTTAGGATACGAAGTAGCACCAGTTATTCGAAATGTTGCCAGAAATATTGAAGACATTTCCAACAACACGGAGCTTCAACTCACCTTGCTGTAGATGCTTATTTTTTTTCTTGTGGGTTTGTCATTTGCCCTACATTATTCAGCAGTTCGCTATATCTACCTTGTAGCTCATACGTCTGGACATCATTTAAGAAGAATTCGTGAATACTTCCTGTTTGAATCCAAGACCGATGAACACATTGGAAGAAATTGCTGTTCTTTCAAATTGGCCGTCGTCCCCCGTTTTGTTTAAAATCGTACTATGTAGTTTGAGGTAACTTTGGAAGAAACGACAGTGGAATCATCTGTGCCCTGCGGAAAGGCCAACTTCAGGCGGCCAATTGTGGTCTCAGGGTTTCAGTTCTTCCACTTCTCCATAAGTTACTCCCCGTGTGTGCCCGGGGTAGAATAGGCACACTGCAAACCTGCATGTCGTAAGAGGCGACTAAAAGGGGTGACTTTTTCTTGCCCCAGATAGGACAACACCACTGTCGTCTTTGTCCATGACGTGTTCTGGACGGGACGATACTACCATCGTGTTTGTTCGTGTGTTTGGTCCGACTTGTTCTTGGTCGATGTAGGTTCCTCACCGAGGTGACCGTAAATAAACGCCTACCCACGTGTTTGCTGTGCAAAAGGAAAAGCGGATCCTGGTGATTGAGGAGGCGTATGCCCTGCGATGTCTCTCAGCCACTCCACACTGGTGAGGTGGCTGACAGACATCGAGGATTAAGGCTGCGGCCTACAGCCCCAACACCACTTTGGCCACAGCTTCCAGGGAAAACGGCAGGCCAAGGCGGATACCCGGTCTTGGTCAATCGGCCAGGGGCGCATAAGTGGTTATGCCCCCTAGGGTTACTGTGAGTGGACCGGCAGTCAACCCTGATGCCTTTGGTCTGGTACTCGGGGATTATGCCACCCTTACGGTATCCTGTCCGAGCACCCTTGGCGACCCGAATGGGCGTCCCCTTGTTGGGTTCTGTGGTGGGTGAGGCCTGCGGGCAGCGAATTTCGTAATTTAATCAAATTATGAGAACTCAAAAACAGAGGCTGGGGGCCTCATCAAATAACCCAACCCCTTTGTCTTCTTTTCTTTCTGGGACTTGTTCTTGTGTTGAGCCTGAAGACAATGGCCTCGGTTCCACCCAACTGAGTGGGCCGACTGCCGCTAAGCCTGTGGAGACGAGTAGTGCTCGAAACAAGAGGCCACGTTCCCCCAGTAAGCGGTCTGGACCCCGGGACGATTCTGTGCCTTCTACTGCATCGGCACCTGCCCATAACAAGAGGCAACGACCTCTCAGTCTTAAGGTGCAGGGCTACACCGCCGATGCGAAGCATGTCCCTGCATCTAAGGAGGCCTTAGGTGCAGTTAAATCCCCTTCCACCCCTTCTTCCGATCCTATCCGGTTTCTTTCCATATCTGGGGAGAATGGTGATTTCCCCATTGTGGTGGAACCCCATCGCACCCTTAACACCAGTAGAGGTGTGGTTCGGTGCCCCGACCTACGTGGGGAGTTAGAGGAGAACATAGTGGAGGAGCTCAAGGACCAGAGTGTGGTTCATGTCCGCCGCACTTTGGTTCGAAGGGATGGAGAACCCACCCCTCTGACACCTTGGTGCTGACCTTTGGTAGGCCCAAGTTGCCAGAATACATCAGGGCCGGCTACCTCCGCTTGCCAGTACGACCTTTCATTCCGAGCCTCCTTCGCTGTTTCAAGTGCCAAAGGTATGGTCATGGCCAGAATTCCTGTTCTGCCAGGGCCATGTGTGGCACTTGTGGGCAGGGAGACCATTCCCCCGAGCCATGTAAGACTGCGCCTTATTGCACCAACTGTAAGGGAAACCACCCCGCCCCTTCTCGAGATTGCCCCACCTGGTTGCAGGAACGCAGGAACGTGCCATCCAGGAATTGCTTGTCAAGAAGGGTATCAGTTTTCAAGATGCGCGGTGGCTGCTAGCCTTGCCAGGGATGCCAAGTCGTGGCTTGTCCTATGCAGGTGCTGCAAAGGTGGCTGCTGTCCATCTGTCTGCACCCAGACGGACATACTTCCACAACTCGCCCCACTCATCCGTTTTTTTGCCCACTCAGGCTCGCAGGGTCCATGGGATACCAGTTTGTGCTAGCATTGGCTGCCAAACAGATCCCGACCCCATGCCAGAGATTTCTTGTGGTTCCATCACTGCCTCTGGCCCAGCCTCCTTGGAGGCCACAGATGCCTCTCATCAAACAGAAGCATCTCCTATGAGCAGCCCCCTTCCTGGCTCAGCCCAGCTGGCCCCCTCCATAGCGGTGGTGGTGGGTGAGAGAGGGAGGGAAGAAACCAGGGACACCCCCTGCCCCCGCAGTGGGGCGCGTGCCTTTGGTTCGTCCACCCAAGCTCTTTGGCCAACAGCAGAAAGCACTGAGTGGCACCATGCCCCAACTGCGGCATGATGGGGATTCCTCCTTTGAGATGGAGGAGGAAGACCCACTTGTAGGCACCCCTTCCTTTTCTGCTGTGGGACGGAAAAAAGGGAGGAATAGAAATAAACCTCCAAAGCCCACGTAATGGTGAATCTCCTTCAATGGAACTGTCGAGGTTTTTCCCACTAGAAGGACGAGATCACAATGCTGATCTCACGGCGCAACCCCATCTACATCTCCCTCCAGGAGATCCTCTGCCGTGGTGATACTCCACTTTCGTCACGGGGCTACAACATGTATGCAGACACCCGGCAGCAGGGAAGCCACCCTGTGGGAGAGGTGGCACATCCCAGTGACTTTGCAGACGCCTCTCCAAGCCATGGCAGTTTCACTGCAACTGAATGTGCCCACCACTCTGTTCTCTCTACCTGCCTCCTGGGATTGATATCCCATGGGCAGACCTTGACTCCCTCACAGCCCAGCTTCCCAGACCCTTTCTGATTATGGGAGATTTTAATGCCCATAACCCCAATGGGGCTCGGAAAGTCGAAACCCCCGAGGGCTCCATGTGGAACAATGGGTGTCACACAATGGCCTCATTGTCCTCAACACAGGTGCCCCACACATGTGATGACTGCTACTGGTGGTCTTTGCCTTCTTTGATGTGGAAAAGGCATATGATACCACATGGCGCCATGGTATATTTGAGACCTCGCACCAGTGGGGGCTCAGGGGTAATTTGCCTCTTTTTCCTCCATAGCTTTTTGTCCAACCGGACCTTCAGAGTGCGTGTGGGTAACACCTACTCCTCTGCCTTTCTGCAGGAGAATGGTGTCCCACAGGGGAGCATCCTCAGTGTGACGCTCTTTGCTGTTGCGGTGAACGGTTTTCCCTCCTCCATTCACCCCCCCGGTACAGCCGTCCCTATTTGTGTACAACTTTTCCATCTGGTACCAGTCTGCCACAATGCATGGCATTGAGCGTCAACTGCAACTGGCATTCAATAGTGGAAATGAGTTCGCCAACTCACGCGGCTGTAAGTTCTCTCCTGAGAAAACAACAGTCATGCACTTCTGTCGTAAGCGAGGTCTTCATCCTGAGCCTCAGCTTACCCTGAATGGGCACCTCCTCCCAGTTGTAGAGGCAGCCCGGTTTCTTGGTCTCCGTTTTGACAGCCGTCTGACATGGGTCCCACACTTGAAGGAGCTAAGGGGTAAGTGCCTTCGCACCCTTAATATTCTGCAGTGCCCGCAGGGAACTGGTTTTGGGGGAGATCGAATTGTGATGCTTCGGCTCTACTGATCACTCGTTCGATCACGTCTCGACTATGGCTGTGTCGTTTATGGCCTGGCTGCTCCATCAACTCTCCACATGCTGGACAGTATACATCACGCTGGCATCCAGATGTCAGTTGGGGCATTCCACACAAGTCCAGTGGTCAGCCTTTATGCTGAGTCTGGTGAACCGCCACTGACTGTGTGGCAGCAGTGCTTGGCAGCTGCATATATTTTGCAGCTGAAATGTCAGCCACAGCACCCTACACACCCAGCCGTTTTTAGTTGCACTCTGTGGCAGGCCTTCAACTGCCGGCCAGGGGTTCCCCCTCTGTTTGGCATCCGGTGGATGGATGGTCTCACTCGCCTGGGTGTGACTCTACCTAGGGTGCAGCCTGTACTGCCGGTCTCTGTGCCACCCTGGACAATACCAGAGCCAAGTTTTAATTTGACACTCACGGTCCTCCCAAAAGCCAGTACTGATAGGTCGGTGTACCATCAAGAGTTTGGACGCCTCTCTCTGACCTATTGGGGCCGTGTTTTTGTTTACCCGGATGGGTCGATGGATGGTACCGCTGTGGGTTGGTAAGTCTTTACAACTGGTCATCTCATAGGGGGCCGCCTTCCAGGCGTCCCCAGTGCCTTAACTGCAGAGCTCACCGCTCTGCACATGGGAACTGGAACTCATCCAACGTTTGAATCACCAACACTTTGTTGTTGTGACTGACTCCCTATCCTCCCTCCAGCTGTACCACAACCTCTATAGCAGACATGCCATCGTTCAGGGTGTGCATAGTTCACTGCTCACAATTCGCAAGCAGGGGAAGACAGTGTTGTTTATGTGGGTCCCGGGGCATGTCGGCATCATGGGCAATGAGAGGGCAGATGCCCATGCCCGGCAGGTGGCCCACCTGCCAGATGTACCTGACACTAATGTCCCCTTCTCTGACGCTCTCCCGATGATGCGGCGGGCCGTCCATGAACAATGGCAGTCCCAGTGGTTTTTGGATACCACCAACAAACTCTGCACATTGAAGAACACTCCAGTGCACTGGGTGTCCTCGTGCCGCCAGACGCGGAGGGAGGAGGTTGTGCTTGCTCGGCTGCGAATCGGTCACACGTTCCTTACCCACACCTACATACTATGGGGTGAGGATGAACCATGGTGTGACTCCTGTTGGGAGCCTCTCACAGCCGCACACATTTAGCCACTGTGAGAGCTACCATGAACTCAGATGTCGACTGGGAGTCAGTCCAGAGCTCTCCACATCACTTGGGGATAACCCCCAGGGGGTGGAGAGCTCACTTGTTTTTGTGTCACAACATATAATCTTGACACTTTTTCTTATTGATACCCTTTCCTTTTATTCTTCTTTTTGGTTTTTGCCTTTTCCTTTTTTGTGTCGGTTTTGGCTTTTGCCCTTCTATATTAGTGTCTGTTTAGGCCTTTGCCGTTTTTTACTGTATGTGTTTTGGCGTTTGCCTTTATTTGTGTTTGTTTAGGCTTTTGCCTTTTGCTTTTGTCGTTATTTATTCGCAGTTCTTTTGTGGCTTTTGCCTTTTACTATTTTTACCCTTAGTGGGCTTTTGCCCTTACTTATTATCATCATGGTGGGTTGGCCTTTTACACCCCCCCCCCCC
>JAAFCE010007744.1:17631023-17652211 GCA_013389805.1 Trigoniulus corallinus
CCCCCCCCCCCCACCACCGTGGTGATTGTCTTCCTGGGCCCTAATGACCTTTGTAGTTGATGGGCCCTAAAACACAAACAACAACAACCACAACATGCCTCTCATCAAAGAGAGGTATCTCCCTTGAAGGCCTCCCTCCCTTTCTCAGCCCAGCCAGCCTCCTCCACGGAAGGGGTGGTGGGTGAGACAGGTGGAAAGAATCTAGGGATACCTTCCACTACTGCCATGGGGCGTGTGTCCTTGGTTCGTCCATCCAAGCTCTCTGGCCAACAGCAGATAGCACAGAGTGGTTTCATGCCCAAACTGGGGCATAATGGGGATTCCTCCTTCAAGATGGAGGAGGAGGCGACTAAAGGGGGTGGCCTTTTCTGGCCCCTGACTGGACAACACCACTATCGTCTTTGCCCATGACTTGTGTTCTGGACATGACGATACCATCATTGTGGTTGTTCGTGTCCTATCTGTGTCAGTTACTTGATAACTGTCTGACTTGTTCGTGGTCGATGTAGGTTCCTTACTGAGGTGACCATAAACATACGCCTACCCATGTGTTTGCCGTGCGTGGAGACCTGTGCCCCTGGGAAAAGCGGATCCTGGTGGTTGAGGAGGCGTAAGCCCTGCGATGTCTGAGCCACTTCACACTTGTGTTTTGGCTGACAGACATCGGGGACTAGGGTTGCGACCCAAAGTCTCCAAAACATCACTTTGGCCACAGCTTCCAGGGAAAACGGGAGGCCAAGGCAGTAGCCCGGTCTTGGTCAATCGGCCGGGGGCGCATAAGTGGTTATGCCTCCTAGGGTTACTGTAAGTGGACCGGCAGTCAACCCCGATGCCAATGGTCCGGTACTCGGGGATTATGCCACCCTGACGGTATACTGCCCGAGCACCCTTGGCGACCCGAATGGGCGTCCCCTTGTTGGGCTCCGTGGTGGGTGAGGCCTGTGGGCAGCGAATTTCATAATTTAATCAAATTATGGCAACTCTTAAACCGAGGCTGGAGGCCTCATCAAATAACCCCGCTCCTTTGTCTTCTTCTTCTACTTTTCTGTCTGGGACTTGTTCTTGTGTTGAGCCTGTAGACAATGGCCTTGGTTCCACCCAACTGAGTAGGCCGACTGCTGCTAAGCCTGTGGAGACGAGTAGTGCTCCAAGCAAGAGGCCACGTTCCCCCAGTAAGCCGTCTGGACCCTGGAACGATTCTGTGCCTTCTTCTGCATCGGCACCTGCCCTAAACAAGAGGCAACGACCTCTCAGCCTTAAGGTTCAGGGCTCCACCGCCGATGCAAAGCATGTACCTGCATCTAAGGAGGCCTTAGGTGCAGTTAAATCCCCTTCCACCCCTTCTTCCTATCATATCCGATTTATTTCCATATCTGGGGAGAATGGTGCAGCTTTGGGGAAGGCGTCGCCCTTCCTTATTGCCAAAGCCATTAAGGGCGTTGGAGGTGATGTGACTTCGGTCAAGAAGCTTCGCAATGGCATCTTGTTGGTGGAGGCATCTGCCCCTCACCAGATTGAGGCATTGCTTAAAATGCAGAAACTCGGTGATTTCCCCATTGTGGTCGAACCCCATCGCACCCTTAACACCAGTAGAGGTGTGGCACAGTGCCCCGACCTACGTGGGGAGTCACAGGAGAACATTGTGGAGGAGCTCAAGGACCAGGGTGTGGTGGCTGTCCGCCGCACCTTGGTTCGAAGGAATGGGGAATCCCACCCCTCTGACACCTTGGTGCTCACATTTGGTAGGCCCAAGTTGCCAGAATACATCAGGGCCGGCTACCTCTGCTTGCCAGTACGGCCTTTCATTCTGAGCCCCCTTCGCTGCTTCAAGTGCCAAAGGTATGGTCATGGCCAGAATTCCTGTTCTGCCAGGGCCATGTGTGGCACTTGTGGGCAGGGAGACCATTCCCCCGAGCCTTGTAAGACTGCACCTTATTGCACCAACTGCAAGGGAAACCACCCCGCCTCTTCTCGAGATTGCCCCACCTGGTTACAGGAACGTGCCATCCAGGAATTGCGTGTCAAGAAGGGTATCAGTTTTCAAGATGCGTGGCAGCTGCTAGCCTTGCCAGGAACGCCAAGTCGTGGCTTGTCCTATGCAGGTGCTGCAAAGGTGGCTGCTGTGTCATCTGTCTGCACCCAGACGGACATACTTCCACAACTCCCCCCACTCATCCGTTTTTTGCCCTCTCAGGCCCGCAGGGTCCACGGGATACCGGTCTGTGCTAGCATTGGCTGCCAGACAGATCCCGATCCCATGACAGAGGTTTCCTCTGGTTCCATCACTGCCTCTGGCCCAGCCTCCTTGGAGGCCACAGATGTCTTCCATCAAACAGAGGCATCTGCTTTGAGCAGCCCCCTTCCTGGCTCAGCCCAGCTGGCCCCTTCCATAGCGGTGGTGATGGGTGAGAGAGGAGGGAAGAAACCAGGGACACCTCCTGCCCCCGCAGTGGGGTGCGTGTCTTTGGTTCGTCCACCCAAGCTCTTCGGCCAACAGCAGAAGGCACTGAGTGGCAGCGTGCCCCAACTGGGACATGATGGGGATTCCTCCTTTGAGATGGAGGAGGAAGACCCACTTGTAGGCACCCCTCCGTTGTCTGCTGTAGGACGGAAAAAAGGGAGGAATAGAAATAAACCTCCAAAGCCCACCTAATGGTAAATCTCCTTCAATGGAACTGTCGAGGTTTTTCCCACAAGAGGGACGAGATCGCAATGCTGATCTCATGGCACAACCCCATCTGCATCTCCCTCCAGGAGATCTTCTGCCGTAGTGATTCCCCACCTTCGTTAAGTGGCTACAAGATGTATGCAGACACCCGGCAGCAGGGAAACCACCCTGTGGGAGGGGTGGGAATCCTTACCCGGAATGGATGCATGCACACCCCAGTTACTTTGCAGACGCCTCTCCAAGCCGTGGCAGTTTCACTGCAACTGAATGTGCCCACCACTCTATGTTCCCTCTACCTGCCTCCTGGGATTGATATCCCATGGGCAGACCTTGACTCCCTCACAGCCCATCTTCCCAGACCCTTTCTGATTATGGGAGATTTTAATGCCCATAACCCCCAATGGGGCTCGGACAGTCGCAACACCCGAGGGCTCCTTGTGGAACAATGGTTGTCACACAATGGCCTCATTGTCCTCAACACTGGTGCCCCCACATGTGATGACTGCCACTGGTGGTCTTTCCTGTATCGACCTCTCCATCTGCTCTCCTGGGTTGGCGCCAGGTCTGCAATGGGAGGTTCTGTCTGACCCTGGGGGAAGTGACCACTTCCCCATCAGGATTAGCAGTGGAAGTGGGGCATTACCCCAACAACCACCACGATGGTGTTTGCGTCGGGCAGACTGGGAAGAGTTTGCTCGTCACATTCACTTTTGCCCACTGCATGATTTTGATGGTGTTAATGATCTAGTGAGCCACTTCACAGAGGTGGTGATCAGGGCAGCATTGGCATCTGTCCCCCAGAGATCATGTAACCCTCCACGAGCACAGGTGCAGTGGTGGACAGAGGACTGTCAGAGTGCAATTCGGGCCCGCAGAGGCTCACTTCGCCTTTTCCAGTCTCGTCCAACTGACGCCAATCGTGTCAACTACGTCAGAGCCCGGGCATATGCACGACGGGTAATAAAGGAGGCCAAACGCTCCTCATGAACTGAGTATGTCTCCTCGCTTACCCACCACACGCCATCCAAGAATGTCTGGGAAAAGCTGAGAGAAATCCAGGGAAGGTACTTACAATCCTGTGGCTCTGGTCTCCTTGTGCAAGGCAGACATTTACTTCTGCCTTGTGAGGTGGCTGAGGAGCTGGCAAGGACATTTGCAGCCATCTCCAGTTCCCAGCACTACACTGCAGCTTTCATCAAACAGAAAGAAGCGGCAGAACGCCTTCCAATTAACTTCTCTGGTGGTGTTGCTGAGGGGTATAACGACCCATTTACCCCTTGGGAGCTGCGAGCAGCTCTTGCACGGGCCCGTGATACTGCCCCCCGGTCCTGATAACATACATTACCAATTGCTACGGCATCTACCTGAGAATGGTCTTTCCTACCTCCTTGAGGTTTTTAATTATATTTGGCAGCAGCACAACATCCCTGTAGGCTGGTGGGAGGCTATCATCATTCCCCTCCCAAAACCTGGAAAGGATAGTACCTTACCCACGAATTGCAGGCCCATATTTTTGACGAGCTGTCTGTGTAAAACCATGGAACGAATGGTTATCTGGCACCTGGTGTGGTATCTAGAACGGCAGAGCCTTCTCGCCAATGGCCAATGTGGCTTCCGTGCTAGCAGGTCTCCAGTGGATCATTTGATCTCCCTGGAGACTGCATTACGTGAGGCTTTTCTCCACAGACAGCACTTAGTGGCTGTCTTCTTTGATGTGGAGAAGGCATATGATACCACATGGCGCCATGGCATATTTGAGACCTTGCACCAGTGGGGGCTCAGGGGTAATTTGTCCCTCTTCATTCATAGTTTTTTGTCCAACCGGACTTTCATAGTGCATGTAGGTAACACCTACTCCTCTTCCTTTTTGCAAGAGAATGGTGTCCCACAGTGAGCATCCTCAGTGTGACTCTCTTTGCTGTTGCGGTAAACGGTTTTCCCTCATCCATTCATCCCCCCCCCCCCCGGTACAACAGTCCGTATATGTGGACGACTTTTCCAACTGGTACCAGGGTGCCACAATGCAGGGCATTGGCTTCAGCTGCAACTGGCACTCAATAATGCCAATGAGTTTGCCACCTCATGTGGCTATAAATTTTCCCCTGAGGAAACAACAGTCATGCACTTCTGTCGTAAGCAAGGGCTTCACCTTGAGCCTCAGCTTACCCTGAATGGCCGCCTCTTCGCAGTTGTAGAGGCAGCCCGGTTTCTTGGTCTCCTTTTTGACAGCCATCTGACGTGGGTCCCACATTTGAAGGAGCTGAAGGCTAAGTGCCTTCGCTCCCTTAATATTCTGCGGTGCCTGCAAAGAACTGGTATTGGGGCAGATCGAACGGTGATGCTTCGATTATTCCGATCACTTGTTCGACCATGACCCGACTATGGCTGTAGTGTTTAAGGTTGGCCACTCCATCTACTCTCCAAATGCTAGACAGTGTACATCATGCTGGCATCCGGTTGTCCATTGGGGCTTTCCACACAAGTCCCGTGCTCAGCTGTTATGCTGAATCTGGTGAGCCACCACTGACTGTACAGTGGCAGTGCTTAGCAGCTGCATATAGTTTGCGGCTGAAAGGTCAGCCACAGCACCCTACACACCCAGTCGTTTTTAGTCGCACTCTGTGCCGACCATTCGATTGCCGGCCAGGGGTTCCCCCCATTTGGCATGCGGTGGACGGATGGTCTCACTGGCCTGGGTGTGACCCTGCCTGGGGTGAAGCCTGTACTGCCAGCCTCTGTTTTGCCCTGGACAGTACCTGAGCCGATTTTTAATTTGACTCTTGCTGCCTTCCCCAAAGCCAGTACTGATAGGTCAGCGTATCCAGCGAGAGTTTGGACGCCTCTCTCTGGCCTATTAAGGCCATGTTTTTGTTTACATGGATGGGTCGAAGGATGGCACCAAATTGGGTTGGTCAGTCTTCACATCTGGTCATCTTATAGGGGGCCGCCTTCCAGGCATCACCAGTGTCTTAACTGCAGAGCTTACAGCTCTGCACAAAGCACTGGAACTCATCCGATTTTTGAAACACCGACACTGGTTGCAACTGACTCCCTACCACCCCTCAGCTACTGCACACCCTGTATAGCAGGAATGCCATCGTCCAGGGTGTGCACAGTTTGCTGCTCATAATTCGTCAGCAGGGCGAGACAGTTTTGTTTATGTGGGTCCCGGGGTATGTTGGCATCATGGGGAATGAGATGGCGGATGCCCATACCTGTCAGGTGGCCCACCTGCAAGATGTTCCTGACAGTACTGTCCCCTCTGATGCTCTCCCGATGGTGCAGCAGGCTGCCCATGGGCAATGGTGGTCTCAGTGGTTTGCGGAGACCACCAACAAACTCCACACCCTGAAAGACGCCCCAGTGCACAGGGCGTCCTCATGCCGCCAGTCACGGATGGAGGAGGTTGTGCTTGCTCGTCTGCGAATTGGTCACACGTTCCTCACCCACTCCTACATATTATGGGGTGAGGATGAACTGGTGTGACTGCTGTTGGGAGCCTCTCACAGTGGCACACATCTTCAGTTACTGTGGGAGATACCGCAAACTTAAATACCGACTGGGGGTCGGTCAAGAGCTCTCTTGTATTTGTGAAAGAGGTGGGCCTCTTTGAAAAATTCTAATACTAATGCATTTGCCTTTTCCTTTTGTGTGTTTTGTCTTTTGCCTGTTTATGTCTGTATCCGTTTTGTCTTTTACTTTTTATGTCTGTATCAGTTTTGGCTTTTGCTTTTTATCTCTGTGTTGTTTAGGTTCTTGTCTGTTTTTTGGCTTTTGCCTGCTGTGTATTTTTGTCTGTTTAGGCTTTTGCCTACTTTTTGTGTTTGTTGTTGGCCTTTTCCCTTATTGTCTGTTATTTATTTGGCTATTGCCTTTTTATTTTGTTAATTTTATTGGGCTTTTGCCCTGATTTATTTTCACCATGGTGGGATGGCCACTTACACCCCCAGCATGGTGACTGTCTTTCTGGGCCCTAATGACCATTGAAGTTGATGGGCCCTAAAAGACAAACGAACGAACTAACGAATCCATAAGTTACACTTGTGTAGTAGTATGCAGGTTTTGGACACATCGTGGAACTTTTAAAGTAACGACAAAAACCAATTTTCACACTAATTCTTAAATTTCCTTCGTGGGGTCTTAAATATGAAACATTTAAACTTCGGAATCATTTGTACCCTGCGGAAAGGCCAACTTCAGGCGGCCACTTGTGGTCTCTGGGTTACATTTATTCCACGTTGTTTTACATGGCATTATTTATTATCTTATTATTATTTATTAGCGTACCGAGGTTAAAAGCACACACACAATAAACAATGAAAGTCCACAGAGCGTGATTAGTTATTCAGAGACTCAAGAAAATACGGGTGCAGCCACCGTTTAAAATGGAGGCACCCAGTCACACTGCTTTGTGGTTACTAACACAAGGAGAAATTAGTTTGATATCTTTGGTACGTTTTTGGACTTCAATCGTCGATAAGGCATGGATACCATATTATCTTGAATATAATACACATCCCAAGTTTCAAGATTTACTTAAATGTAAAAATCTCAATACTCTAGTACCTCTACATACAAGTAAATTGAGATATGAGCAAAAAATTTGTGTTCCTATATGCGGGCTCGAGTCATCGTTAAAATGCTTGCAACACTTGCCAATTTTGTCAAGTTTTGTGCTGTGCATTAAGCGGCCCACAGACTCAACTTGGTTCTCAATCTTGGCAACTTGTTCACCACAGACTGAACAACCAAGTTGACAACTTTGATGTCAATATCACTTTTTCTGAAATTTTACCCTCAAGAGGTACACTACACGTTTTGTGTGATTTCCTATTTGCATGGGCATTTCATTTTGCAACCTTTTTATTATTGACCTTTGCCCAATCCTTTGACCGTTCACCATAGTAGAACCCTAGTAAATTCATACTGTGTTCGAATTTAGCCCCATTTGGACTTTATTTTTGGACACTATATTGATGCTGTAGAGCATTCCACACCAACTTCACTCAAATTGTTTAAGTGCACTGATGTTGACAACCAAGTTTACAATGCTTCCATAGAAGAAGCATCATGGTTGATAACAATAGGCTCCTCCTGTGAAAAATCTAAAGTTTTTGATTTTACTTCAACCATTGCCTCAACTTGAAATTTCAACCTTCAACCTACCCAAAGACGATCAACATTGTCTTCAACATGGCAAGTTGATGACACGGTTGACAACCAAGTTGACCGTATGTGGGCTGCTTTACACACAGCCTCTACTGTTTAATCATGGGGCCTAAGAAAATGTGTGCCAAGGACAGCCTTGAAAAGAAACATGATCATCATTGATCAGAAGCGTGAGATCATTAAAAAGCATGAGCATGGTTGTTGTTGTTGGTTGGTGTTTTAGGGCCCTTTAACTACAAGATCGTTAGAGCCCATGAGCATGGTGTTAGGGTAGTGGCCATTGTCCATGAGTATGGTCGTAGCAGTGCTAGATTTAGATATTGAGGGGCCCTAGGCTATTTCAATTTTGAGGCCCTTTTCTAAAGTTTTGAAGCCTACTAAATGTTGAGGCCTTATAATTCAGCCTACTTTAGCTTCGTGGCAAATCTGGCACTCGCCATAGTACTGTACATGTACAAGATGTAAAATTTTGAAACAAGGACCACACCATCCATGAGCATGACACTGGCCAATGGGCCAGTGAATAAATTCATCAGATTGTCAAAAACATGTATTCCTTACACCTTATACAGTGGTACCCTGTTTAATGAACATAATCGCTGCAGTGATACGTTTGTTATGCTAGGTGTTGCCACGAAAAATTGTTAAGAAGTTAAAAACAAAGTATAGTGCTGTATTGTTAATTAGTGAAAACTCTCTTAAAACCCATTTTTTGGGGTTCATACTTCACATAAACAATGAAATGCCCTGCAATGAGAAGGTAGTCAATAACTTACAGTGTGCAGTTGAACAGTACCCATTGGCAAATGCCATGCACTGAGGAGTCCATTCTCCTACTCCTACCAGTAGCTCCTCCATAACCAGAATAAAAAGGTATGAACTTAGTGCAGAACCTTGGTGCACCCCAAACTTCACTGGGGAGCCCCCAGCATTTTCCCCAAGGTGTCCTTACCCTGGCTGTGGAATGGAACCATCATACATATCCTAAACTACTCGAATAAACCCTTTTTCTACCCCCTTTTGCATAATGTGTGTTGTGGAACACTCATGAGCCTTCTCCAAGTTGATAAAGATGGTACCAAAGTACACTTTATGATGTTTGTTCTGTGGCACATTCCTATGCAGCCTCACAACAACATTGCTGCTAGCTCCAAGTTCTGGTTCACCATTGATTTATGCATTATTTTCCTGACCTTTGTACATTTCAACTTTGTCAGCATAGCTAGATACACCACATAATAAAAACATTTTGTAGCCATATTTATGAGGCTTATCTGGCTTATGTTGGGCATCCTTTGGTCTGACCAAAGTTGACCAAAGCAACTGACCAAACCAGCATGTGCACTGCCAAAACGCATTGTTTCTGAAACAATGTGACCAAAAGTGACTTGGTCAATTGACAAAACGTGCCTTAAGATTATCTTGGAAGTGGAGAAATCTTCTAATTTGTTGAAATCTATTCACAGGCATTGTTGCTGTTACTATTGCTGGTCCTACTGTTTCAATACAACCTCATATTTTTCCTAGTGACAACTCATGAAACAACACAAATGCTTTCTGATATCATCAATTGAAATACTATGTGATTTGCTGGGGTCCACTTTGCTGCTACAGTGGTGGTGAGCTAAATAGCACACATCAAAAAATAATGAAATTTAATAATAAACAATATGTATATTGTAATCAACAGTATGATAATTCCTATTACAAAATAATTAAACATTTGCAATTGAAAAATGAAAACAAAAAACAATAATGTCTTAATCTTTAAGAAAAAACACATAAGTGGTTGGTCAAATAAATAGCACATTTCAGCAAAAACAATAAAAAAGGCTCACAAAATTAATATTTTGTTGCATAACCATTAATAGTTTGCCACCTCTTTCTGTCTTTTATTCATACTTTTAATTAAATGTTGGCAACGTTCTACTGGAACATTTTGCCATGCATTTTCAACAATGGCCATCAACTCATTAAAATTTGATGGATTATTGTATTTAATTTCACTTTTTACATCCATCCATAAATTCTCTAGAGGATTTAAATCAGGACTTTGTGGTGGCCAATCAAAAACTTTAATCTTTTTCTCATTTAACCAATGGATAACTGATTTTGCTTTATGCTTTGGGTCATTATCTTGCATAAATGTCCATGTAATGGGCAAATAATCATCAGCATAAGGCTCCATGATGTTTTCCAAAATGTCTTTGTACATGTACTGGTCCGTTCTTCCTAAAATTCTATGTAAGGGACCCGTACCCTGCCAGGACGTTGCTCCCCAGACCATAATGTTGCCACCTCCATGCTTAACAGTTTTAAGTGTGTAACGAGGATTTGCAGCACAGTTTGGTGGATGGCAAACATATGCTTTTCCATCACATCTAAACAAATTAAATTTGGACTCATCACTCCATAATATTTTTTTCCAAAATTCAATCGGTTTATCAATGTGCTCCCTGGCAAATGCTAAACGCTTTTTTCGATTTTTTTCTGAGACAAGGGACTTTTTCTTGGCTATACAACCACGTAAATGAAAGTCATTTAAACGTCTTCTGATAGTTTTGGAAGACACTGTTATTTTATGATCAATTGCTACTTGTTTGCAAATAGCATTAGACATCATAAATGGTTTTTTTACTAATATTTGCAATAATTCGTTCTTCTCTTGCTGTAGTTTTATGTGATCTACACTTCCTAATCGTATTTTTATAGGTTTTGTCCTTCTCTATGTGCTGAATTGCATTGTAAATCATTCGCCTAGAACACCTTACACTTTTAGCTATGCTGGATATTGAACAATTTTGTAGTTTTGCATTCCATATCAGTTTTCTTAGCTCAGGGGTACAATGTTTGCTTCTACCCATGACTTAACCTAAAATCATATTATTTAAAAAAAAATAAATAGCTAAAATATACTTATTATTAATATATTATAACTTAATTTTCATCACTTATTAACTTACTAGCACAAATTCAGATGTTTTCACCACTGTGCTATTTACGTGTCCAACTGGTTTTTTGTTAATTTCACTTAAATATCCACTTACATTTTTCTGTTTGCTTTTATAGTTTGCTTATCATTTTAAATATGATTTTTGTACAACCAATGTTCATTTAAAACCGACATTATGCAATTATTATATTTAGTTTAATAGATTTTATTAGAAATGATTACAAAATTGTAGTGTGCTATTTAGCTGACCACCACTGTATATAATGATGACTGGGTAGAAATTATACCAGGAAGTTCAGTTGTAGAGAAATATGAAAAACATTCACATGGTGTTTGCAATGCCAGTAGCTCATATGAGTATTTCGCATTTCCCAAAATCGTATAATCCTCATAAGGCAGTTTTCTCTTCTTCCACAGAGCATTTCTTGAAATTCTTTTATTTTGCATTTGCCCTTTGTCTTTTGTGATGGTGACTTCAACGTTTTCCTGCATTTCATTTGATTTATTCCCCAAAACAACATCATCTTCCATTGTATGGAGATCAGAAGCACATGATTTTTAAAAACACATGATCAACCAGCTCATTGTTGTCAATATCAGTTTCATCATTGCTGTCAGATGGCATTGGAAAGGAGAACAATAATTCTTCAGTTATCTCAACTAAAATGCCATCACCATTCACCACATACACTTTATCTTCATTCATTTTCACTAAAACACTCAAAGGCGAACTGTAGAAATTATGCAATGTAATTACACACTAAAGCTTTTTAGAATGTTCTTCAAAATAATGCTTCACTGCAGAGAGTGACGCTCTTTTTACTGTTGTGGTGAACGGTTTTCCCTCCTCCATTCACCCCTCCTGGTATAGTCGTCCCTATTTGTGGACGATTTACCATCTGGTACAGGGCTGCCACAGTGCATGGCATTGAGTGTCAGCTGCAACTGGCACTCAACAGTGCCCATGAGTTCACCAACTCATGTGGCTATAAGTTCTCCCCTGAGAAAACAACAGCCATGCACTTCTGTCTTAAGCTAGGGCTTCACTCTGAGCCCCAGCTTACCCTGAATGGCTGCCTCCTCCCATTTGAGAGGGGTCCCACACTTAAAGTAGCTGAAGGCTAAGTGCCTTTGTTCCCTGAATATTCTGCTGTGCCTGCAGGGAACTGGTTTTGGGGCAGATCAAATGGTGATGCTTCGACTCTACCAATCACTCTTTCGATTGCATCTCGACTATGGCTCTGGCATGTATGGCCTGGCCACTCCATCTACTCTCTGGATGCTGGACAGTGTACGTCATGCTGGCATCTGGTTGTCCATTGGGGCATTCCACACAAGTCCAGTACTCAGCCTTTATGCTGAGACTGGTGAACCGCCACTGACTGTGGCGGCAGTGCTTGGCTGCCCCCACACCTACACACCCAGCTGTTTTTAGTTGCACTCTGTGATGGCCATTTGACCACTGGCCAGGGGTTCCCCCTCCATTTGGCATGTGGTGGATCAATGGTCTCACTGGCCTGGGTGTGACTCTGTGTAGGGTGCAGCCTGTGCTGCTGGCCTCTGCCGCCCTGGGCAATACCAGAGCCAAGTTTTAATTGGATGCTCACAGCTTTCCCCAAAGCCAGTACTGATAGGTCAGTGTACCAACAACAGTTTTGACGTCTCTCTGACCTATCAGGGCCATGTTTTTGTTTACACTAATGGGTCGAAGGATGGCGCCTCTGTGGGCTGGTCAGTCTTTACAACTGGTTATCTCATATGAGAGCCGCCTTCCAGGCATTACCAGTGTCAACTGCAGAGCTCATAGCTCTGCACAGGGCACTGAAACTCATCCAATATTGGAATCATCGACACTGTGGTTGCGACGGATTCCCTATCCTCCCTTCAGCTGTTGCACACCTTTTATAGCAGAAAGGCCTTCTTCCAGGGTGTGCACAGTCTGCTGCTGATGATTCGTCAGCAGGGGAAGACAGTTTTGTTTATGTGGGTCCCGGGGTATGTTGGCACCATGATGATTGAGAGGGCAGATGCCCATGCCTGTCAGGTGGCCCACCTGCCAGATGTTCCTGACACTACTGTGCACTCCTCTGATGCTCTCCCCATGAGTATGTCCCGGTCTGTCCATGAGCAATGGCGGTCGCAGTGGTTTCCAGAGACCACCAACAAACTCTGCACACTGAATGTCTCTTTTGGCTTTTGCCTGTATTTCATCATCATCATCACACCCTCATGCCACCTATGGTGGGGTCAGGTCTGTGGGTTCTAATCCTCCACCCCTATCTATCCCCAACCAGGCTCTCATCCACCCTGCACGCCATCATGTCCCTCTGTACCACCTGTTCCCACGTAGGCTCAGGTCTCCCCTACTCCTGATGCCACCCACCACCTGTTGCCTCATAATATACTGTATGAGCTCCTCCTCCCCCCTCCGCATCACATGCCCATACCACCTCAACCTATATTCTCTCATCTTCTCCACAATGCCCCCCACCCCCAAGCTGCTTCTAACATACTCGTGGCGGACTCTGTCAGCATGCGACACCCCACTCATGTAATGCAGCATTTGCATCTCGGCCACTTGCATTCTCCTCTCGTGGTTCTTCCTCACTGCCCAGCACTCTGATCCATACAGCATGGTGGGCCTAACTACAGTTTTGTAAACCTTACCTTTCAACTTTATTGGGACTCTGCAGTCACACAGCACCCCGCTTGCATTGATTCTGTGGGAAACGTCGGAGTTGATTTCCCCATTGCTCTGAATCACTGATCCTAGATACTTAAACTCATTCACTGGTGGTAGCACCTCATTTCCACTACGAACTATGCCCCCTTGGTCCTGGCCACTCCAATTGAAAGCTAAGTACTCTGTTTTCTTCATGTTCACCTTCAGGCCCCCCTTTACCGCTGTAATGTTCTGTAAGCCCTGTTGGACCTCCTCTTGGGACTCCTCTAACCATCCTACATAGTCACCAAGTACCAAGCACTGGGGTGCCCATTCCCTTGATGAAGCCCTACCTTTACCTTGAAGCCACCAGTATTCCCTCATGCCATCCTGACCCTAGTGGTGGAACCATCATACATATCCTGTATTATTCTGATATGTCCTTCATCCACTCCCTTTCTTCTTAGAACATCCCATACTACCTGTCTAGGGACACTATTGTAGCGTGTGTTGCTACTATAAAATTGATTTGCTTACTCTTCGGCCGTTGCATATATTTACCATTCAATTTTTTTTTAGTTCATTCAAAATTCGCGAATTAATCCTTACCTAGCTGACAGTTATTTTAAAACGAATAAACATTAATTTATTAATGATTAAGAATTGTTCAAATTATTAAAGAAGTCTATGCTAAAACATTGGAGGACGGACAAAAATGATACATGTCTAACACCTGCAAACGCTGAGAAACTACTGGTTTTTGTTTTTTAAAAATTATTCTAAATATTCAAACAAACTATTCTATCCTTTTGAATCTCATGAACATTCTAATTTCCAAGCATTCAAAATTTGAACATAATAGAATGCCATTCCGAAATGAAACAAAAATAGAATGTGATTCCTACACTATCATAGGCCTTCTCGAGGTCTACAAAGATTGCATGCAGGTCCTTCTTTACTGCTCTATGCTTCTCTACCATCTGTCATAGAATAAAGATGGGCTCCATTGTTCACCTACCAGGCATAAACCCAAACTGGTTTCCTCGTACACTAGTACAATTTCTGAGGCAACATTCTATGACCCTCTCCCACAGCTTCATAGAATGTCTCATTAGCTTAGTGCCTCTATAGTTCCCACAGTCCTGGGCATCATCTTTGCCTTTGAACAGAGGGATAATCCAACTCTCCTGCCATGCAGATGGCATTCGGTCCCCACTGGCTATTTTATTGAAAAGCTTCCTCAGCCATGTAATTCCTGTGGTACCCAAGCTATGCCAAACATCAATGGGAATCTTATCAGGACCTACTGCTTTTTGTCCTTTCATCTTGTGGAGGACCCTGACTATTTCTTCCCCACTCACTAAGTCCACAGCTACTGTGGAGGCAGGGATGTTGTTCATGACCATTTCACTGGTATCTGTGTTTAAGAGATTGTTGTAATATTCCTCCCACCTCTTCCTTACCTCCTCTGGCTGGAATAAGACCCCACCAACCCCTTACTTGATCATTATGGCCATGGTGACATCCTTACTACTTCTCCCTCTGGTCTTGGCTAGTCGAAAAACTTCCCTCTCACCTTCTTTAGTCCCTAAGCTTTCATATAAAGCCTCATACTTTTGGTGTTTGGCCAGGGCAATGGTCCTCCTAGCATGCTTCTTTGCCTGTATATACTCTGTCTTTGAACCCTGGTCCCCCATCTCCTGTGACCTATGAAATTGCTGCCTTCTTCTGGTCAATGGCTGTTTCTACCTCCTCATTCCACCACCAAGTCTGTCTCCCCAGGTATGAGCCTCCTACTTTAGCTGTGTGAAACATTGCCTTTCCACATTGTCTAATCTTCCTGGCCACCCTGTCCCACATGCATCAGCTGACCCTTCACAATCCCAGTTGACCTGGCTAATAATCTCCTGCTGGAATTCATGTGAATTTGGTGGCAACTTCCACCACCTAATGACTGGTTCACCTTTCCATGGGTGGGTCCTAGCTGCACCCATCACAATTACCTCCATCATGAGTAACTTATGCCCACTTTCCTTCTGGAAATCTTCACTGGGGAGTGCCCAGCAATCACAAATCTCAGGCATATGCTGCATCTTAACCATAAAGAAATCAATCTGCAACCTCCCAAGGTGACTGAAAGGTGATGAGGTGCTTGTCCCTCTTCTGAAACCACGTATTGGTTAATGCAAGGCCATGTGCTTGTGCTGTATCAAGGACTTTTTGTCCATCCCCATCCCCCATGGACGGCCCCATATTCTTGTCCCTCCTTGAAAACATGGCCATTAAAGTCCCCTCCAATAATCAGATGATCAAATCCCTTTCCCTGTCTAATTATGTTATTTACTGACTACCACCTCATCAAAATCCCACCAAAAATCCCATTTGGTGGCCTCATCACATCCTGCTTGGGGAGCATAAAGGGCAGGGGTAGATCAAGGCAGGTGTGGGAGCAGCTTGTCCAAAAGGAGGTGGTAGTGTATGGGGTGGATGGGGACGTGTTGGGAAATAGGCAGCTGTGGAGGGTTAGAACATGCAAACCAAACCCTGCCACAGGCAGGATAAGGGTTTGATGATGATTGTCCATTGCCAAATTACTGTGTGATCTGAAGGCAATTCCACTGGTGCTCATTGTTTGCATTACGTTAGGGATAAAACACCCATAAAGAAATAGATAAGCAAGAAAGTCTTGCATGGAATGCCAACAACATTTTGTGATAATTCTGGTGAAAATGCCTTCACTGTAGCAAAATATAAAGACTGTGCAGTTCCATGGTATTATTGAATCATCTTAGTGGCATAAATTATTTCTGGATAACTATTTTTAACGATTTATATTCAAAATAGCCACTGGGTACCCAGGTACCCTGGTTGTTGAAATTGCATAGGCAAATTCAAACCAAATTTTAAATATGTTAGGATGGTTGGCACTCAAAATTTTTTACATATAATGAAAGAAAAAAGGTGAAATAGAGATGATCCAGGAGGACATAAAAAATGTTTAATGATAACATTAAATATTTTTACTAGAAATTGTCAGGTGGGCACCTGGGTACCCAGTTGTTGACATAAGGGTTAAAGGTTCTTCTCTGCCCAGAGAAAAGCCTATAGAGGCCCAGGTCATTACTAAATTTGCATTGCTGATGGAGAATTATACAAGAGTTATGAAGAACAGTGAGATGTGAGTTCCACCAGGGTTTGGGCCTGAACCTTTGGGACATTTGGGACCACTGGACATGTGTTCCCCAGTGCAACATTACACACCTCAAAAAAGGTATTCACCAAGAGCAAAGGATTTTTCAGCTCCAAAAATTGTGACAAGACAGAGTGAACAAAGTGGTTAAACAGCTCAAAATTCATGGAGTAATACTTTAGGCAAGTACCACCAGCACAGGGTGGGCGCCTCACCACACTACCATTAACATCACATTTTAGAAATACAATAAGGTGTTCCAAACGGTGGTCACACAGAAGAAACACCTGAGACTGTAGAACATGAGACAAAACAAAGATCTGATCCAATAATGATGCAGACTTAGGAGAAAACCTAGTTGGCATGGCCACAGTAGGTTCAAGTGACCATGCCCTGAATAAGTTGGCCAGTTGGGCAGATGCTCCAGACATCTTGAAGTAACAGTTAAAGTCACCTGCTACTATGTTAGGTGAACAGGGGTCAATGAAATCAGCCAAAAAAAGAGAGCAATGGATCCATCTCCATCTTTGGAGGATGGTATATAGCGTACAACCTCCAGGCAGCCAGGCCAAGAAGCAATCTAAGACATAAGGCTTGTGTTCCTTCAGATGAAAAGGTGCTAATTTGCACAGGATGCAGAGAGCTTGCTACATACACAGCGACACCTCCCCCCTGGATGGCTGATCAGATCGAAATGGCTCAAATCCAGGGAGAGAGAGCAGAGAGTCATTAACAGCAGCAGAGAGCCATGACTCCGTCAACACCACTATATCAGGTTCCCTCTCAAAAATCAGAGCCTCAATTAAGTCAACTTTTGGTAGTAAAGATCTGATGTTGCACAAAATCACAGAGAACAATTTATCAATGAAGGTGCACTTGAGGCACAATGCAGAGAACTTTAACAACGAAGGTGCACTCGAGGCACAATGCAGAGAGCTTTCCACCTGGCATCAGTCATTCACAGGGTGCAGAACACCCGGATTGGACCAAGACTCACCCCAGCTGGGGATTAGCTCCCCTGAACACATGAACAAAGGAGCCTTCTGGCCACACAGAAGGATCAAGGGGATCAGACCCTGATGGCTTCTTGATACGCACAAAGATGGCCCATGAGACACGCCCCTCTTTAACTGGCCACCAACCACACTCGACGACACTGCCCCACTTGCTCCAAGGCCTGGACCAAAGATTGTAGAGGAGCATTAGGGGAAATGTTAGACAGGACAATCCTCTCGATGTTGACTGCTGAGCTGTTTGCCAAAGCCACCCCAACACATGACTAGTCCCCCACACACCTGGCAGATGTGATCTGTGACGCCTCACACCATGACCCTCTGGAGAGAGGCTGGTGCCACAGGACCATCAGCGACCACCCTGGTGAAGGACCGAGCTTGGTCAGGAATCGACACTGGCACAGTAGCACTCTGCTCAGAAGGGGGCCAGCTCCCAGTGCTAAAGGACTGACGTTCCCTAGTCCTCCCTTCTCTGGGTGGAGAGGGCCTCCTCCTTCTTGTTACATTCCTTGCCTCGGTGGGGAAACATTAAGTACCAAATCTCACAGCACAGTGGTTGAGAATCGCTGCTCTATACTCACCACTCCCTTTAAGGAAATTACCCTATCAGATGCAGGAATCAAAAACGAATGTGCTCATTTCCTTAAGCCTCTAGTAGGGCTTATTTTCAGGGAAGGGCTTATATTGAGCACATCTTGAAAAATCTTGGTAGGTCTTAATTTTTGGGTAGGTTTTATTTTCAGGGAAACACAGTAGCAAAGTATTTATGTGGTGCATTAGGCGAGAATGCTGGCACTCATTAAATTTTTTGAGTCTTGTAGCAGTGTTACCCAAATGTTGTGCATTCATCTCTATGTTTATTTACTGCATCATCTAGAATAGGCATGCATGAACCTTGGGTCCTCATTTCTCTGTCATCTAGCATTCTTTTTTTTGGAGATACAAAAAGTTTGCATTTGGGTTTAGTTGAACTATCACCAGTTGTTTTAGGCTGGTCAACTTCACTGGATGAGTAATCCCCACTTAGAACTTCAAAATCACCTATTCTCTATTTAATCACCTATTCTATCAGATCCCCATCTCTCAGGAGGAATGGTTACAACATTCAAAACAATTTGAGGTAATATGGAATTTTCCTCATTTCCTAGCTGCTATGGATGGCAAACATATTGAAATACAGGCACCATTTAACAGTGGCAGTGAATATTTCAATTATAAATCATTCTTCAGCATTGTACTATTTGCACTTGTAGATGCCAACTACAATTTTGAGTTTGCTAAAGTAGGCTCATCAGGATGTATATCAGATAAGGGCATATTTAAAAACTTTATTGTGGAAAAACATACAGCAGAAATCCCTCAACATACCTGAACCTATACCAATTCCAGGGCGCCATAATGTAATGCCTTATGTTATATTAGGTGATGAAGCATTTGCATTACATCAAAATGTTATGAAACCTTATTGAGGTGTTTATGAAAGTGGCTCAAAACAGAGAACATTTAACTACCAGTTGTCAAGAGCCCTGCAAGTAGTTGAAAATGCCTTTGGGATTGTTTTCTCTGTGTTCAGGGTGCTGAGAAAACCTATGCTTACAGAACCAAAGAAAGCCACTGAGGAAGTTTTGACCACTCTTTACTTCCACAACTTCTTGCAGCAGAGTGCATCAAAACATTTATATGCCCTCAAGGTACCTTTGACAGTGAGCTAGGTGATGGGACAGTAATTGAAGGAGCATGGCAGAGAGAAACTGGTCAATCCTCTGTACGAGATTTGAAGAAATTGCCTTGAAAAAGTTCTACAAATGCTCAAGCTATTCATGATGAATTTGCTGATCATTTTGTTGACAATGGTCATGTGCCTTGGCAAGATGGTTATGTATGAAATGATTGTTTTGTTATTTTGTTTTTTAATAAGTACTTCAGTTGCTGTCTTTGCTCAGAATAAAGTATATGTAAATCACTTAAGTTTTATGTGCTGTTGGTGTTTATAGGTGCATCCTTTCCTTTCAGAAAATCGAATAGCTTGTAAGCAAACAAAGTATTCTCAACAATCTCTGACTAACCTAAAACAGTTATTTATGATTATTATTATAAACATGGAAATTGACAAATCAAATGAATTTGTTGGGTAACCCTGTAGGAACCAACAAATGCATATTTTTTGCACAAGTTTATTGTCCATAAGGGCCAATTCAAAAAAAAAATGCCAGGACACATGTAAAGCGTTTTCAGAAGTGTTTCATACAGGAGCAGATCCAGGAGCAGAGCAATGAATCAATTCCTCCCCCCTCAGAGGGGTGCATATTTCAACTGATGCATGATTCAACTTTGCAACTGATAAGGCATTTTTACATTTGCAATTCCAATTTTTATATTACCATTCCAGATGCAGTTTGCAAAACCACTGCAGAATGGACATTATCAAAGTGGCAGTTGAGGACCTATTATAATTGCTAGCTAGATTAATACTAAGGGGTTCTGAATACTTAAAAATATTTGGGGTACACTGTTGTTGGAGTGCACCCTGATCTGCCTCTGGATCTGCCCCTGGTTTCATTTTCATGCCTACAGTATCTCTAAAAAGTGAGTATGATTTTATAAAATTACTTACCTTTCCCTGTACCCCTTGAATTCTTCTCTTTGGCTTTCTCCCTTCTGTATGAAGATAATAGTGAAGTCATCTTGTTTCTTGCATCTGCAGTTTCGCACCCAACATTGCATGCAATTTGACACCAAGCAACATGTTTTTTATTTTTGATGTGGTATTTATCTTTTGGATTCCATAATTCGAATTTCTCTCTGTATGCATTAATTAATTTTTCAATGCAGTTGTGATTCCACTCAAAACTGACTTCCTCCATTTAAAAGTACCACAACATAAAATGCAACAATGCAAAATTGCAAAAACTGAATAGCACACATGACGTAAAATTCAAAATGCCCACGGCACTGTCCCATCCAAATAGTATGTGCACAAACAAGATTCCTTTGATGTACCGACATCAAGCGGATCGTGTTCACGAGTGTGCAGCTTTGCACAATGTTGCATGGTTTCCCATCAAAACTGGATGCTCTGTGCAGTGCCACACAACGATTTCTTGTTTGGCACTGCACAGTGTGGACCCAGCATTACATTATAACCTGCTGCAATATCTGTTGGTAGGCCCCTCATGTTTGTTCTTATTGTACCAGTGAGGTGTGTTGCATTTTCAAACAGATATTTTGCTAGAGCAATGCTGGTGTAAAAGTTGCCTGTCACCACATTATCATGTGGTGTATGTGGTGTGTGTCCCCATTGTCGAGGCAGGCTGTATGGTGGGTTAGCCCAGAAGAATCCAAAGACTAATATTGTAGTTTTCTCAGTCCTTTTTTGCTGATCCTTACAATTATGCAGAGAGATCTCATTGGTCAGAGAGAACTGGCTGGTGAGACTTCTGACTGGTGAGAGACACGATGAGAGAAAGTGAGAGGAAGTTGTGCCTTCATTTTATAACCTTTTGGGCACCTTCAACAGTGACCCCAGGAAGGGG
>JAAFCE010007744.1:17657484-17694351 GCA_013389805.1 Trigoniulus corallinus
ACGACAACAGCCACGACAACAGCCACGACAACAGCCACGACAACAGCAGCGACAACAGCAGCGACAACAGCAGCAGCAACAACAGCATCCACAGCAGCAGCAGCAACAGCAGCAGCAACAACAGCAACAACAGCAGCAACAACAGCAGCAGCAGCAACAACAACAGTAATATTATTAATAAGAGTTTCCTAATAATGGCTTCTGCTGACTGCTGATGATGCCCCACCCTCAGTAGGCACCAATCCACTAATAATAATAATACTAATATCAATTACACTAGTAATAGTGATAATGCTAACACTAACACTACTAATGGTAATTATTCCCTTTAAACTTAAAACACCTTAGATGTAAATTTAAAAGAAAAGAAAATATTTGCTGTGGGGATGGTCTGCGGCTGCCAAACACAGCGAGGTCGTGGACGATGCCAACGACGCATGCTGTGCAGCCCCACGACGGGATCGGAAGCAAGCCCCACGAGGTTAGGCTTAAAAGCCAAACCTCGCAAACCGCCTCCCACCCGTTAACACACCACACACCCACAGCCCTACCGTCAATCTGGTACGATGGGGTGTAAACTGCCTTGGGAAGGCTGTTTTCACCCAGTTGAACTCCTTAAATTCACCAAAATACAGTAAAAATCTCAGATCGCACGGAAAGCAGAAGCACTGGGGACGAGCGCCACCTAGTGATCCCTCTCACACAACATCCAAAACACAAAATCACATTACAACCATCACGCAGATGGCATTCTGTTGCAGCAATCTATTCTTGATTGCAGTGGGCAGGAATTGAGATGTGCAAAATCACAAATTTGTCGTGCGATGGAGAAGAATGGTAAAAATTGATTGACAGAAACTGGAATATGCACTTCTCAATGGATCGTCGAGAAACATATCTTGCCCTATGTGGCGTTCCCATATCATGGACATTGTGATGATCTTGCAATTGCTGCATGCTGTGACAGATCACATTCTGTGTGGCAGAGCCTAAAGGTCACTCCACAATAGCAATGGGAATGGCAATGGAAACGTAACTGGGAACGTGAACATGAAAGCAAGCTCCACAATAACCCACAATACTGAATACAATTTAGTAGAATGTAGTTAAAGCACTGTAGCTATGCACTGCCAGGATATACCAGAGACACAAAATATTTATAAGAATTACAGGAAGGGCCTCATTGGATCTGCAAGGTCACCAAAGGCGAAGCGTTCAACAGATAACATAACCAAAATAAAGGTGGTTAAACAACATCAAACTCTAGATTGCAAGATGCAGCTGTGTTTTGTGCAGAGGGGCCATCATTGACCAAATGGCTTACGTTTAATGGGAAAGATGAAAGTTTGTCAACTTTCCCTTCTGTTGCCATTCCCATTTATTGTGGAGGTCGCCATTGGCAGTTGGCATTTTAACTTTCCTTCACAAAAGAATATAAAGTGCTGCAATCTCTGCAGCCATTCCATTACCATGGCAACGTAAGGAAAGATTAACGCCATGCAGGAAAGCTAGTCAAATGATGTGGCAAAAACAACCTATAGGGGTTGTAAATTCACAAATGATAAAGTTGCAAAACTGTAAGAATTCCAAATTTACCCTTAATTCAAAAGTCATAAATTAAAACTACTGAAAAACATTTTTGATCACAGTTAAGACGTATGTGGTGACAAAATTATCCCTAATGTGGTGTCACAATTATCCCTAATGTGGTGTCACAAATTGTTTATTAACAAAGAATTGGCATGGCCACCAAGTATCAAACAGACACAGCACAGTTTTGACAAAAAAATACAAGACAGGAATGTAGCCCACATTGTTTCTCAGGTGCACATCACAAACATCACATTCCTTCAGTTACATCCCCTGGCTCATAAACTTACATCACAAGCATTTAACTATATCTGTTGGCCCATCTAATTTACATCACAAGCATCACTGGTATTTAACTATATCTGTTGGCTCATCTAATGAACGTTGCATGCATCACAGTTCTCTAGCCACCCAGTTTGCTACTGGAAATGGCCATGTTCCTTTGTCAGGATATCCCATTTTCTTCTGGCACAACCTTCGTTGGCCAGGCTCAGAGAGGGACTCTCCTTTCCTACTCTGTTCCTTCCCCACTATTCTTCCCTTATATACCTTTTCCCGCATTTCCTGCCCCTGGATCTTCTAGAAGAGACTGGGCAACACCTAGTGGGAGCATCAGGCTATTGACTACATAAACGTCCATGCTCAACCAATAATGTGGCACCATCTAGCAAGGGCATTGGGAAGCTAATGATGTTACCTGACTGGTAGTATGATGCCACCTGGTGGAAGCGTCAGTGCTACTGCAACGTGACCCCCACACTAATGGTTTTTAAAATTTTCCTGAATTTTTTATTGCAAAATTTAGGTGTCCACTTTTGTGGACACTATGACTTGCTTGCAAAATAATATGCTGATTAAAAAAATTTAAATGCATTAAACAATGTTTTTTAATATTTATTATGGTACAGTTTAAAAAAGAAATACACTTTACGTTTCTCACATAAATTTCTGTTTCATTGTTACACGATGGCCTTCCTCTGTTTTTCTTCACTAGATGAATTCTGGACTTCAATTAGCCCTCAACAATTTTCATTTGGAAATTAAACAAACCCAGAAATTTGTTTGATTCAAGCCCTTGTTCTATTAGTGATTTTTGTACTCCATCCAGCTGTTAGTAATAGCCATATCTACAAAATGAAAAATGTCCATTTGTGTGACCAAATAGCTGTTCAATATAATAATAACAGAAAGTCAAATTTATCAACACCTCCCATTGAGGAATTGTACAATTTTACAACTTCAGGACGTTTGATTTCTATGTACAGTGGCTCCAAGTCAAAATGATACACCTACTTTTTTCACCTACACTCACAGCGTTTTTTTAAATTGTCACACAGAAATATAACTAGTAGAAAAACCAAATTGTAGTATGTTATAACCCATAGTTTAATGTACATTTGGATGACTTTAACTTGTAAATGTCCCGAAAAATAAAACTTTTATAAACAAAAAACCAATTCTAAGCAAAAATGATACACCAACTGTTGCTCAAAGTGAAAATGATACAGTAATGTTTTTACAGTAAAACGTACACAATTTCTTTGGATTTTTGCATTTAGTAGGCAAACCTTTTTGTTTTACTATGTCTTGTAGTTGCTTTGGATACGATTTAACCATTTTTCCATGAAATCAGGGCTGATTTTGTCCCATTCTTCTTGTAATGCTTTTTTTAGCTCTTCATTGTTAGAAATTTTGTGTTTTCAAATTTCATCCTCCAATTTGGCCCAAAGGTTCTCAATAACATTGAGATCTGGGGACTGGGCAGGTGGTTTTATGATATGAGGACAGTTGTATAAGCACCACTCTTTCACTAGATGTGATGGGTGCTTCGGATCATTGTCTTGGTATAGCACATAGTTGTTTTTGATGTTCAGTTTCTCCATACTAGCTTTTAAATTTTGATCAAGTATGTTGAGATACACATGTTTGTCCATGATTCCATCGATGAAGTGAAGATTTCTGGTTCCAGCAGCAGACATACTACCCCAAACCATTACTCCACCACCACCAAATTTCAAAGTTGGTTGAAGATTTTTTTAGCCAACTCTTCATTTGGTTTTCTCCAAGCATAAACATGTCCATCAGACCCAAAAATGTTAAATTTGCTTTCACCAGTGAAGAGCACCATTTTCCAAAATTCTGGATCCTTGTGTAGATTTTCCTCAGCAAATTTCAGCCTTGCTTGTTGATTTTTCCTGCTTATGTAGGGCTTTTTCCTTGCGACTCTTCCATTGAAAGATGTTTTTTTGAAGAACATTATAGTTTCTGCACTAACATTCTTTTTTAAGTGTCGTTCAACCTCAATAGCAAGTTTTGGTGCACTTAATCTTGGTGTCTTCTTTATTTGCTTTAGGATGAAAGAATTTTGTTAGACACCACTGTAACTTTGTTTACAATCTGATTATCATTTTTTTACTGTTCAATGATGTGTTGCACTGCTGATGCACTTTTTTGCATTATTTTAGCAATTTCTGAAAACTGATTTACCACTATTATAATGAGCTGACGCTCTCTTAACCCTAGACTAGTCGCACCATTTTGAACTGCAAACCTGGTCACATGGGGTCTGTTGGACCCCATTTTAATTATTTTTTTTAGTATATCAAAACTATTATTAAAAGTTTAATCAAGTGTATTCATGTTTGGGGCACTAAGTACGAGCAAATTAATAATCATCTCTCTATTTAACACTACGTTTTATTAAATTATGTTTTATTTTGCAGAACATTAAAAATGATTCAGAAATTGCGGTAACTTGAAAAAAGTAGAAAATCCAAAGAAAAAAATTAAAGTTATAAAGAAAGATGGGCGTTTTTATATTATTTAGAATATAAACTGTAAAAAAATCACATTTTAGCACACTCTTTACAGTAATAATTTCCATGATTTCCACAGACAAACTTTTGGCACTTAGAGCAACATGTTTTTGTCTTTCTGTCCATTTTTCTGGGGCATAATGCACATCTCTGTTTCTTTTTTGGTGGTTGGTCTTCAGGCACAGATTCCTGATCATCTTGTTGTTCATCTTGAACATTTCCAAGGTACAGATTAATTCTGGTTGTTAACTGTCTTGACAAATTGCTGCTTGTAAGACACATCTTGATATGTGGTATAGTAAGGGCTTCACTAAGTTGTCCCAGGAAGTGCCTTCTCAATAATTTATCTTGAGTGTTTGAAAAGTATACTACTTGGGCATTAATCCCAGCTATATTTAGCAGATGAAAGAAAACTGTTAGAGGCCACCTGTTTGTTTTCCTTCCTACAGAATAATTTGATGACATCTGGTCAACCATATCAACTCCTCCTTTTGTTTGATTATAAAAACAAATTATTTCTGTTTTTTTTCTTCTCTCCTGTTTCAGCATTTATTTCTTTATTATGCATTGTGGATACGAAAAGGACAAGCTTCCCTTTTTTGGGAATATATGACACTAAAGTCACCCTACTTTTGCTGAAAACAAACTGACTTGAATACTCATCTCTATTTTTGGTTTGTACCAATGATGGAGGAATTTCAGTTTTGTTTTTCCTCAATGTCCCCACAGATGTTAGTTTATACTCTTTCAGAAGATACTCAACTAAGGGGATTCCTGCAAACCAGTTGTCAAATGTTACGTTACGCCCAGTTCTTTTTATAGGCTCAACAAGTCATTCTACAACATCTGAAGGGCTGTTAGATAAGTGAAATGATCCTTCTGGTTGCCGTCCACAATAAATTTCCATATTTTTTTACATAGAAGGATCTTGAGTCAGCAAGTGTATTTACTTTTATTCCATACCTGGTGGGTTTGGATTTCATGTACTGCCTAAACCACAGCGACCTCTAAAAGCCCAAAGCTGCTCATCAATTGTAGTATATTCTGAGACACTATATACTCTTTGGCAGTTTTCATTGAACAGTTCAAATATATGACGGATAGGTGCCAGCTTATCAAACTTTCTATGCTCCAAACGGTCAATTTTGTTGTCAAATCTGATACATCTCATGAGGAACAGAAATCGCCGTTGAGACATTGCACATCTAAATATGTCAGGACCATTTTTACCCCACAGTTCATCAGTACTGCAATGTGAGGATTTAAGAACTCCTGCCATGAACAGCAGTCCTATTGCAGCCTTTATTTCCTCTATGTTAGTATCACTTGCATCTCTATCTCGCTCAAAATTCTCCCTAACCCTAGCAATTTCGAGATTTGAACATTTCACAATCTCATCTAACATTATTTCTGTAAAAAAGCATAAAAACGTATCAGTTGGAGTTCTTTTATCAGTGAATGACTGTGTTGTTCCAGGTAGATGTACAACAATGTTGTGTCCCCGTGTCCTGACTGATTGCATAGGTTCATTCAAATTCCACTTGTAGTTATTTCGCCCCTGGAGATAAAACCTTTGTGACAATGGAATATCATCATCACTTGAAAATGCACTTTCCTCAGAATTAGAATCCTCTATTCTTTCTTCAATCTGGCCCTGTTCCTCACTGTCACTGTCACCACCCAAAATTTCATCACTATCATTTTCACAAAGGTTTGTTTTTTCCTGATCCTCCAAGTCTTTGAGATGCCATACTTCAGCCATAGCTATACTTTCACTTGTGAGCAACAGTATATGAAAATATATATTGAGAAAAAGTAAGATTTATAAAAAAACGCCACAATCAAAAAAATATTTAGGCAACTGTACCTGGTCACATGGGGTCCACTGGACCCCAAGAGCTTATTTTCCAGCAAATCAAACCACTCAAGGCCAATCAAGTTACTGCTTGAGTAAGGTCTCATAGAGACAGGAAGGTAGTAGGAAGGGCAAGTCAAATGCAAATATGAACATGTTTGTTTGGCAGAGAAAACAAAGCATTGGGGTCCTTTGGACCCCATGTGACTACTCTAAAGTTAAAGTTGTTTGAGAACCCATGCCAATTTTTGTCAAAGTAAGCAGATTATTGTATGTCAAATTGATCTTAACACCACTATGACTTAATAACAAGTGATTAGCCTTTGATTATTATGCAACATTACTATTTCTTTGCTGGAATTTGAACTTATCATTTTCACTTTGTGCAACAGTTGGTGTATCATTTTTACTTAGAGCTGGTTTTTTGTTTATAAAATTTTTATTTTTCGTGACATTTACAAGTTAAAGTCATTCCAATGTACATTAAACTATGGGTTATAACATACTACAACTTGGTTTTTTCTACGAATTATTTTTCTATGTGACAATTTAAAAAGAAACGCTGTGAGTGTAGGTGAAAAAAGTAGGTGTATCATTTTGACTTGGAGCCACTGTATGTTTTGCTTGCGTTTGACCAACAAGTGGCATTGTCTTCATTCCCTATACCAACAAAATTTAAAACTAGCAAAGCACATTTGTTATCATACCATTTTGTGATAACATTACTTTCTGCAAGAGACAAAACTTCTACTGATGTTCCTCTTCCTGTTTTCTTCAAGTCTTTATCAGACAATAATGGTGGGTTTCTTAGGCAGTTTATTCTTACTGTGCCAGCATGCAAAATAACACACTGCTTCAATTCCAAAAGCAATTGAATTGAAGTAAAGTAATTGTCTCAAAATATTTTATAATTCCAATGTCTAGAAATAATTTTAGCTAGTTCCATTACTATTTCACCACCAAGACCTAAAACTTCCATATTATTTTTGTCTATTTCTGTTGTCTTGTCCTGGTAGATTATAAAGTTGTAAACATAGCCACTAGCTCCACAAAGTGTAAAGATTTTTACTCCTCAAGGATTAGGTTGTCATTTGACATATTGCTTTATATCAAGCTTACCCTTGAATGGAATCATTTGTTTTTCAATGGATAGGTTCTTGTCAAGTATCTGGCTCTGGCATAACTCTAAAGGCCCCCATACATGATCACTGCATTTGGATGACGTCCAAAAGATCAGCACAAAAACCATCACTCCATGCTACTCATGCCATTTTGTTTTCAGTTTGGTTTAAACTCTGATGAGAACAGCATAAATGAAGAAGAATTTCTACTTATGGCAGCTGCTATGTGCTTAATTTTAAAGAAGAAATGAAGAACAAAATGTGTAAAACCATGGATTTTGGAGAGAAAAAGGCTCTCACGTCTGAATTTGTTAAATGAACTAACACTGGAACCAAGTGACTGGCGAAATTACCATTGCATGGATGAAGAATCATATTTTGACCTGGTGGAAATTTTCACTACATTGATTAAAATACCTCACATGGTCATGAGAGAGGGCATAAGTGCACGTGAATGACTCATGGCCACTGCCATTTGGCATCAGGATGCACCTATGATGAATTGCAATTTCAAACAGCCATATCTCCACAGCCATTGGGAAAAATAATTCCTGAAACCTGCTCAGCAATCATTGCAAGCCTTAAGGAATACAGGATTGAGTGTCAGCTGCAACTGGCACTAAACAGTGCCAATGAGTTTGCCACCTCTTGTGGCTATAAGTTCTCCCCTGACAAAACTACTGTCATGCACTTCTGTCATAAGCAAGGGCTTCACCCTGAGCCTCAGCTTACCCTGGATGGCTGCCTCCTGCCAGTTGTAGAGGCAGCCCAGTTTCTTGGTCTCCATTTTGACAGCCGTCTGACGTGAGTCCTGCACTTGAAAGAACTGAAGGCTAAGTGCCTTCGCTCCCTTAATATAATGCGGTGCCTGCAGGGAACTGGATTTGGAGCAGATCGAATGGTGATGCTTTGACTCTACAGATCACTAGTTCGATCACGTCTTGATTATGGCTGTGGCATATATGGCCTGGCCGCTCCATCTACTCTCCAGATGCTGGACAGTGTTCATCATGCTGGCATCTGGTTGTCCATTGGGGCGTTCTGCACAAGTGCAGTACTCAGCCTTTATGGTGAAACTGGTGAATGTATGCAGCTTTGCAGCTGCATACATTTTGTGGCTGAAAGGTCAACCACAGCACCCTACACACCCAGCCATTTTAAGTCACAGTGTGAGACGGCCATTTGACCACCAAGTTCCTGCTCCATTTGGCATGCGGTGGATGGACAGTCTTACTGGCCTGGGTGTGACTCTGCCTAGGGTGCAGCCTGTTCTGCCAGTGTTGTGCCACCCTGGACAGTGCCAGACCCCTTTATTAATATTTAAAGCACTTTAAATATTAATAAAGGTCTTGGTGTGTCTTTCAAATAGCCCAGGTTTTGAATTTTTCAAGGTTCTTTAACTTTTGTTTGACTTTTATTAACAATTTGATGGCATTATGTCTATTGCCACAGTAGTGAAGGGTTAAACTGGAAACTGATCTTAGATTGGCATTTTTCATTTTTTTCAAGTTTTGTAATGCTCATTAAAGCTTGGTCAAGTGTGGTCAAGCTGTGATGGGCATGGTAAATGCTTTACCTTACTCCCCTATTCTTTGGGCAGTCCATTATTCCCAAATGCACTCTTTGGATGTCTGGACTATACTGGAGAAGGAAGTGTTCAATGTCAATAATAAATGGCAGAATTTGTGCAGCAAATTCAATGCAGAGAGACAAATGTGAATTTATAAAGAGTGGAAGTTCAGCAGGTGAAATTGATAATTCCAAATGGAAATACTTCCATCTATTGAAGTTTCTATTGGCAATATCTGTGACAACTCAAGGAGTTTCCAACCTGGTAAGTATGACATTTGAGTTGACACTGCACTAAATGTATAATGAAAAATTTTCACATACAAATTAGAATAATAAATGAAAACTAACTTTAATGAATTACAAATCTCAAACAATAAAAATTACACACTTATTCATAATATAATGCAAGCTATATATGTTGGAATTGTCAAGGATTTTCTCCATCTGTTATGAAGTAATTTTTAAATACCTCCCTAATTTTTTTAAAATCATTAGAAAAATTGCTATGCTTACAAGACAATTACAAGGCAATTACAAGACATTATCCTCATTTCTCCATTGGCCATTTATTATGGCACCTTTCTGTTCTCTATGTAAATCTTCATTTAATGCATACATTGTCCTTGAAGATTTTTGACTCATCAAAATGTTATGCAGTGCACAGTTGGCCAAAACTATCATAGTAGTTTTCTCTGGGCTCAATTCACTGGGGTTTTGCAAGAATATAAATTGAGAGGATATGATGCCAAAGACATTTTTGGAATTCTTCTTGCCCAAGACAGCCAATAATTGAAAATCCTTTCTGGCCCTCAGATTTCTTTGGGGATAAGGCTTCAAAATGTATCTTTTCATTGCAAAAGCATCATCAGCAACAATCACATGTGGCACTTTCTGCAAACCATTTGGCAAGGGTTCATCAGGAGGAATATTTAAAGTATCTTCCTCCAATGCTTTTTCTAAGCTGCATCAATTGAAAACTCCATCTGAATTCCTTCCATTTATCCCAAGGTGAATTTATAGTCCACATCCACAAGGGCCATCAGAATGATACTGTGACATTTTTTGTAATTAAAGTATGTTCTCCCACTGATGAGGAGCTTTAATTACAGCATGCTTCCCATCCATTGCACCTATGTAATTTGGGAAGTTCCACTGGTGTTGAAATGCCATTGCAATTTTCCCCCACTGCTGAGTAGTTGTAGGCATCTGAAATTACAAAACAAATACAACATTATTTGATAATATGCAAATTGTTGAACGTGTGGTAGTCCTGCCAAGTGCTCCAGTACAAAAGAAAAGGAGACAATCTGAAAATGATGGAAGTGGTTTCAGCAACTCTGAAAGGGAAGCAGTACTCAAAAATTGTCTGAAAATGATGGAGAAGCCAGTTGATTCAGAGCAAATTTTTGGAGATTTTGTTGCTGACAAATTTAGAGAGTGAAAACTGTTGCCTACAAATGGTTACAACAACATTAGCCATATGCCATGAAAACAATGTTAACTCCAAAGTTAAATATATTCATTACATACCTGTTGCTAAGTATCTCAAGTTGATAGCCAATCACTCTGAAGCAGTTATTGACTTCCTCATGAATGTATCTTTTTGTACAATATATGGAGACACCAAGACAACAAATAGTCAAAGTCAACTGCAGACATACGAACACAATTTGCATGCTGACTACTATGTTGTATTGTTTCAATTGTCTTACAACACTGGATTTCATGAATATGGCTTCTGCCATGGCGAACTACAATTCGGGGTTCATGGCATTGAATTTGGGCAAGCATAGCACAGGGGACACCATAATGCTTCTAATGGGCATAGCACCTTCTGCCATTTTTGATCACTTTACTAAGGGGTCCCTCACATGCACACAAAACCCAAGCAAAATGAACACACAGACACACAAAAAGATTTAATAGAAAAAAGAGAAAAAATAATTTGCACCGACACAGTCGTGATCCTGGTAGCCAAGCACACTCGGCGACACCCAATACTGCACTTTGCACCAAAAGAAAGAAACAACAACAAAAAAAAAATGAAAAAAAAATATAATAGCCAGAATTGATCCTGCAGACTTTCATTTGTGAGCTGCACAATTACATGATAAGCACAGCAAAAATTACACCTGAAAAAAAAAATAAAGATAAAAAAGTGAATTTCGTGATGGCTGTGAGCAATCACATCCAGGTCACCAATATAACGTTTTTCCGGCAAGGATGATGTTTAACTCTTATAGGCACAGAGTTTAAGAAAATAAAAATCCCCATGTTGCACAGAAATTTTATTTTTGTTTAAATTTATCAAATTGGTTCATTTCAACTGAAAGTGAAAGAGAGTGACAAAAGGGATGCAAAGTTACATTAATAATTATTTAAGTTACTAATTATAGGGTGGGATGTAAACACACCCACTGTGCCATATGGGTTCAGGAATGGTATTTTTTGAAGCACATCCTTTTCCCAAGGCAAAGAGGCACTTTGCATCCTGTGCAAGTCCATGATGTACGAAACTCATGTTTTTTAGTGCTACAGAATGCACATCGTCTACGAGTAGAATGTTGTGGTTGATGTTTTGACTCCATTTTTTTGACTTCTAAAGAAACTATAGGTTTTGATTTATTTGATTGGTAGGGACTTCAATATGGTTTGTGATTTGTTAGCAATCAACATTTGAGCTACAAATCCTTCAGTACATTTACCTTTGAATTTTTTCAGTGTTATTTCATTACCCAGTTGTTTATATAAAATATATGCATTAATGACACTCGCATCAAGAAAGTAAAATAGTATGCGGTGCCACTATTTTTTGCTGTGACGATCAAGACCATAACTAGCCATTAATTAATTTAATTTATCCACTGAATTCATATTTTTATTATAATCAGAAATTGAGGAAGGACAATTAATAGGCATTATAATCCCTTCATGACTTTTTCTCTGGACTATAGAGAATTCATTTGGATTGTGGAAATTTGAAAGAATTTGTATCTCTTTCTTATCCATCCACTTTGATTCACACAAATGATTCACATTCTCCTCGATTTCTGATCTTGTTTGTGAAAGAGGGCAGATATTATCTTGATTTATTAACAATGCCACAAGCATTTATTTGCCGTGATTTCAAATTTTCCAATAAATTTATGCTTGTAAAGTAGTTATCGAAATAAATTGTGTGCTCTTTTCCATCAAGATCTGAAGTTAGAGAATTTACAATTTTCTCCCCAAGATTTTTTGTGACTTGACTGCCAATTTTGCCTGTGTATATATCAAATCTATAGCAATAGCCAGATTTATCTGCCAGCATCCATACTTTGTAACCCCTTTTTATTGGTTGTTTTGGAAGGTATTGTTTCAGTGTGCTGTGCCCCTTAAATTTAATCATTGATTCATCAATTGCTAAACTGAGCCCTGGATTAAAATTTTTCTTAAAATTTTCTTGTATCTTGTCGAAAAATGGTCGAACTTTATAGAGTTTGTCGTAATTTGTACTGTCCCTGGTTGCAATTAAGATATTATCATTTAAATGAATATGACTAAGTAGCCACCCAAAACGATTTACTGTCATTAATTGGTAGATGTACTCATTTGGTAAGTAAGGTATAGTGCTCCAGAAGTCCCTATAACTTGGGAGTTTATTAATACCCATTATATAATTTATTCCAATGAATGCACGAATTTCTATTTCATTCGTTGGGTGTATCTATTCCCTTCTTGTTCAGCATATAAATTTGTTTGAAAAACAATGCTGTCAACAATAGCATCAGATATAAATTGACAGATTACATCATATGCAGATGGATTTTAAAGATTTGTGATGCAGTGAGTTGGACCAAAATGTGAAGAAAATACTCCTGCTGGATTGCAGTTTCCAATCCTAGACCATTTTATAGTTCTTTCAGGTGATTTCTTTTTTCTTTCAGTTGGTGTAATCTCTTCTAAATTAGATTCATATTCATATGAACTAGAAATTACATCTAAATGTCTTTTTCTATTTGGGATGCAAAATTTCATCATCACCTGTTTCTCAGATCATCAGTAATAGACTCTTGATCAGAAGGAATTTCTTCAAGAACAGTTTCATTTTGATTGATGCAGTTCATCTTGAATCCAAAAGATAACAAATTATTTTCTTAATTTGCAGAAACCATTTTACAAATACAAAGAAATGAAATAGAAATGGACGATGTTAGTAATCCACCAACTGCATGAAATACCTAACACTGCTGTCTCCTCCTCCGATGCTCTCCCGATGGTGCGGCGGGCCGTCCATGAACAATGGCGGGCCCAGTGGTTTGCGGAGACCACCAACAAACTCCGCACACTGAAGGACACCCCAGAGCACTGGGGGTCCTCGTGCTGCCAGTCGTGGAGGGAGGAGGTTGTGCTTGCTCGGCTTCGGATCGGTCACACGTTCCTCACCCACTCCTACATTTTACGGGGTGAGGAACAGCCATGGTGTGACTTCTGTTGGGAGCCTCTTACAGTGGCACATATCTTTAGTCACTGTGAGAGATACCGCGAACTGAGATGGTGACTAGGAGTCAGTCGGGAGCTCTCTGCCTCACTTGGGGATAACCCCCAGGGGGTTGAGAGCTCACTTGTATTTGTGAAAGAGACTGGCCTCTTTCACAAAATTTGATTTATACACGGTGTGTTTTAGACATCTTTGAATTTATTCTTGAATTATTTTGGCTTTAGCCTTTTTATTTCTGTGTCCTTTTTTGGCTTTTGCCGTGTTTATTGTTATTACTGTTTTGGCTTTTGCCGTGTTTATTGTTATGACTGTTTTGGCTTTTGCCGCTTTTCTTGTTATGTCTGTTTTGGCTTTTGCCACTTTTATTGTTATCTCTGTTTTGGCTTTTGCCACTTTTATTGTTATGTCTGTTCTCGTTTTTTGCAGATTTTACTTTTATTTCTGTTTTTGGCTTTTGCCTATAATTATTCTTTGATATTTATTTGGCTATTGCCTTCTGTATGTTTTAGTTTTAGTGGGCTTTTGCCCTTATTTATTGCCATCATGGTGGGAAGGCCATTTACACCCCCACCATGTTTATTATCTTTCTGGGCCCTAATGACCATTGTAGTCAATGGGCCCTAAAACAACAACAAACAAACAAACAACCAACTGCATGGTGGGATAGAAAAAATCCCACCATAAAAAAATGAAATATTTAAACTTTTATTTTTATTATTATCCTTCTTAGCAGTTCACATGGAAGTGATATATATTGAAAAGAAAGTTACCTTTGGGATTATTTTCATACACAAAGAACAAATAATGCATTGAAATAATTGCCCCCACTTTCAGTGCCAGACGAGCTTGTATTGACAAGTTTAAACTTGTTCACACAAATAACTACCACCGTGACATCTGGTAGTGAATGTACTTACTACTTTAATACATGAGATTACATTAAAACCTCTGTCCTACTTGCACTTTTAATTTTTCAAGGTGGTACAAATACATCCCACCCTGCAGCAAAAGGCATCAAAATATTGGGACACTTTTCATCCCACCATGCCTCAAAGAGTTAAAGCACAAAGAAATCATGAGGGCTCATTTGAGGCACAACTTGGTTTATTGACAAACACTCAGATATAAATATGGCATATATTTCAGAGCACCCGGTGAAAAATACTGGTCTGAGACCAAGGCAACGAGTAAACAAAAACCAGGCATTAGCATGTCTCTTGGCATCCCTGATACAGCATTTGAATAGGCGTTGCATGTCAGAAAAGGCAGAGTAATGCAGGGGTCCACCCTCAGCTTTCCATGACTGGTGGAGGGAGCTGCAGGCTCAGTGCAAGGAGGAGAGGTGGACCTACCACCAAAATTTTGGTTTTTTTGCGAAGGATGCTCATGCAAGGGGACAGGAAAGGGAGAGACCATCCAGGAAGACAAATGAGAGCAGGAGAAGGCGTTCAGTCTCGGTGCAACCCCAGAAATCCTGGCGAGGTTCGAGTTCGGGTGGTGTGGGCTTGGACTAGTGAGAGGCACACAGCAAGATTGAGAGGGAAAGGAGAATGCCTGAAGGATGAGTGCATGGTATAGCCAGTAGTCATAGCAAAGATCTGTCAAAGGAGAGGTCAAAAAGAAAGACTCGACCGGTTTATTTTGGGAAGGAGGGACCGGGTGTTGCAAAGAAGGGTGAAGCAATGGGGTGTTGGATGGAAGGGGTGCATGGCGTCATACAGGGCGGCAAGCCAAGAAGCTGCTGGGGAGCAGAGTAGGGTTTGGGCCACAGAAGGGCCTTATAAAAGTGCCACAAGGCCGGGTCAAGGAAATCATTTCCAGGGGATTTCTTGATGCACACCAAGTCATCTGAGGAGCACTCTGAGGCCTTAAGGAGGTGACTCATGGCTGTGGTAGTGTTGCAGATCACTGAGTATGCCAGTGGCAAGGCAGTGTGTGCAGCCCTCAAGGGGGCATTGTGTGGGAGTCAAGCTTGCAGTCGTCCAGGACTTATGGTGATGGTTTACTGGAAGACGTCTGGGTGGATAACAGTGGCTAATGGCTGAGCCAGGGTTTCAGAGCACATGTCAGCATTGGAGAAGGCTCGCTTTAGTTAGTGGCAGGATGTTAGCATCTAGGTTGGTGACTGGCATCATCGTTGAGGTGGCCGACTTCAAAGTGGGGGTGGCAAAAATCAACGTTTTAACAGCAGGAATGTGTCACACACTTGTTCTGTTAGCAGCACTGTCATAACCAAATTGTCTGTACACTGGGGAGAAGAGGGTGAACACCTCTGACTGGTGAATGCTGAATGCTAACTCTGCTGAATTTTTTTTCACTATATCTTCTTTCAACAGGTTTTTCACTATATTTTCATATCTTTTAACTACCAAGAAAGTTATGTACTGTTACTTATGGCTGGTGTCCAACAGACACCATATGATGTTTTAATGATAAAAAATTCACATCAATGAAATATTTTACAATCATTACCATGTTTTCTTATACATTTTTTTATCTAATTTTTTTTACAATTTATTACAATTCTTTTTATAAATCATAAAGGAATTTAGAACACTGATATCAGTGGCCATCTTCTTGATTTTCTCTTCACTGAATATGAGTGAACCATTTGATCCATGGTATCTACAGCACCCTTCATGCTTTTGTAATCTAAAATTATTGGTGGCCTATTTTTCTTTTCTTTTGGGCCAACTTTGATGCCATTTTGCAAAGTACACAGCAATAATGCCCGAATATTTACACCATATTTCATAGGCTTATTTGGCATGTACTGGTGAGTAGGACACCTTCCTCTATTTGTTACTAATTGCTCATCTACTGTCACTGCCCAATCTAATACTGCATGTATGAATCTTTCAGATAGGTGTTCCACAAATCAAAATTTTCTCTTATTGCTAGAATTTTGTCTTTAGTTTTGGCAACTCTTCTCTTCTCAGCATTCTCAAACCTCAATATTCTCATGATGTTCTAAATCTCTGCCTTGACATTAGTTTAGAAAAAATACTTCTCCCATTTTCTTTGCTCCACAGTTGTGTAATGTCTTCAGTCCTTGATTTATAAATGCCACTCAAAATCAGAGTTCCAACAAACCTTTTCAATTCATCTTCAATCAGCAATTCCCATTAACCCTGGAACTGCTTCACTATTTCTGCATTACTCCATTTCAAACTTATTTTTAGTAGTGGTCTTCTAAAGTACAATAAAAATGATTCAATGGAGCTTACATTTCCTTTGGTAAACAATGTTGGTACTGGATTATCATTGAATATATTTTTGGCTGATTCCCATCCATGAACTTTATGTGGGGTGGAAAACCATTCGGTTTTGTTCCTTTATACAAATTTCTCTTGAATGGCATTATTCTCATCATTATCACTTTAATCACTTTCTTCAGAATTGATATCTGATACTAAATATTGTTAATCACTAATTTCTTATTCAGAACTGCAATCCCTTTCACTATCAGTCAATATAAACCCACTATTACCATCTAATTAGAATTCAATACGTCTTTGGTTTTTACTACTAGAATCCATGATGAAAGCTAAATAACACTATTTTTAAACTTCACAAAAAAAGTGAAAGAACTGCTCACAGCAAAATCTGCAAACACTAGGGATCTTGCAGTTAAACGTGAGGTATGTGATGAAAGATGAATATAAAGTTTCAATACGTCCTCTTCTGTTTTGTCATGGCTTGCATTTGACTATATTGCAGCTATCTGGTCCCAATAATTGTATGCCATCTAGTGAGTGCTGGAGGAGACTTATGTTATCTTCGAGTTAGAGTAGGTTTCCTCAATAGTATCAATTATGCAATTCCCCGGAAAATAATAATAATTTTCTAAAAGGTTTGTTGTGGGGTTGTACACGGTTATAGTAGGTATAATTAAAATTAACAAGATGCAATGTTACTATGTGTTTATGTTTATTCCCTCCCATTAAGTATTAGAATTAATAAATTCAGATTATTGAGTAATATAAAATCGTTTATTTAAATTACACTGTAATCTATTCAATTTTCACGTAACATCCTACAATACACATTGTACACTTTCTATTCGCTCTTTTCTTGCATTTAAAATATTTTAAATCAATTCAGAATAGTCCATTGACATTTCAATAATAATAAAAATTAGTCAATTAAAACAAATGAAAAAATCAATACATGCATCACCATGGATCCAGCTTACTATTCTAATCAAAGTTTAATTTTATTTTCTATCTAATTAATAAATGTAAAAGGATAGTCCTTTCTTAACCTTTGAGGACCCACATATTGAAGCACATTTGCAAACTTATCCAACTTATGGTATTTTGGTTTTGGGCACTCATATATGATGCTGAGAAAGTTTCATCTTAATATCTTCACTATTAAACAAATTGTGATATGTTCCATTTTTGGAACGTTGGGACCTTCGGGGAGCAAAATCAACAGTAATTGCAACAAAGATGTCTTGTATTATCAAGAGTTTATCAATACCAGACTTTTTCAAAATGCAATTTTATTCTCAAATAATAAACTAAATAAACACTTTAATAATATTAAACATTTTCATAAACATTGAAACAAAAATAGAACTTTTAAAACCAAGATTTTTCAAAGTTTGTGAAACTGTGGAAAACAGTGTTCGTGAAGACGTTTTCCACAAAATTCACACCATTTTGTGGTATTCTTGGAACAAATACAGCAACGGCCTTGTAAAGTCTTTGACAGGAAGTGGTTTGCACTGGAAGCTCGTACATCAGCACTGACTGCAGCAGTGGGTCCACCCAGTTTTTGACGAATGGTACTCAAGCCTACTTTCATGGCAACAATCGCAACTTCTCTTCGGAATTCCAAGTGGGAAATGGCGTCTTTTCCAATTGAGTGGCATTGAAGGTGCCAAGCTGCCACAACAGCCATGTTCAGACCATTCGAAAAGAGGTTCCACCACCATTTCTTAGACCTGAGCTTTGGCCTATATGTTCCCATCAGACGTTCAAGCAAATCTAAGCCACCCATACCTTTGTTATAATCGGCAATCAGCTTTGGTTGTTGAATGGATATTTTGCATTTTTCTTTTGCTGAATACCTATTAGTGTTTTGTAATGGCAAGAGTGTGATGCAATTTGACATCACTGTTACTACACTGCTATCATTCCAATGAATGCATACAACCTGCCCATCACATTGAACTTCAAATTCTCCTCTTGGTTTTTTGGCAAACTCTTTCACAGGAACAAGTGGGCATCTTGATGTGCGATTATCACGTACAGTCCCAATGGCTTGAAACCCTTGATTTCTCAACGTTATCATCAATTCATAGAATGTGAAAAAATTGTCAAAAAATAAGCAATGGCGTTTTGGATCCTCAACAATGGATACTAATTGAAGAATTACACGGCTACCCAGAGGACCTTCTCCAATTTCATCAGTGTCATCCTTCCCAGTGTAAATTTTCATGGAAAATGGATAGCCATCTCCACACTTTGTAGCCAAATCATATTGGCTTGCCACGATTGAACATTTTGCAGCTGTGGTGACCATATTATGGCACCATTGATTCATCAATACTCAGCTGCTCAGAAAATACACCAGCAATTTTTGTGAACTGATTTGATAAGTGATCATACAATGGAGCAATTTTGGCTGCTTTTCCACTTTTCAAATGCAGGTTATCAACCAGATGAAAGTACTGCTTTATTTCAAGAAATCGCTTCCTACTCATCACTTTCGGAACGATATTATTACTCAGGTCTTCAGCTGTAGCCCAATAGAACTTTTCCTTAGGGACGCCATGATAGCCACTAAAAACCAATATACCTAAAAACCACACAATTTCATTGCTATCTGTATTCAAGGTGGCTAATTTTTGTCTGGCATATAAATTCGACATTTCAGCCAAATGAGTAAATTAATAATTCCCAAAAACTTCAACAAAAACTTCGAATGGTGATTTTGAAATCAAGTCAGGCCGAATTTTGGCAAGCTTTAGAGGGGCAGCTGATTCAATGGGCTTTGAAAATGTGGAGTTGGTTGACCATTTTGGAACAACATGTTGGTTCAATTTCCTTTCTTTTTTTTTTGCATTTGTCCTCTAAAGAGTCTGAAAACCCTTCATCTTCAACACTTTCTTGTACAGGTGTTATCCTGGTAGCTTGCACTTCTAGTTCCCCACACACATCAGCTGGTTCTATAGCATCAAGGTCATTATCATCAATTTCTTCAACATCAGATGCCTCTAGATTATTATCATTGGGTGGAAGAATAGCAACCTCAGCTTCTTGGATTGGTGGGTCACTTTCTAATCTCTCAACAACTTCTTGTAAAGTTAAATAACAACAAGCTGCCATTCTAAGATAATTATCTGAAAAAATGAAAAATGATCATTTTGAATCCTGAAGGTCCCAACTTTCCAAAAATGGAACATAGTCATTCAAACTTGTACAATTCATGAATGGAATCACTTTGTAAAATAATAAATACACCAAAGTGTAGTCCAAATATGCCACAATAAATTTTCATGATGGAAAAAAGTAAATAATGTACATTAATGCAAAAAACATACAACAACATAGGATATCCTTAAAATTGCATAAAAACTCACATTTCATAAAAATGTCACAATAAAACCAAAAAAGTTTTCACGATGAGCATTGGTATGGTGAAAGCCTAACATCTGCACTATACTTCCTGACTATATTAAGTCATTTGGCTAGAAACAACTCAAGCAGTAATGCCTTAAAGATATGTTCCATTTTTGGAACGTTGGGACCTTAAATGTTAAATTGGAATAAAAAACAACACTTGGTATTTAGCCCTTTTCCTATTTAGTTTTTTTGGCACAAAACATATTCAATTCTTTATTTTGAAATTTGTTGAAGTCATCTTCTTAGTGGTAGTGTAAATAGTCCTTTGCTTTAGTTCAGCTTTTCTTTTTAAACTATAAGAAAATCATACCATTTATATTTTTAAAGGGTATTTATCTATTGTATTCATTCTCCTTTCATTGAGTTTTTTCTTTTTCTTCTTGCTTTCAATTAAAGTCATGATTTTTATTTTTCTTCTTTGAGTAGGGATTTTTCTAGTAGAAATAAAATTTAAATTTTTCATTTCCTACCTTTTACAGGATATGCTTGTTGAGTTTGGTAATCTGGCAACATTGCTAACAGCTCTAGTTTTCACAGTTTGTTAAAGCCTTTTATTCTCCTTTTTTGTTTAACCAATATTTAAATATCTCTTCACTGTTCTTAATAAACTATTTACAGGAACGTTTCTATTTTCCTTAGTCCTTTTCAATATGCTGTTCATTTCGATTAGTCACTGTTCATTTACTCCCTTCACTCACTAGTCCAACACAATTTTTCTTAGTTCTTATTCTTGTATTCTTATGGTTGTTTGTCTTCTTTATGTTATTTTAATAATTCTTAAGTTCCACACTTTCAGTAAATTTCAACAATGGAATCTTTGTGTTTCTATCTTCGTCAGTTGTTGTTCTCTCTTCTGGCTTCTTTTGTCTGTGTCTTTTATAATCTTGCATGTTATCAAAATATTCCTCAATAATCTTATTGGAGTGGTCCAAACCCTGGGTTTGCTTAATTTGAGTTCCCCCTTTTTAATATTTGTTATGTGCATGCGCGAATTTTATATTTGTTTATTTTGAAAAGGGAATGTGAAAGGGTTACGTTTTGGTCGATTCTCTTGACTCAGGAGAGTCATAAAATTCTCATAAAAGTTCTTTCTCTATGATTTTTCTTATTTTAGATGTCATCTTTTAATGATTCATTACTTCCCATTTGACAGGTCCTGGAATCTTAAAAGGATTGCAGGGTCTGTGAGTCAACTTGAGTGGCAAGGTGGACATCTTGAGGGACCATTGGTAATTACATCATTTTAAGGAGCATGCTCAAATCGTCTTTTTATTTTTTGCTATTTGTTTGGAATTTAATTTTTTTTTTGAGGTGGCGCTGGGCACACGTGTTTATGCTTCCTTATGCTGGCAGAATTGTTTTATTAATTTGTGGCAAAAATCAACATCTGGGTTAAAAACTGCTTTTTCTAAGGCAGAAACCCCACCGTTGTAGTAAAGGTAGGGCTGTAGGGGTAGTCGTTTTCGTTTTCTAAAGGTTGGGGAACTTGTTCCAGGGTTGGGCTGTTTAAGCCTAACCTCGTGGCACTTTTCTGCTGATTTTGTAATGCTGCTCCAGTGTGCATCGTCTGCTTTGCCAGTTGACCACGCAGCATTTTGCAGCCCGGGCCGACCCCCTACAACAAAAATTTTAAACTAATTTTATTTCATTCTCCTGCTTACTATCTTTGATGTAGTTCAGTATTATTAATTATTAGTAAATACAGTAGTTATTTTGTAATTGACTATTAGTGTATGTATTAGTATTTAGTGGCATGGATATGATGATTTCTGGGTTGGCACATGTGTGATGCTGACTTCAGGGGTTGTCATGCCAGTGGTACAGGGGGCTAACATCCCAGTGCTAGTGGCTGGCAGGGGTGCCAGAGGGGACCTCAGGCCATCATAACCAGTAGTGCAGGATGCCACAGGGGTTGGGACCTCAGACCCTGTGGTTGATAGCATGCTGGGTGTCCTCTGTGGGGAAGGCCAGCATCCCCCATGGCAAGCAGCACCAACGATCCTGCTGTTTCTAGGCGCCTGGCTGGGGTGTCCCCAGCCAGGGCATGTTCAGTAAACACAGAGGCAACCCTTAGATTAGGAACTTGGAATGTGGGGACCCTTACAGGCAAAACTGGGGAATTAGTAAATACCCTAAAAAGGAGGAGGATTCAGGTAGCTTTCCTCCAAGAAACAAAGTGGAAGGGGAATAGGTCAAGGGCCCTTGGGGAGGGGTACAAGCTGATATACACAGCAAGTGAAGGAGGACGGAATGGGGTGGGTATAGTTTTAGATAGTGAGCTTCTACAAAAGGTCACACTTGTGAAACACATTAATAGCAGGCTACTGTTGGTCACAGTGGTTTGGCAAGGAGTAGGGCTGCACCTCATTAGTGCATATTCCCCCCCAAGCAGGTCTGGATGAACCCACAAAGGTGGGTTTCCTAACAGAATTTGAGGACTTGGTGCAGTCACTGGAGGCTGAGTTACGGCAATGTCAAGGGAAGGAGGGACTAATTATTGGTGGGGACTTTAATGGACATGTAGAAGAAGGCTATTTATGTTTTAGATCCTTGTAGTAATCTTAACTGTTTCTCAAAATTAATTTGGGTCTAACGTAACTAACTCTAATATTTGTCAAAACTCAATTTAATAAAGTTATATGATGTAGTAATCTTTAGAACAGATAAATTGTAATAACTATTACAGAAGATATCAAAGATTGCAATAAATACTAAAAATTAAGCTTTAGTATAAGAGCTCTAGAGAAACGCGTCCATTAGGTTTGACATACAAGAAACACTCTAATATTTCAAAAATGAGAATTGCTGTTAAATTTTTGCAAATAAAACCTTCTAATTATTCATATTTTAAAAATTAACAAAATCGAATAATTAATTCAAATAGGACCAATTGGAGGTTGAGGAAAAGATGCACGTTCTCTCTTCTCCACAGAACGTGAAAAGAGAGATGAAAGCACGTGCATGTCAAATGTAAAAGTGATGAAACACTACAGACACATGGGCATTGATAACCAGGGATATGGGAAGGTCCATGGGGGATGGGGGTATGGAACAGTTGGCAGTGATGGACAGCAAATGCACTAGGCCTTGCATTGGCTAATACCTGGTTTAGAAAGAGGGACAAGCACCTAATCACATACCAGTCACCACGAGACATGTCATGGATAGATTTCTTTATGGTTAGAGGGAGGCATAGATCAGAGGTCTGTGATTGCTGGGCTCTCCCCAGTGAAAATCTCCAAAAGCAAAGTGGTCATAGGCTACTTATGATAGAAATCCTAGTTAAGGTGGCAGGCAAGACACATTCCTGGAAAGGAGAGCAGGTCATCAGGTGGTGGTAACTACCTGCAAAAACTGAGGAATTTATAGAAGAAGTGCACAGGCAGGTAAACTGGAATTAGGAAGGGACAGCTGATGCCATGTGGGACAGGGTAGCCTGGAAAATTAGAACCTGGAAAATTATCCCTCTGGGATAGAACTAGTGTCGGTGGAAATCAGTTTGGGTTTATGCCAGGCAAGACCACTATGGAGCCAATCTTCATTCTGAGGCAGATGGTAGAAAAGTATAGGGAAGCAAAGAAAGACCTCCATGCCATCTTTATCGACTTGGAGAAGGCCTTTGACAGTGTCCAATGACCGGTAGTTTGGGAAATATTATGAAAAAGGGGGTAGAGGAAGGGATCATTAGAATAATCCAGGATGTGTATGATGGGTAAGGACATCTTGGGGGAATACTGGGCGCTTTCCAGTGAAAGTTGGGGTGCACCAAGGTTCAGCACTTAGCCCATACCTTTTCATCCTGGTTTTGGACGAGCTGCTTATGAGGGTAGGAGACTGGGCTCCTCAGTGCCTGGCATTTGCAGATGATATTGGAAAAGTTAGTGATTGCAGGGAAGGCTTTAAACGATGTCAGACAAGTGATAGAAAAGGACCGGCTAAAGATTAACATGAAGAAGACCGAGTATTTAGCTTTCAATTGGGAAGGACAGGGAAATAATGGTGACGTTCGCTCGAGGGGTGAACTGGTGAAAAAGGTGCAAGAGGTAAAGTACTTGGGATCAACGTTCCAAAGCAATGGGGAGATAGACTCAGATGTGACCCATAGAATCAATGGGGGTGGCTGAAATGGAGGCAAGCCAGTGGCGTTCTGTGCGATAGGTGGGTCCCAAACAAGTTGAAAGGGAAGTTCTACAGGACAGTGGTTTGGCCAGCTATGCTCTATGGGTCAGAGTGCTGGGCAGTGAGGAAGAGCCATGTAACTAGAATGCGTGTCAAGAGCTGATAGAATTAGGAATGCATATATTAGATGAGAGAGGAAGAGGAGGTCTTTAGGTGTATCCCTGGAATGCAGGTGGTTGGTAGCACCCGAGGTAGGGTGAGACCGAAGCAGACGTGGGAACAGGTGGTCCATAAGGACATGGCAGTGTGTGGGGTGGACGGGGACATGGTGTTAAATAGACGGGAGTGGAGGGCGAGAACCCGCAGAGCCGGCCCGGTCATAGGCGGGGTGAGGGTATGATGATGATGATGTTTGGAAATTAATTTTTATTTCCTTCTCTTAATTTAGGTTAAAGGTGAGTAATACTCAGGGTACTCTCAGGGTACTTGTATTTTACCCTGTTCTCCCACAGAAGTTAAAAGGGATGCACATAAGGGAACTATTTCAGTATTTCCCCCTGCTCATGCATCACACCCATTTTATTTCTTTTTCCAGATTGGATTATCTTGTGGGTGTATCCACAAGATAACACATATTGTATTTTGCATTAATTTAGAAGCACTAAGGAAAAACGGAACAGCATGTCTATAGCATGTAAGTATTTTGTAATCACCAACTATCAATAACACAGGGCTGCATTTAGAAAAAAATTTCTGATGATTGCAAGAATTCAGCTGATTCTCAATCGTTTTTGGCTGCTGATTTCAAATATGGGTTTAGTTTTTCTCAGGCACGTACAGATTTTTCACAAATCCCTAATTATTACTTCAACTTACATGAATTTTGATTGATTTCTTGCGAATATTATTACACGAAAGTATCTCCTTAAATTATAATAGTTTTAAGAGGGATGTTAAAAAAACAATATTTATTCTGATTTCTTGGACTTATATAAAATGGATTGGTTAGGAATAGATTTCAAGTACTTTTATTCTACTTCAAACTTCCCTTTCTTCGACCTCCTCGAACATTTTGGAAGTTTCTTGCACTGTCGTTCGAGGTTCCAGCAGTAGTTCGCCATCATGTTAGAATTCCACCTTCCCTGGGACGTCTGTTCCATCTCTTTAAATATCTTGGTGAGATCTTTCCTCATTCTCCTCACTAAAATCTCTAAGGTTGTTTGGGAAATATTTGAAAAGGAAATATAAAATGTGCAATTTAACACTCGCATTGCATCCAACTATCTTCTACTTTTCCAGAATGGTCTCCACTAAGTATTGGTAATTTTTGCCCTTCTTGTTTCCCAAGAAGCCTTGAACAACAGATTTAAATCTAATCCATGCATATTTTTCAGTTTTATTCATAGAATCCTCAAATTACGGGTTTGTGAATTTTAAGACCCACAAAAATTCCTGCTTTAATTTTTTTCTGTTCTAATGTTTGGAAACTGCTTTGCAAGATACTGAAAGCAGGTTCCATTTGTGTGCAAAGTTTTGACCAACTGTTTCATCAGAGTTTAATATGTAAAGGTGGAAGTAATACCTTTGTGGGCTCAATCAATGGTTTGTTCAAAATATTTTTTGTCCCTGGCAAGAGATGCCTTCTTTTTGGCCGTGATTTCTTCATCCAGTGCTTAACTTTTGCTCTACTGTCCCACTCACAAAAAGCATGGCATTTTTGTATAGCCTGCTTGCTGACCAAGAAGTATGCCTATTATTTTGAAATTTCCACATTCATGCCAGTTGTGCTCCTCATTTTTGATTTAGATCAACACCATTTTCCCACTTTCAAAAGACTCTTAGCTGGACAGAATATACTACTTAGTCTCATTATTAAGAAGTAAGGACTTTAAACTCCTTTTGGAGGAGTGAATGCAGAGCCTCCACTCAAAACAGCATATTGGATTTCAAAATATTTCATGTGGCCAGGAATGCCAGTATGGCAGAATGGCAGTAGCTCTTCTTCTCTATGGTGATACCATAAGAAAAATGTCCCTGGTGCTAAAAGGTTTTTTGATTTTAACCTAGAACCAAGAACTTCTGCTGCAGTTTTCGATAAGTTCAAATCTTCATCATCATCTCACCCTTCTCCTACCTGTGGCAGCGTCTGGTCTATGGGTTCTAATCCTCCACTCTCACCTATCCCCCACTAAGTCACCCTCCATTCCAGATGCCCTTTAGATAAGTTCAAGTCTCTCACCAAATCATTAAGTTGTGCCTGCATGAATAGATGAGTAATTTGGGCCCAAAAACTTCACCATGGTGCCAAATGCTATGACATCTCTCAGCTTCATGCAAGTAACTTTATTTCACAGCCTTTTATTCTTCAAATTCAACCCAGAAATGTGGCCTTCTACCTGTTACAAACTCAGACGCCAAACAATAATCTTGAAATATAGCATATCTCAGCACATCATTAAAGCAGATTTGTTGAAAAACTATACGTGATGGAAAAAAACTAATTGCATATTTGAAATCAGCATGAAACGCTGGTTTCAAATCAGGTAACATCATAAAGACATCAAAAATCATGCTGACCAGTGTAATCAGTAACTACATGATAAGTACACAATTCACCGATGTTGGTGAATTGTGTTACCTTTTATGTCAGGGATGGAAGAGAAACATGAGGGAGAGCTTATATATAGCTTTTATATTATTTCTTTATTCATATTATATAATTATTATTTATATACAGTCAACTCTCGATATAATGAATCTCAATATAAGGAACTCTTCAATATAACGAAAAGGGTAGCTGGTCCTGGCCGAAATGTCTATACCTCCCATGTATTAGCTGCTTGATATAACGAACGCAAGATATAACGAAACCCTCAATATAAAGAACAGTTTGGCTGGTCCTTCATTATCCCACAGTGCTAAATGACTCTCTTTATAACGAACTGCTATTGGATGTCATAGGTCAGAGACAAAGAATATCCTTTTGTGCCATTGGGAAAAAATTTTGCAGGCAAATTTAGGTAAAAACCACTAGAAGTTATAGAAATCCACGAAAACTGCCCGGGACCAAAAACAATGTGTAAAACAAGGCCCCCCTGGCAGAGCTGGTGCGAGCTTTTGCAGAAACAGGTTCAAAAATAAATATTTTGCAGGGGCTTTTGTAAGAAAATACATTTTACATTTTGTATAGGCGAGGCGTTAGTCAAGGCAAGGCTGGGTTCTGGTGAAAGTGATGAACCAGGCTCGCACCTCGGCACAAGCCTGGGCCAATGGGGAGTGACTTATTGCCTTGGACATGCCAGTTAAGCAATGCAAACCCAGTTAGTACTGACATGGGTGACTATGTTTGTTGATGTTTTAGGGTCCTTAAACTACAAGGTCATTAGAGCCCTATCCATTCTTATGCAGGGACTGCACAGACACTACCCTAATGCATCAAGTTTTGGGTATTAGCAGTACCCAGTTTTCCCAAGCAGCCACCCATGTCAGTACTAGCTGAGGTTACGCTGTTGTGTCCAATGCAATTCGCCACTCCTGATATGGGTGGCCACTTGGGAAGACTGGGTACTGCTAATATCCAAAAGTCGTCGCATTAGTGTGGTGTCTGTGCAGTCTCTGCATTGGAACTATAAGATGGACAGGGCTCTGATGACCTTGTAGTTGAGGGGCCCTAAATCACTAACAACATAAACGAAACTGGGGGCAGGTTTGACATATGTGCTGAACCCGCTTTGCGCCAGCTCTGCCTCATGGTATAAAGAGAACTTGATATAGCGAACGAATTTTCCATCCCCTTTGGGTTCGTTATAACAAGAGCTGACTGTAATTATATAATATAATTCATACCTGTTTATTATAGGCATCCTACTCACACGTGTGTTTAAGTCTCCCCCTGCTTAGGGTGCTCCCAACCATCTGCATCCCTTTATTGGCGACATCCCCCTGGTCAACTCTCCCTCATGGTTTTTTGTAATGCCCACAACCCCAGACTATTTGAAATATAATAATTCTTTATTCTATAGCTATGGACACCCTTCTCATATACCACACCATTTGCATCTCAGGTACTGCTACATTCTCTTCTTCCCTCATATAAAATAATATATATAATGTTGACAATATATATATACTGTATATATATAACATTAATATATAATGTTTACAATATATATAATTTTGATAAATTTATCTTCCAGGGCATGATCATGATGTCCTTTATTTTGTGGGGTTACTGGATCTTTCCATTTAGCCATCAGTCACACCAGATGGTTTTCAAGGCAACAATTCCATCTAAGCACACTGACAGACACACAGTTTGTCACATTCCTTCAGTTCCATAGACATGACCTTGAAATCCTTCATGATGAGCTTGGTTTACCCACAACCTGCCACACCACATATGGCCATGTGTTCACAGGTACACACCTCAGAAATAAAAATGATTTCCTGTTCTCTTTTACAATGTCCTGACTTTCTCATTATAGGAATAGAAGGTCTTTGCATATTGCTTGCTCAATTGTCAAGCCCACTCTTGAACATATATTTCAAAGAGATCCATCCTTCATCAGTAGAATTTTTAAGTGGATGCTATACTATATCCTCTTATTATTTTAGCCATCATTTAGCCAACTTGCACCAGAGGTGGATGACACATGAAAAATTGAAACACTTTGCAGAGGTGAGTTTTGTGATTATAGTCATCATTTCCAAGCATTGTGAGCTGGCCCAGAAATGTGAGCTGGCTGGATCACCAATGCCCAACGTTGTGGCTTTCATTGATGGGACTGCAAGACCAATCTGCCACCCCATTTGTCACCAGAAGATTTTTAGTGGGCATAAACGACAGCATGTCCTAAATTATCAGGCTGCCACATTTCCAAATGGCTTGATTGGGCGTTTGGATGGCCCCTTCCATGGGAACCGGCATGATGCTTTCATGCTTACCAGCAGTGGGGTTCTAACAGACATTAGACGACACTGGATAATGGAAGATGGAACATACTTCAGGTTGTTTGGAGATAAGGGCTACACCCATTCCAAATTTATTGATACCCCTTCAAAGGAAATGTGACAAAGGGCCAGGCTCTATTCAATGCCAAACTTGGAACATTTCATATACATGTAGAATATGGGTTTGGCAAAGTTGTAAATTTGTTTCCGTTTGTTGACAATGTACTAAAAACACTTCTGCTGCAGCCTGTTAATCAGACATATAAAGTTGCAACTTTTCTTGCTAACTGCCATAGTTGTTTCTATGGCAATCAGGTTTCCCAAACATTTGATTGCCCAGCATTGCCCATAAGAAGTAAGAAGAATCAGACTGTGTATTTAGTATTACAAATAAAGCTTTAATTAATATGAATATTTGACTATTGTTTGTGTATAACATTCATCATGACAAGGAACATTTCATGGAAGTGCTGCTGCTCAGTCTCCCTGAGGTGCATTTGTTGCCTTTGCAGATCTAACTGCTGGTGTTTGACTGCCAAACGTTGTTGTTTTTATTCTTGCTCCTTCTCCAAACGTTTCTCTTCCAACACCTGCTGCCTCTCCTGCAATGCTAGCAACCTTTCATTCAAGGCCATCTCATCCTTTTTCTTCTCTAATTCTAAGTTGCAGTCAGTTTCCACTTGCAAAACTTGCTTACTGCAATGGTCAGCAAGAATTGCAGACAAGTCTAGCCATCATCGTTTTTGTGGCCTAGGAGCAGGTGGCTCAAAAATTGTAGATGGAGAACCTAGACAAAGGTTTACTATCAATATAATTCAGTAGAACATGTGCTATAGTGTGAAGTTACTTGTTGTTGAACCACTACTCTCTAGGTGGGCTGTAACTTTAGCACATTTCTGTGTTGCCTCAAATGTCTCTTGGGCATTTGCCAGGCTGGCATCTGAACCAGTATATTTCAGAATGGAGGCACCATCTGCCATGCCCACTACTATCTCTAGTAGTTGGGCACGTTCTGTCCATTCTGTTTCTGTTCCAGTTCTGCAAGTATTACATGAAGGGATAAGTTTCTATTAAAAATTATACTTCCAATAGCCCATTGTACAGTGACTGTAGTGGCCTACCTGTTCACATCAGCCATCTGCTGACCCGTGTGTGCCCGGGGTAGAATAGGCACACTGCATACCTGCATGTCGTAAGAGGCGACAAAACGGGGTGACTTTTTCTTGCCCCAGTCTGGACAACACCACTGTCGTCTTTGTCTATAACGTGTTATGGACATGACGATACCAACATCGTGGTTGTTCCAATGTTCGGTCTGACTTGTTCTCAGTCGATGTAGGCTCCTCACTGAAGTGACCATAAACAAACGCCTACCTGCGTGTTTGCAGTGCATGGAGACCCACACCCCTGGGAAAAGCGGATACTGGTGATTGAGAAGGCGCATGTCCTGCAATGTCTCTGAGCCACCTCACACTTGTGGTCTCGCTGACAGACATCGGGGATTAGGGCTGTGGCCCACAGCCCCAACACATCACTTTGTCCACAGCTTCCAGGAAAAACGGGAGGCCAAGGCAGATACCCAGTCTTGGTCAATCGGCCAGGGGTGCATAATTGGTTATGCCCCCTAGGGTTACTGTGAGTGGACCAGCAGTCAACCCCGATGCCAATGGTCCGGTACTCCGGGATTATGCCACCCTAACGGTATACTGCCCAAGGAAACTCGTGACCCGAATGGGCGTCCCCTCGTTGGGCTCCGTGGTGGGTAAGACCTGCAGGCAGTGAACGCATAATTCTTAAAAATTATGGCAACTCTTAAACTGAGGCTGGGGGCCTCATCAAATAACCCCACCCCTCCCCCTTCTTTAGTTTTATTGACTTGTTTTGAGCCAGAAGATGGCAGGCTCAGTACCACCCAACTGAGTGGGCCAGCTGCCACTGAGCTGATGGAGACATGTACTGCTACAACAAAGAGGCCACGTTCCCCCAGTAAGTCAACTGGATCAGGGAACGAACCTGTGGCGTCTACAGCATCGGCACCTGCCCTTAATAAGAGGCAACGACCTCTTAGCCTTAAGGTGCAGGGTTCCAAAGCTGATGCAAAGCATGATCCTTCATCTAAGAATTTAGGTGCAGTCAAACCACCATCCGCACCTTCTTCCTATCCTCCCTGGTTTATTTCCATCTCTGGGGAGGATGGCGCAGCCTTGGGGAAAGCGTCGCCCTTCCTTATTGCCAAAGTCATCAAGGGCATTGCTGGCGACGTGACTTCGGTCAAAAAACTGTGCAATGGCACCTTGTTGGTGGAGAAATCTGCCCCTCAGCAGATAGAGGCACTACTGAAACTGCAGAAGCTCGGTGATATCCCCGTTGTGGTCGAACCCCATCGCACCTTAAACACCAGTAGAGGTGTGGTGTGGTGCCCTGACCTACGTGGGGAATCGGAAGAGCAGATAGCAGAGGAGCTCAGGGACCAGGGTGTGGTGGCTGTTTGCCGCACCTCGGTCTGACAGGATGGAGAATCCCGCCCATCTGACACCTTTATGCTGACCTTTGGTAGGCCCAAGGTGCCAGAGTACATCATGGCTGGCTACCTCCGCTTGCCTGTGCATCCATTTATACCGAGCCCACTTTGGTGTTTCAAGTGCCAACGATATGGCCATGGCCAGAATTCTTGTTCTGCCAAGGCCATGTGTGGCACTTGTTGGCAAGGAGACCACTCCCCAGAGTCTTGTAAGACTGCACCTTTATGCATAAACTGTAAGGGCAACCACCCCGCCTCTCCTCAGGAATACCTCACTTGGCTGCAGGCACGCGCGATCCAGGTGCTGCGTGTCCAGAAGGGTATCAGTTTTCCAGATGCACGGCGGCTGCTAGCCTTGCCAGGGACCTCCAGTCATGGAGTGTCCTATGCAGGTGCCGCGAAGGCAGCTGCTGTGTCCTCTGTCTGTACCCAGACAGACACCCTACCTCAGCTCCCCCCTCTCATCCGTTTAACGCCCTCTCGGGCCCACGGTACCCGTGTGTGCCCGGGGTAGAATAGGCACACTGCATACCTGCATGTCGTAAGAGGCGACAAAACGGGGTGACGTTTTCTTGCCCCTGACTGGACAACACCACTATCGTCTTTGTCTACGACGTGTTCTGGACAGGACGATACCAACATCGTGGTTGTTCCAGTGTTCGGTCTGACTTGTGCTCGGTCGACGTAGGCTCCTCACTGAGGTGACCGTAAACAAACGCCTACCCTAATGTTTGCCGTGCGTGGAGACCCATACCCTGGGAAAAGCGGATCCTGGTGATTGAGGAGGGTCTAGGGCTGCGGCCCTACACATCCAACACATCACTTTGGCCACAGCTTCCGGGGCAAACGGGAGGCCAAGGCAGTAGCCCGGTCTTGGTCAATCGGCCAGGGGCGCATAAGTTGTTATGCCTCCTAGGGTGACTGTAAGTGGACCGGCAGTCAACCCCGATGCCAATGGTCCGGTACTCGGGGATTATGCCACCCTAACGGTATCCTGTCCGAGTAGTCTCGATGACCCGAATGGGCGTCCCCTCGTTGGGCTCGGTGGTGGGTGAGACCTGCGGGCAGCGAAATCATAATTTATAACAATTATGGCAACTATAACCCAGAGGCTGGGGGCCTCTTCAAAAAACCACACCCCTCCCCCTTCTTTAGTTTCAATGACTTGTGTTGAGCCGGAAGATGGCGGGCTCGGTCCCACTCAACTGAGTTGGCCAGCTGCCAGTGAGTTAATGGAGACGAGCACTGCTCCAACTAAGAGGCCGCGTTCCCCCAGTCACCCAACTGGATCAGGGAATGCCCCTGTGGTGTCAAATACATCAGCACCTGCCCTTAACAAGAGGCAACGGCCTCTTAGCCTTAAGGTGCAGGGCTCCACCGCTGATGCAAAGCGTGTTCCTGCATCTAAGGAAGCCTCAGGTGCAGTCAAAAGCACTTCTATTCCTTCTTCTTACCCCCCCCCCCGGTTTCTTTCCATATCCGGGGAGGATGGTGCATCCTTGGGGAAGGCGTCGCCCTTCCTTATCGCCAAAGCCATCAAGGGCATTGCCGGTGATGTGACCTCGGTCAAGAAACTGCACAATGGCACCTTGTTGGTGGAGGCATCTGCCAATCACCAGACCGAAGCATTATTAAAAATGCGGAAACTCGGTGACATCCCCGTTGTGGTCGAACCGCATCGCACTTTAAACACCAGCAGAGGTGTGGTGCGGTGCCCCGATCTGCGTGGGGAGTCAGAAGAGCAAATAGCGGAGGAGCTTAGGGACCAGGGTGTGGTGGCTGTCCGCCGCACCTCTGTCCAACGAGATGGAGAATCCCGGCCATCTGACACCTTGGTTCTGACCTTTGGTAGGCCCAAGGTGCCAGAGTACATCATGGCTGGCTACCTCCGCTTGCCTGTGCGTCCTTTCATACCGAGCCCGCTTCGGTGTTTCAAGTGCCAACATTATGGCCATGGCCAGAATTCCTGTTCTGCCAAGGCCATGTGTGGCACTTGTGGGCAGGGAGACCACTCCCCAGAATCTTGTAAGACTGCACCCTTTTGTCTGAACTGTAAGGGCAACCACCCCGCGTCTTCTCGGGACAACCCTACTTGGTTGCAGGAGCGCGCAATCCAGGAGTTGCGTGTCCAGAAGGGTATCAGCTTTCCGGATGCGCGGCGGCTGCTAGCCTTTGCAGGGACCCCCAGTCGTGGGGTGTCCTATGCAGGTGCTGCCAAAGCAGCTGCTGTGACATCTGTCTGCACCCAGACGGACACACTACCTCAGCTCCCCCCTCTAATCCGTTTGACGCCCTCTCGGGCCCACAGGGTCCATGGGGTGCCGGTCTGTGCAAGCATTGGCTGCCAGACGGGCCCCGACCCCATTTCCATGGCTTCTTCCGGCTCCACCTCCGCCTCTGGCCCATGCATGGGCCCCCCAATAATGGCGGTGCCAGCTTCTTTGGAGGCCCCAGATGCCACTCATCAAAGAGAGGCATCTCCCTTAAAGGCCTCCCTCCCTGTCCCAGCCCAGCCAACCTCCTCCACGGAGGGGGCGGTGGGTGTAACAGAAGGAAAGATAGTAGGGACACCCCCCACTACTGCCGTGGGTCGTGTGTCCTTGGTTCGTCCACCCAAGCTCTCTGGCCAACGGCAGAGAGCACGGGGTGGTTTCATGCCCAAAGTGGGGCACAATGCGGATTCCTCCATCGAGATGGAGGAGGACGAACCAATTGAAGGCGTCCCTCCCTTTTCTGCAGTGGGACGGAGAAAAGGGAGGAATAGAAACAAGCCGCTTAAGTCCACTTGATGGTAAATTTCTTACAATGGAACTGTCGAGGGTTTTCCCACAAGAGGGATGAGATCAAACTGATGATCTCGAGGCACAACCCCGTCTGCATCTCCCTCCAGGAGATCCTGTGTCGAAGTGATACCCCCATGTCGTTACGGGGGTACACTGTATATGCAGACACCCGGCAGCAAGGAAGCCACCCTGTGGGAGGGGTGGCTATCGTTATCCAGAATAGGGGCATGCATGTGCCAGTGGCTCTGCAGACGCCTCTGCAAGCAGTGGCGGTCTCATTGCAACTGGCTGTGCCCACCACTCTATGTTCCCTCTACATGCCACCTGGGATTGATATCCCATGGGCAGACCTCGACTGCCTCAGCACCCAGCTTCCAAGACCCTTCTTGATTATGGGTGATTTTAATGCCCATAATCCCCAATGGGGCTCGGACAGTCAAAATCCCTGAGGGCGACTTGTGGAACAATGGGTGTCACACAATGGCCTCATTGTTCTCAACACAGGTGCCCCCACACATGTGATGACTGCCACCGGTGGTCTTTCATGTATAGACCTTTCCATCTGCTCTCCTGGGTTGGCACCAGGTTTGCAGTGGGAGGTTCTGTCAGACATTTGTGGAAGTGACCACTTCCCTATCAAGATTAGCATTGGAGATGGGGCATTGCCCCAACACCCACCACGGTGGTGTCTGTGTCGGGCGGACTGGGAGGAGTTCGCCCACCATATACATTTTCGCCCACTGTGTGATTTTGATGGGGTCAACGATCTAGTGAGTCACTTCACAGAGGTGGTGGTCGGGGCGGCATTGGCATCCATCCCCCAGAGCTCATGTAACCCACAACGAGCATGGGTGCCATGGTGGACGGAGGATTGTCGGAGTGCGATTTGGGCTCGCCGACGAGCCCTTCACAGCTTTCAATCTCGTCCCACCGAGGCCAATCGTATTGACTATCTCCGAGCCCGGGCAAATGCACGACGGGTGATCAAGGAGGCCAAACGCTCCTCATGGAGTCAGTACGTCTCCTCACTTACCCGTCACACGCCCTCCAAGAAAGTCTGGGAAAAGCTGAGGAAGATCCAAGGCAGATATTTACCATCATGTGGCTCAGGTCTCCTTGTACAAGGGAGACATTGCCTTTTGCCGTGTGAGGTGGCTGAGGAACTGGGAAGGACGTTTGCAGCCATCTCCAGTTCCCGGCACTACACGGCAACATTCCTGCAAACGAAGCAGGCTGCAGAACGCCACCCACTGAACTTCACTGGTGGTGTCGCTGAGGGGTATAACAATCTGGAAAGAGGCTGGCCTCTTTCACAAAATTTGAATTAGATATGGTTTGTTTTTAGAGATCGTTGCATTTATTCTTGAATTATTTTGGCTTTTGCCTTTTTATTTCCGTGTCTGTTTTGGCTTTTGCCGCATTTATAGTAATGTCTGTTTTTTGGCTTTTGCCACAGTTCATTGTCTGTCCGTTTTTGCTTTTGCTGCTTTTATTGTTGTGTATGTTTTGCTTTTGGCGTTTTTATAATGCATGTTTTGGCTTTTGCCACATTTATTGTTATATCTGTTTTGGCCTTTGCCGCATTTATTGTTATATCTGTTTTGGCTTTTGCTGTTTTTAATTTTCTGTGTGTTTTGGCTTTTGCCTATATTTATTCAGCTATTACCTTTTTATTGTTACAGTCTTGCTGTTATTTATTGTCATCATGGTGGGATGGCCATTTACACCCTCACCATGGTGATTGTCCTTCTGGGCCCTAATGACCTTTGTTGTCAACGGGCCCTAAAACACTAATTAACAACAACAATCTGTCTTGGTTTTGGCTTTTTATCTCTGTGTTGTTTTTGTCTGTTGCCACTTTTATTATGTCCTTATTGGCTTTTGCCACTTGTATTGTTATGTCCGTTTGGTTTTTGCTGCTTGTATTGTTATGTCTGTTTGGGCTTTTGCTTCTTTTATTTATATGTCTGTTTGGGCTTTTGTCTTTATTTTCTGAATATTTATTATGCTATTGACTCTTTATTCCAGTTATTTTTAGGGGTTTTTTTGCATTATGTATTATCATGGTGGGATCGCCATTTACACCCCCACCATGGTGACTGTCTTTTTGGGCCGTAATGACCTTTGTAGTCGATGGGTCTTAAAACCCATTATTATTATTTTTAATTTTCTTTTAAACCATTATTATTTTTTTTCAGCTGAAAGGTGCTGCAGGAGGGCGCAGTTTATTAGAATATTTATGGTATGTAAATTTCTTGCACTGAAATATTAATTTTCCAAGAGTTAAATATAGCTACATCCATGACGATGAAGATCCCATAGAAACAATTTCCCATTTTGAAACTAGATATGTAAATTACGACACTTTTAAAACTGAAAATAGAGAGCTTGAGTGATCCGTTTTAGAACAACGCATGTTACGCAA